>CM070601.1:43327336-43804394 GCA_036346395.1 Hsuehochloa calcarea
CCAAGGTACGTTGGGCCTTTCAAGATTCTAGCACGGATTGGGAAGCTGGCATATCGTTTGGACCTTCGAGAGTCTATGCGTGGGATGCACAATGTCTTCCACGTTTCCATGTTGAGAATGTATTTGAGGGACCCGGTGATACGGGCGCCCGATCTTCTCGACGTAGGATCGAAGATAACTTGCACGCTTGACTTGACAAATCGTAGTTGCTCACCCGATGCCATTGCATGAACTTGCAACTCTTTAATTCGCCTAATATCACGTGTACTCCACCCGACCACCAAGTGGAGTTTTACCGATCCCTCAATTCCCAACGGAAAGACAGAACGGTGTTTGGAAGAAAACGCCCTATTCCCCTTCCAGTCGTTGGCCTTCACCAAACTTCTTGGAAGAATCAAATGTTGATGCAAAAAGTAATCAAAATCTTTAATCGTGGTCTGAGGTTACAATGGGGTCTAACCCTCAATATATGGTGCCCTTCTCCACCCCATGACTGGCCAAGAGGCCCTACACCTACTCTATTTCGGAATTAGGAGTCCTACTCCAATTCAGACACAATCTAAAACAAAAAGGAAACTCTGATTTTACAACCGTCACATTGTTTCGGGTATATCGTTTGATGCAGGATGAATTTTGGACTGAGAAAGGATCTATTGGATCGGTCTTGAAGTTATCTTTCAACAAGCATAAGAACACCCAAATCGGACTCCGTTTGTGAAAGTTATGACCGTTTTACTACGGACTGTATTGCTGATTCCGAATCGTAATTTGATGCTGATTCCGAATCCGAATTGAATCCAAACCTTCCTATCTTCAATTTCATTAATTGAAACGACTTGAATTCATATGAAACTTGAGAAAGAGACTCTTGTGAAACTTTGGAAAGTTATGGCATAGCTTGGTATACTTCCAAGATGTTGCATAAGCCACAGAATCATCAACATTGTCAACTCTCGCGCATCGGTCGGTCTGAATGTGCTGCATGTACTCGAATAGCCATAACTTGTTATAGAAAGCTCCAAATCACATGCCGTTTGATCCATTGGAAAGTAGACTTGATAAGCTTTCCAAATATATACATTGTTTATGCTAGATCCTTCGAGCTTCTGTGAAGATCATTGTGAACTTCAAGATCAGTGTGGCGCCATCTGTTGTTCGTCGCATGCACCTCTACCTCCCATGGGTTGCATGCTATTTTTGTAAGAAGCAAAACACCCTGAGAAACATCGTGTTCTTTATATTCCAATAAATCTTCTGCTTGAAACCTGACAACAAGTGATAACCCGATATTAGGCAGTATAATATTCTCTACTAATTTAAAAGGAAATTCAGGGAACAGATTCACCAGTTGAATAAGCTTCTCTTGTTTTTCAACTCTTTTAGTAAGCTCGTGTTGTTCTGAGGTATTTAATGAATTAAAAACACTATATGGAACAACATAGCTAAGGATGTCCGCATCATCCTCCCTTTCTTCAAAAAAAGTCGTCCTCGGCTTTTGATAGCCTGAAAATGTACTAGACAAAGAAAACAACGTATATGCATGGTATATGTATGAATAAATTATTGTGTTTTTTGTTGTTTTGCCCAATCGATAGCTCGAAATCACATTTCAAATTGCACAACTGACTCTTATTATAAAATTTCACCTTCCCAACATCAAAGTCAAGTAAAGTGGGTGAAAGGCAATGGATACTATTCCATGCTTATATTATTCCATGCTTCAACTGCGCTACTCTTATTAGCTATACATTTAAGAGATAAACAAGTAGGTATCATGTTGCGTTCTAAACAATAGCCACGTGTATTTAAACCTATCTTAAAGAGACCATGACATTGCTCAATAGATGGTTTGTGCAAAATATGTAATTTTAAATCAACAAGATTATCACAGGTAATGCATATTCGATAAATTTGAAACTTGTTGTCTACACCAAAATCTCCAATCAAATTAAATTTATATGTGTGTATGTAGCTATTTACTAGTGATCTTAAGTGTGAAATTTCAAGAACCTTCTTAATAACACTAACTAGCTCTTTAGATATATCGAATATGATATAACACAAAGAATCATTAAGGGATATTCTAGTAAGAACTTCTGTATGAGTAATCAATTCCATATTATGCAAATTAAGCATATCAAATTTAAAACTTGGAATCATCAAAGGAATAATGGAGTTCTCAGTTTTACGCACCTTGTCTTGATGATCTATCGATTTAGTACCAATAGTGTTACGTTGATCGTCCTCCTCAGTTGATGTAGGTGCCGCGGGTTTCGTAATGTCATCATGTAACTACGAAGTAGTAGGCATTCCCTCTCCAACCATGGTTATCTCTTCATCTTTCTCTTCCAATGGTGAGGGCTCTTGAATGTCCAACTCCTTTTTTGCTTGGTCCACCTGCACAATGTGAGATACAGTACTAGAAATAGAGGGTAAGTTGTTAGGTTCAAAAATAATCTTATTGGTCCTATCATCCATCTCTCTCTTTTCTTTTGGTGTATCTCTCACAGTCTCAATTGGGATGCTCTCAATCTCGTATATGGTGGAATCACACAGCTCACTCTTTTTATCACTCTCACTCAATTTGGCTATGTGGCTCTCATTCTCACATGGGTTTTAATACATCTCATCCTTGTAAGACCGTGGGCCAGCAATAACACAACTACCACCAATCACGACTTCCTCACGTGTTGCGGGTTGTGACGAGACAGCACTACTCATCACCTCGGTCGAAGAAAAATTCTCATACTCGATCTTCTTCTCAAGTGACACACCAGTGGATGAATAAGAACTAAAGAGCCGACGCAGATTTAATTGATGCGCTTGCACGTCTATAAGTCTCTTTTCCGTCTTCACAACATATTTCACAAGATCTTGCAGACTACGAAAATATTCATCTTGAAGTGCAGCAACGATTTGATAATTCAAGCCTACTTTGATTTATGTCTTTTCTTGGTATGCACTAGTGATATTGGCACGACGCATTGCATGATTCAACTCAATATAGTAATCTTGGACAACTTTGCATCCTTGTGTAATGCTCTCCACGTGGCGTAGTAGTTCCCGCTCATAATAGGATTGAACAAATTCTCTTCTCATAGCCCTTTTCAAATAGACCCAAGATGTAATGAATCGTTTTCCACTTAGTTGTTGCCACCAACTAGAGGCGTAGTTTGTAAAAAACATAGTTGCCACTCTCACTTCCTTGGCTTCTAATTCGAACTTCTGGGATTCAAGCTCGAACTCCATGTTTTGTACCCACTCAAGATACTCCTCTAGATCATTACTACAATAAAAGTGATGAGGACATCCCTCCTTCGGATACACGCACGACACAATACCCTCCAGATCTGGGTGCTGAACTACACGGTCCTATGACAAGAGCTAGAGCACGCCACTTAATCGATCGTAAAGTCGCTTCTAGGGTCGAGTGTATTATTTGAGAACTCTATGATCTTTGCCTTAATGGAGATGATTTACTTGTACTCGGGAATCTAGGACTACGACCGGTTCAAGAAGGTCTACGACCATCGCAAGAAGATCTACGACCACTACAAGAAGACCTACGACTAGTTGATTCGATTGGAGCAATCACGACGTAAAAGCGAGCATAGTACTCGTTGGACACAATCACGCACCAAAGATAGCATTGACTCCTCAAGACCACCCTAGGACCGGTCCTACGACCAGATCTTCGACGTAAATACGCAACACAAGGTGTCACACACCGCTTTTGAAACTAATAAGACTTTGTAAACGTAACGAGGTCGGAGTCCGTGTTGTGTACGCTTCATCCCACTACCGCACAACCTAGGTCGACCTCCTCACGTTCCCCTATATATATACAGTAGCCGCCATAGTTTAGAGGTGGATTTTTCTTAGATTATTCTGTCAATTGCAGTTTTGCCGATTATCGGTTTGAGGAACCCCACTTGTAAACTTCATCCATATCCGCAATACAATTCAGATTGCATCTACCTTGTTCTTGTGAGTTGCTTCGATTGCTTGCATGAACAATAACCTTCGTGGTAAGGTCGATCGCGTGCAAGCGTGGTCGATAACGACAGCGCAAGGGTGTAGCGAATTGCGAGGTGACGATCTGTTGGTCGGAAGCCTCAAAGCGTCAACGTCCTCACGACGAACCAAATCGAACCTATCGGAAGATCGGGCCGCCGTGACTCATTAAAAAGGGAAGATACGTATACTCGCAATCTGCCATTCTTAGTAGCAAAGCAAAGAATATGTATCTAGGTGTATGTGTATCTCTCAAACTCACTTGTCTTACCAAAATACATTCTTACCTTTCCGAAGTGAATTGAGGTGACAAACTCACACTTGATATTACAGGTTAAAACAACGTGAGAAATGAGCGAATTTCAAGAGCAAGTCAAAGCACGACAATGGATGTTATGTGGAGCTTGGTATGGATACCTACTTAACCTGAAAATTCTAGGTATTGTAAAGCTAAGTAATTATCCAAACTAAAATTCAATGCCTAGTTGCCGATCACAAAGATATAAGTGAAAATCAAAGCAACTCACACGCGAAGATATTGGAACTTAATGCAATCAAGGAATGAGCTATGTAAGATATAAGTGAAGAACAAAATAGCTCGTATTGCACAAGTTAAAGAAAGACGCTAGCTAGTTACAAATAATGAAACTAGGGCACAAGATTGCACAAAATATTGATATTCTAACAATTGAATCAAGAATGAGTGGGGATTTTTGCTCAAGTTTATGGTTCGGCTTTGAACTTTCTTTTTCCTTTTCTCTTTTCTTTTTCTCTTCTTCTTCTTTCTCTTCTCTTTTTCCTTCCTTTTTTTTGAACTATAGCCAAAATTCTTGTTCTACCAAAATGAGCAAAAATTCTTTCCCACCTTTTGATCTTTGAACAATTGTAAGAACACAAATATTAATATGCAGCCCTAAACAAAGATTTAGCTAGTCTTAAATAGGTTCAAAGTATTCGCAAAAGGATTAAAAGGTTCACAAAGGATAAATTGGTGTCTCACTTCTTTTTGTGTTTTTTTATACACACGACTAAAAAAATCAAACTAGGCTCAAATAAAAAGCAACGAAAAAGAATTCAAGATCAGCAAACTAAACTTGATTCTAATGGACGAAAACATAACAAAACTCACTAGAATAACAAATTAAATACTAAGGCTCAAAGAAAATTTTTTTGGTATGGCTTTTTCGTGTATAGGAAAAAAAATTATATAACTTGATAAAGATCCTACCGAGTCAACGGAGCTATGATACCAAGATGATACGTGTAACATCCCAAATTGGGTTTGTGTTTCCAATGTAATAAAAATGAGGATAAATTAAAACTTTTGTTGCCTCATGTGTGGTTACAGTGTTTGAAACCTCTTTCCTTTAATTGGTGGAAATTAAAACTCAAAATTTCCCCAATTAAATTCAAGTCATAAATCTCCTCAATGAAAATCTGGTGCCCAACCCCTCAAAAATAATTTTCATTGGACCTAGGAGTGATGTTTAACACCTCAGAATTATTTCATAATTTTCAGAAATTATTTGATGATTTTTGAGACAAGTCAAACATTAGTCAAACTCCTAAAATCGCTCGAATTTTTAGAGAAACATGCAAAGCATATACGTCTCAAAATTTTATATAAGGTTCCTCCGCTGTCGAAATCTCCGCTAAAATTTCATGAATTTTGGAGTTTGTCCGCTATTCCAAATAATTTCTAAAGTCGGCTCACCAATTAAGTCGAAAATCGGTTTCAGCTTTGTTCGTCCGGTCCGACATCGTTCGAGCTCAAGGTGCAGCCAGATCAACTAATAGCACCTTAGGGCGGTCTTCGGGCGCCGATCCGTGAGCCGCTTGATCTAAATCCAATGGCCGTAGGCCACGGGTGAACGTTCGACCAACGAACTCACTTGCGCGTTAGTCGCTTGATCTTCGATCAACGGCGCGATGGAAGGGGATGTTCGGACCGTCCAGGTGCGGTGATCACCAACGCCGGATCTTGATCGAGCGGTCGACAAGCGATGCAACGCTCGACCCCGAACCGAATAGCCGAAGCGTTGGGGCGCAGAGCCGCATCGATTGAATCCTATGTGATCGAACGGCCGTCCTTCTTTTCGCCTTCCTCTCGCCACGCGTCGGGCCAAGTCAACAGAGAACGCACAAGACAAAGAACCACAAAGGCATTGTCACCTCCATCGTTCGCCAACGTCTTTGAGCATTAAATGCTAGTGTCGCCGACCGTTGAGTCGTCTTCTACCTGCGGCACTCGCCCCATCCTTCTTGGCCGGTTGGATGACAAGCTTTTGACCGAAAGTTGCATTGCTTCCTCCTTTGTTCTCTCGGCCTATATAAGCTTCTTCATTGCTCCCTTAGCCTCCTTTGAACGCCTCGAGCTTTAGCATCCGTGATCGAGGTCCAATTGAGCTTTATCGCCTCAGTTCTTGTCTGTCGCCATTGCCGCCATTGCCGAAGTTTCAAGCTTTTCGGTGAAGGTCGTACCATTGGGCTTCATCCTTTCAGCCTTGCTCCCTCGATTCCTCTCACCTCGGTGATCAAGAACCCTTAATCAATTTGGGTTTCTCCCGCAGAATCTTATCAATTTGGTTTTCCCTCTTTGGTAGAAAAATTGGTTATTGTCATCTCCACTCCGGTAAGTCCATATCCGTCCAATTCCTTGCTTCAAGAGGTACTCCATGCTATTGCGATCATCGTAGTAGCTTTAGATTTCGCTATTTTTGCTTGAGTCGCGGCAAGATCGTCGGGCTTTGCCTCTGTTCTTTTGTCGATCTTCGTTGTCGGACGAAAAAGCGAGAGCTTTCGGTTATCGCTGAGTTTGAGCCGTAGGATCTTAGATCGATCGCCGGTTTCTTGTGACCGTGATGGACGGCTAGGCTGCGCGCTAGGTCATCGCGCGTGGTCGTCGATTTTCGATCAACGGTCCAGATCTCGATGAACGTTCGGACCGTCCGAACGGTTCGATCCACGTGGACCGCCGGATCCAAGATCAACGGTTCATGTTCGTGTGAACGCTCGGACCACGACATCCTTGGCATCTGGTTCGTTCATCTTTCATCCAACGGCCGATGTTTAGGTTCGCGCGTGAGTTACGTGCTCTGTGTTTGGGCCGCTTGTTTTCGGATCTTCGCCCGATTTGTCTCGCTGCTTATCCGGGTTGTATTTCCTGTAGAGTTATTTATCAAGCGAAAAATAGTTTTATCTTCCAAAATTCATAAGTATTTTTCTCAGAATTCAAAAATGATAAAACCAGTGCCATTATTTTTAATTCTTAATAAACTTATTTCCAGTATAGGTTGCTCATTTATCTCAAGAGCGAGAAAAGTTTTATTTTGAAAGTAAGCATTAAACCTGATTATCTTTGCATTAGAAAAATAGTGAATCTTAGAAAACTCATAACTAATTATTGCAAGCTCCAAATGAGATGAATCGGTGGGGCTGTTCATCTTATGAGGTGCTTATTTTATCATAAAAATTTCAGTAGCTGTATCAGCCTAGAAAATTTCACTAAAATCATTGCTTAGTGAATAGTGCTGCTTTTTTTCCTTTCCGCCGATGAAATTGTTTTGGCCATAACTTTTGCATTGAGAATCCAAATCAATTGGTTCTTGTTGCTTTAGTTCATAAAAATTATGTTCTTTCTACTGTAAAAATTTGAGACCTTTTGCTGAGTTTTGCTGTTGCATTTTGGATGTTTCTTGCCTTATTGGTACTTGTTGGTTCTTTCGATAGGTTGCACCATATTGATACTATCGAGAGTGATCCTCTGCGTGCAAAACAATGAGCTTCATCAAGGCAAGATATTTGATCATAAATGTCCCACTACTTTCAAAGTCTAATATCTTGTTTACAAATTATATGTATGCATTGCTTTTGTGTCCAAGTATTTTTGTCCTGCTTAGAGGTAGCTATTCCTAATGCATTGTTGCCATTAAAATGTTATCCTCACACAACCATAAGCTATTATCATCATTTGGTGAATTAGAGCCGGTGATTTAATTATGCTCTTATTACGCCTTTGCGATGTCATGCTTAGAAATGCTTAGCTACCAGTAGAATTGGGCGGTTATCGACCTAGTCGATGACCTTGATCACACAAATCATTTTGTTTATTTTGGTTCAGCACCTTATGCTTTTGTTTTGTAAAACCAAAATGAAACAAAATGGTTTGACTTGGGCACAATGGCATGTTGGTGTGATTGTTGGGTGTGACAAGGAAGGTGCCCAGTCCCTAAGGACCGAAAATGTTGCTTGCGCCATCGATCCAAGTACTTTTATGCGTACTAACCACATGAGGGTTATATGGGACCCTCTTGACCTAGTACTTTGGAGTGTGTTATCTCCGAGTCGCAGGAGGAGCGTTGTGTGTGTTGTGTGAAAAGGAATTATGTTCTTGTATTGGGTGTGCGGTGGTGGAGTTTAGGATGGACTCTCCACCGAGGGGCGCATGATTGTCAGAGGCTTTACCCGTGAGGGGTAGTTGTCCGAGGTGGGCCACGACCCCACACAACGTATGGGTTTCTACCCATACGGGCACTCGGGTTAATACATAATATTGGAAAAGTCTCGTAGGACTTAGCCGCGCTTGAGCATACCCAAGGATGCAACAGATGGCTGGTCGCACTCAGAAGCGACTGTGGCGCCGGAGGTCGGGATGAGGAACTTCCACCTCCTCCGACCATGGCCGAGGTGCTCTTCAGATCGAAAGGAACCGTATGGACGGACACGGATCCCGGAGGTGATTGCCTAACACCTCCAACATCTCCGGTGCCTCCGGATCAGTGGGGAGGAGGTGGCCACCCGCAGAGGGAGGACTCTCGGAGTTCTTCGCGACTCACCACCCACCTTCTCGAGGTCCGAGGACCCACTCGGCGGATGATGTTGTTGCGCCTCGTTGAGCGGAAGCTCAACATCGCCGATGCTGAGGATCACGAAAGCACTGCTCGCCTCCCATCGGTGGAGGCGGCGACTCATGGTGGGAGAACTTCCTCGCCATGCGACGAGGGTAGGGCTATCACTTGGGGCGGAGTTCCGCCGCCTTCGGAGGGCTCATGTCCCATTTGGATTGATGAAGTTGAAGAAGAAGGAATTTACGCTCAAGCAGGGCGCAAATCGATTCTCGAGTACCTCCATGAGTTCAACCATCTTTCTCGGTATGCTCGAGGATGTGCCTACGGATGAGGCAAAGCAGAGAAGTTCATGGATGGCTTGTGCGAGGAGCTTCAGACAAGCTATCTATTGTTGACTTCCCGACTTCCGGACTTGGTCGACAAGGCCATCATCGCCGATGAGCATAAGGGCGGGCGCTTGCGACTCGCAAGCGTAAGTGGGAGGCCCGTAAGGCATCGGGGCCGTTGCTCCTCGTCCGTATGGCGGACCCGGCTCGATCGTCCCTCCCGACCGCGGCACCACCGAGGGCACGGTGTTCGTTCCACGCCCACCGCAGCCGTGCCCGATCCACGTGCACTGCGGGACAGCCAGAGGCATCCGCAACCCCGCCGCGATGTCGTATGTTTCTACTGCCACGACAGGGGCATTATGCTAATAATTGCCCTAAGAAGCTCGGCGGCCCCTCGTCCTAATGGAGGACGCGGGCAAGGGAGTGGTCGTGATCGAAGGCCCCAAATGTGGGCGCGGCGAGTCAACCTTATCTCGGCCGAGAAGCTCAGGATGCACCGGCGTCGTGTTGGGTACACTTTTCGTTAACTCTCACCGGCTCTGATTTTATTTGATTCGGGGCTTCTCACTCGTTTATATCGGAGTCTTTTGCTGCACTTAGTGATCTTTGGTGATCCCTGCATGTTCCTTTGATTATTCATTCTCCGAATTCGGTAATGAGAGTGAAAATGAATGCTGGGTGTTTTGATTGAAATGGAGGAGTGGGATTTTTGGCAAATCTTATTCTCCTCAATTGAGAAAGTTGTATGTGATACTTGGCATGGATTGGTTGTCTCAACATAGGGACAAATCGATTGCGCGGAAGGTTCATTTCCCTCACAAGCCGTCTGGCGCCAAGTGGGAATTTTACAAGTCGCAAGAACCACACCTTTATGCACTTGAAGCCAAGCTAACCATGGAGATTCATGAAGTCCCGTGGTGTGTGAGTTCAGCGATGTGTTTCCAAGATGCCGGGATGCCTCCGAGAAGAGACATTGAATTTGTCATCGAGTTGCTTCCTGCATCGCCCCTATTTCAAAGAGGCCATATCGAATGCCTCCAAATGAATTGGAGGAGCTGAAGAAGCGACTTGGCGAGCTTCAAGAGAAGGGCTTTATTCGCCGAGCTCATCACCGTGGGGTTGTCTGTTATCTTTGTGAAGAAGAAAGACAAGACTCTACGGATGTGTGTTGATTACCGTCCAGTTGAATGCCGTGGACGGTGAAGAACAAGTATCCCTCGCCTCGGATTGATGACCTCTTGATCAATTGACGGTGCTCGGGTATTCTCAAGATTGATCCGAGGTTGGGCTATCATCAAGTCCGAATCGATCGGAAGACATTCCGAAGACGGCTTTTCTACTCGTTATGGATTATACTGAGTATACCGCTATGTCCTTCGGTTTGACCAATGCTCCTGCTCTTTTCATGAATCTTATGAACATGGTATTCATGGAGTATTTGGACAAGTTCGTGGTTGTCTTTATCGATGATATCCTCATCTATTCGAGGGATCTTTGAGGAGCATCTTTGAACATCTGAAGCTAGTGTTGGGGAAACTTCGCGAGCATCAACTTTATCACGAAGTTGACAAGCGCGAGTTTTGGTTGAAGGAAGTGGCATTCTTGGGTCATGTTCTTTCAAAGATCCGGTGTATTTATTGATCCTAGCAAGGTCAATGATGTGCTATCATGGGTCCACGAAGTCGATCATCGAAGTGAGGAGTTTTCGGTTTAGCGGGATACTATCGTCGCTTTATTGAGAACTTCTCCAAAGTTGCCAAGCCAATGACCGAGTTACTCGGAAGGGCAGAAGTATGTGGACCGCTGATTGCAGAAGAGTTTTCAAGAACTCAAGAGCGAGTTGACTACGGACCGCTTCTTGTTCTTCCCGATGTCCACAAGCTTCGATATCTATTGCGACGCTTCTACGCCAGGCTCGGTTGTGTTCTTATGCAAGAGGGCGGTGGTGGCTTATGCATCGAGGCGATTGCGGCCTCATGAGCTTAATTATCCGACCCATGACTTGGAGTTAGGCTGCGATGATCCATGCACTAAAGATTTGGCGGCATTACCTCATCGGTAATCGTTGCGAAGTATATTCAGATCACAAGAGTCGAAGTACTTGTTCACCCAACCGATCTGAACCTTAGGCAAAGAAGGTGGTTGGAATTGATCAAGGATTATGATATGGGTCTTCAATATCATCAGGGCAAAGCAAACGTTGTGGCCGATGCTCTCATGCAAGGTTCATTGCAATTCCTTAATGGTCTTGGGGAGTGACACGACCTTCATGCAGAATTTCAGCGGCTCAACTTGGGAATGGTTGGCGAGGGTTCTCTCATTTGTTTTGGTTGTGCAACCAACCTTGGAGGACCAAATCAAGGCTGCACAACAATGATGATGCGGTGTGAGTCGCATCAAGGAAAATATCAAGAGTGGCTCCGCTAAGTGCTTTTCTCGAGGGCGACCATGGGGTCATTTGGTTCGGATCACGCTGGTTGTTCGAAGATCGTGGAATGCGGAACTTGATTCTCCGTGAAGCTCATGACTCTCCGTTGTCAATTCATCCAGGGCCACGAAGATGTATCAAGATCTCGGCAAAGATTCGGTGGACCCGAATGAAGGCGAAATCGCAAGGTTCGTTGCCGAGTGCGGCGTATGTCGCCGTGTCAAGGCCGAACATCGTCGGCCCGCCAGATCCGGTAGTGCCTATTCCTGAATGGAAGTGGGATTCGATCGGGATGGATTTATCACCGGTCCGCCTCGCACCTCCAAGGGTAATGATGCCATCCGGTTGTCATTGATCGGCTAACTAAAGTGGCGCACTTCCTTCCAAATCAAGACGGGTCTCCATGTAGGCGGTTGGCGGATCTCTACATTGCCCGCATCGTGAGCTTACATGGGGTACCCAAGACAATTGTCTCGGATCGTGGTTCTCTTTTCACCTCTCGCTTTTGGCATAGTTTGCAAGAAGCTATGGGAACTCGCCTCTCTTTCAAAGACAACTTATCATCCTCAAACTGATGGCCAGACTGAAAGAGTCAACCAAGTATTGGAAGACATGTTCGTGCTTGTGTTCTCTCCTATGGAAAGCATTGGGAGAGATGTTTGCCATTCGCCGAGTTCTCCTACAATAACTTGAGTTTCCAAGCTAGTCTTGGAATGGCACCTTTCGAGGCTTTGTATGGAAGAAAATGCAGAACTCCGTTGAATTGGTGAAGCGGTGAGCGACCATTCTTTGGCCGCACTCAATCAATGAAGCCGAGAGCCAGGTCCGGTTGATTCGAGATCGGTTGCGCACAGCTCAGTCCAGGCAAAAGAGCTATGCAGATCGTCGCCGTCGTGAGTTGAGCTTTGAGCCGAATGACTTTGTTTATCTCAAAGTCTCTCCTTTGAGGGGTCATCAGCGATTCGGCGTCAAGGGCAAGTTGGCTCCTCGATATGTCGGTCCATACCGAGTCATCGAGAAGATGGGAGCTGTCGCCTACAAGTTGGAGTTGACTGCTGCACTTGAGGGGGTGCATGATGTGTTCCATGTATCCCACTCAAGAAGTGCCTCAGCGTCCAACCGAGGAAGCTCAGTTGGAAACTCTTGATGTTCAGAAGACTTGACCTACAAGGGCACCTGTTCGCATCCTTGAAGAGGTCGAGCGAAGAACGAGGAATCGTGCCATCAAGTTCCTTAAAGTTCGATGGTCAAACCATTACGAAGATGAAGCCACTTGGGAAAGGGAAGATCGTCTGCGTCACGCGACTACCCCCTCTTTCTTTACCGAGTAAGCCAAATCTCGGGACGAGATTTCTGTAAGGGGGGGAGGTTTTGTAACATCCCAAATTGGGTTTGTGTTTCAAATGTAATAAAAATGAGGATAAATTAAAACTTTTGTTGCCTCATGTGTGGTTACAGTGTTTGAAACCTCTTTCCTTTAATTGGTGGAAATTAAAACTCAAAATTTCCCAATTAAATTCAAGTCATAAATCTCCTCAATGAAAATCTGGTGCCCAACCCCTCAAAATAATTTTCATTGGACCTAGGAGTGATGTTTAACACCTCGAATTATTTCATAATTTTGAGAAATTATTTGATAATTTTTGAGACAAGTCAAACATTAGTCAAACTCCTAAAATAATATACGGAATTTTTAGAGAAACATGCAGTGCATAATAGTCTCTGAAAATTTTATATAAGGTTCCTCCTTTGTCGAAATCTCGAGTTAAAATTTCATGAATTTTGGAGTTTGTCCGCTATTCAAATAATTCTCTAAAGTCGCTCACCAATTAAGTCGAAAATCGGTTTTCTTTGTTTGCTCGTCCGGTCCGACACGGTTCGAGCTCAAGGGTGCAGCCAGATCAACTAATAGCACCTTAGGGCGGTCTCTCGGCGGTTGATCCGTAGCCGTTTGATCTAAATCCGGTAGTAGGCTGGGTGAGCGTTCGGACCGAGCGAACTCACTTAAGCGCGTTAGTCGTTTGATCTTCATCAGCGGCGCGATGGAAGGGATGTTCGGACCGTCAGAGGTGCGGCCGATCACCAACGTCGGATCTTGATCGGCGGTGCGACAAGCGATGCAACGTTCGGACCCCGGCCCGAATAGCCGTTTGAGCGCGATAGCCGCGACGATTGGAATCCTATGTGATCGAGCGGCCGTCCTCTTTTCGTCTTCCTCTCGCTCACGTCGTCGGCCGAAGTCAACGAGAGAACCGCGATCGGCAACCACGGTGCATTGTCACCTCCATCGTTCGCCAACGTCTTTGAGCATTAAATGCTAGTCTTTGCCGACTGTTGAGTCGTCTTCTACCTCATGCACTGCCCCCATCCCTTCGCCGGTTTGGATGACAAGCTTTTGACCGAAAGTTGCATTGCTTCCTCCTTTGTTCTCTCGGCCTATATAAGCTTCTTCATTGCTCCCTTAGCCTCCTTTGAGCGCCTCGAGCTTTAGTATCTCTCTTGGAGGTCCAATTGAGCTTTATCGCCTCGGTTCTTGTGCATCGCCATTGCCGCCATTCTGAAGTTTCAAGCTTTTTGGTGAAGGCGGTACCATTGGGCTTCATCCCTTTCGTCTTGCTCCTCCGATTCCTTTCACCTCGGTGATCAAGAACCCTTAATCAATTTGGGTTTCTCCCGCAGAATCTTATCAATTTGGTTTCCCCTCTTTCGAGAAAAATTGGTTATTGTCATCTCGACTCGGTAAGTCCATATCTGTCCAATTCCTTGCTTGATGGGTACTCCATGCTATTGCGATCATCGTAGTAGCTTTAGATTTCGCTATTTTTGCTTGAGTCGCGCGTATATCGCCGGGCTTTGCCTCTGTTCTTTTGTCGATCTTCGTTGTCGGACGAAAAGCGAGCTTTCGGTTATCGTTGAGTTTGGCCGTAGGATCTTAGATCGATCGCTTCGGATTTCTTGTGACCGTGATCGGACGCGCGCGCTAGGTCATCGCGTGGTCGTCCGATTTTCGATCAACGGTCCAGATCTGGATGAGCGTTCGGACCGTCCGAGCGGTTCGATCCCGTGGACCGTTGGATCCAAGATCAGCGGTTCATGTTCGTGTGAGCGTTCGGACGCCGGACATCCTTGGCATCGGTTCGTTCATCTTTCATCCAACGGTCGATGTTTAGGGTTCGCGCGTGAGTTCTGTGCTCTGTGTTTGGGCCGTTTGTTTTCGGATCTTCGGCCCAGATTTGTCCTCGTCGTTTATCTGGGTTGTATTTCCCGGGTAGAGTTATTTATCAACTGAAAAATAGTTTTATCTTCCAAAATTCATAAGTATTTTTCTGTAACTTCAAAAATGATAAAACCAGTGCCATTATTTTTAATTCTTAATAAACTTATTTCCAGTATAGGTTGCTCATTTATCTCAGTAGCAGAAAAGTTTTATTTTGAAAGTAAGCATTAAACTGATTATCTTTGCATTAGAAAAATAGTGAATCTTAGAAAACTCATAACTAATTATTGCAAGCTCCAAATGAGATGAATCCAGTGGGGCTGTTCATCTTATGAGGTGCTTATTTTATCATAAAAATTTCAGTAGCTGTATCAGCCTAGAAAATTTCACTAAAATCATTGCTTAAGTGAATAGTGCTGTTTTTCCTTTTCTGGCCGACTGAAATTGTTTTGGCCATAACTTTTGCATTGAGAATCCAAATCAATTGGTTCTTGTTGCTTTAGTTCATAAAAATTATGTTCTTTCTACTGTAAAAATTTGAGACCTTTTTGCTGAGTTTTGCTGTTGCATTTTTGGATGTTTCTCGCCTTATTGGTACTTGTTGGTTCTTTCGATGAGTTGCGACCATATTGATACTATCGAGTGATCCTCTGAGCAAAACAGCGAGCTTCAAGAAGGCAAGATATTTGATCATAAATGTCCCATTACTTTCAAAGTCTAATATCTTGTTTACAAATTATATGTATGCATTGCTTTTGTGTCCAAGTATTTTTGTCTGTTTAGAGGTAGCTATTCCTAATGCATTGTTGCCATTAAAATGTTATCCCCTCGCCACAACCATAAGCTATTATCATATTTGGTGAATTAGAGCCGGTGATTTAATTATGCTCTTATTCTGTCTTTGCGATGTCATGCTTAGAAATGCTTAGCTCTAGGTAGAATTGGGCGGTTATCGACCTAGTCGATGACCTTGATCACCTAAATCATTTTGTTTATTTTGGTTCAGCACCTTATGCTTTTGTTTTGTAAAACCGAAAATGAAACAAAATGGTTTGACTTGGGCACAATGGCATGTTGGTGTGATTGTTGGGTGTGACAAGGAAAGGTGCCCAGTCCCTAAGGACCGAAAATGTTGCTTGCGCCATCGATCCAAGTACTTTGCGTACTAACCACATGAGGGTTATATGGGACCCCTCTTGACCTAGTACTTTGGAGTGTGTTATCTCCAGTCGCAGGAGGAGCGTTGTGTGTGTTGTGTGAAAAAGGAATTATGTTCTTGTGTTGGGTGTGCGGTGGTGGAGTTTCGGGATGGACTCTCCACCTCGAGGGCGTCGTCAGATTGTCAGAGGCTTTACCGTGAGGGGTAGTTGTCCGAGGTGGGCCACGACCCGACACAGCGTATGGGTTTCTATCCATCAGGCGACTCGAGTTAATACATAATATTGGAAAAGTCTCGTAGGACTTAGCCGTCTTGGCATACCCAAGGAAGTGTGCTTAATCATGTGGCAAAAAGGCGGTCGACATGTGGGTAAGTTGGTACACCTGCGGGATAAATCTATTGAATAGCCTCGTCCTAGGTTGTGGACACGCTTGGTGATTTCACGCAAGATCTAGACTTCAACAACTGCTTTTGTTTTAAAATTAAAATTTGACATGGTTGGCATGAATGGGTAATTCATGCTATTGTGGTGGCTATTGGGTTAGCCACTTCGGAACTATTTCTTGTTGTTGATACTTGATTACTCTGTTTTTATTAAATAAAATCAGATTGCAAAATTGCCTTCAATCTATTACATTATTGCAAATAAAACTTGCTTTATGCTTACAAATTTGAGTCCTATCTGCTCCACTTAAATAAGCTTGCATATAGTTATTGTATAGATCTGCTATCATTCTTATATATCTTGCGAGTACATTCAAAGTACTCACCCGACTTTCTTTGAAAGCGCTTTTGTTCTGCAGAGGAAGAAGGTGAGCCCCTAGGGCTTCATACGTGAGATGTCTTTGCGGGTTCGACGGCTAGTCATGCGGCACAGTCGGTTGCCTTGTGGGTAAAAGGCACACCGTTGGGCTCTTTGTTTATCGCCATCTTATGGCACTTTTGCTTCCATTGCTACGTAATATTTATCATTGGCGGTTGGCCTCTTTGTTGTAATTACTCTTGAATATTATTATGTATGTCTTTATTGTGTTACGTGCTTTCGGTTCTATGTGATTGAATGGAATTGATGCATGATTTTGTGAGAGGGTGTATCTTGCACTGGGAAGTATACATTCCTCGGCGTCACGAGTTATTATGCTTATGATGATAGGGTCAAGTGGTGACTAATCATTATAAGCTTAATAATCCCGGGGGCGTCACAAGAGGTTGGTATCAGAGCCATACTGACCATAGAAGCCGCTAGCTTGGTCGTCTTTAGGATATTTTGAAAAACTTAATTTCAAAGTATCAAATGGTTTATGAAAGTTTAAGTAGGTTCTCAGATTTTTATTCCTTACCTATCTTAGCTTTCTCATCTCATCTTACTCTAGTTTGAGTTTTAAAAGTTGTTTTCCTCTCATCTCCTTTTCAAAGATAGTGTTATCGATTAAATGGGTTTGGGAACCACTGAGTTTGGCAAATTGAAGTGCTTAGGGTTTTTGAAGTTTCTGGACTGGAGATTTCGGCTAGAGGCTTGGATGCGGAATCTGGACAGCAAGCTCGATGGTTTCTAGTGGGGTAGAAAATGAGAGTTTAATCAACTAAAATTTGTGGGGCTAAAAGGGTAAGAAGTGATATCCTATATCTGGTAACTAATGCCTCTCTAAGTTGGTTTTTACCCCGATTTTTTCCATGCAATAAGCCTTTGGTAGTGGTCTGAAATTTCCTTCTCAAAACGACTACTTGTTCATTTAAGACAAGCTAGTCGCATCGAGAAGTTGGATCTTGTGTCTTATGAGTTTTGCATGGATCTTATGCCTCTTTGCAACTATTTGGAGTTCGTTTTATTGCGGGTTATGGGTTGAAGTAGGGTTAGGATTACATATACTAATCCCTAGCTGATAGCTTACCTTTTGCTATCCCTTCGTTATAGCTCTCAGATTTCTGTTTCTAACTCGCCTTGATGCAACAGGATGGCTGGTCGTACTCGTAGCGGCCAGGGGCAGCCAGAGGGTCGGGATGAGGAACTTCCACCTCCTCCAGACCATGGTGAGGTGCTCGCTTCGATCGAGCGGAACCGTATGGACGGAACACGGATCCTGGAGGTGATTGCGGAACACCTCCAACATCTCGGTGCCTCTGGATCGTGGGAGGAGGTGGCCACCGCAGAGGGGAGGACTCTCGGAGTTCCTTCGCACTCGGCCACCCACCTTCTCGAGGTCGAGGACCCACTCGGCGGATGACCTGGCTGCGTCTCGTTGAGTGAAGCTCAACATCGCTCGATGCGAGGATCACGAGAAGCACCGTTCGCCTCCCATCGGTGGAGGCGGCACTCATGGTGGGAGAACTTCCTCGCCATGCAAAGACGAGGCGGGCTATCACTTGGCGGAGTTCGCGCCGCCTTTCGGAGGGCTCATGTCCCATTTGGATTGATGAAGTTGAAGAAGAAGGAACGGCGCTCAAGCGAGGCGCAAATCGATTCGAGTACCTCCATGAGTTCAACCATCTTTCTCGGTATGCTCCTCGAGGATGTGCCTACAGATGAGGCAAAGCAGAGAAGTTCATGGATGGCTTGTCCGAGGAGCTTGAGGACAAGCTATCTATTGTTGACTTCCCGACTTCGGACCTTGGTCGACAAGGCCATCATCGCCGAGCATAAGGCGAGGGCGCTTGGCGACTCGCAGCGTAAGTGGGAGGCCCGAAGGCATCCGGGCCGTTGCTTCTCGTCCGTATGGCGGACCGGCTCGTGCGCGTCCCTCCCGATTGCGGCACCACCGAGGGCACGGTGTTCGTTCCACGCCCACCGCGAGCCGTGCCCGATCCGTGCACTGCGGGACAGCCAGGAGGCATCCGCAACCCCGCCGCGGATGTCGTATGTTTCTTCTGCCACGACAAGGGGCATTATGCTAATAATTGCCCTAAGAAGATCGAACGGCCCTCGTCCTAATGGAGGGCGGGCAAGGAGTGGTCGTGATCAGAAGGCCCCAAATGTGGGAAGCGGCCGAGTCAACCTTATCTCGGCCGAGGAAGCTCAGGATGCACCCGACGTCGTGTTGGGTACACTTTTCGTTAACTCTCAGCCGGCTACAGTTTTATTTGATTCCGGGGCTTCTCACTCGTTTATATCGGAGTCTTTTGCTGCACTTAGTGATCTTTCAGCTGATCCCCTGCATGTTCCTTTGATTATTCATTCTCAAAATTGGTAATGAGAGCTGAAAATGAATGCCGGGGTGTTTTGATTGAAATTGGAGGAGTGGGATTTTTGGCAAATCTTATTCTCCTCAATTCAGTAAAGTTGGATGTGATACTTGGCATGGATTGGTTGTCTCAACATAGGGGACAAATCGATTGCGCCAGAAGGTTCATTTCCCTCACAAGCCCGTCTGGCGGCCAAGTGGGAATTTTTCTGAAGCTGCAAGAACCACACCTTTATGCACTTGAAGCCAAGCTAACCATGGAGATTCATGAAGTCCCCGTGGTGTGTGAGTTCAGCGATGTGTTTCCCGAAGATCTGCCCGGGATGCCTCCAGCAAGAGACATTGAATTTGTCATCGAGTTGCTTCCCGGTACCGCCCCTATTTCAAAGAGGCCATATCGAATGCCTCCAAATGAATTGGAGGAGCTGAAGAAGCAGCTTGGCGAGCTTCAAGAGAAGGGCTTTATTCGCCCGAGCTCATCACCGTGGGGTTGTCCTGTTATCTTTGTGAAGAAGAAAGACAAGACTCTACGGATGTGTGTTGATTCCGTCAGATTGAATGCCGTGACGGTGAAGAACAAGTATCCCCTGCCTCGGATTGATGACCTCTTCGATCAATTGACCGGTGCTCGGGTATTCTCCAAGATTGATCTGAGGTTGGGCTATCATCAAGTCGAATCGGATCGAAGACATTAGAAGGCGGCTTTCTCTACTCGTTATGGATTATACGAGTATACCGTTATGTCCTTCGGTTTGACCAATGCTCCTGCTCTTTTCATGAATCTTATGAACATGGTATTCATGGAGTATTTGGACAAGTTCGTGGTTGTCTTTATCGATGATATCCTCATCTATTCGAGGGATCTTTGAGGAGCATCTTTGAACATCTGAAGCTAGTGTTGGGGAAACTTCGCGAGCATCAACTTTATGCGAAGTTCACAAGTGCGAGTTTTGGTTGAAGGAAGTGGCATTCTTGGGTCATGTTCTTTCGACATCCGGTGTATTTATTGATCCTAGCAAGGTCAATGATGTGCTATCATGGGTCCAGCCGAAGTCAGTCACTGAAGTGAGGAGTTTTCTCGGTTTAGCGGGATACTATCGTCGCTTTATTGAGAACTTCTCCAAAGTTGCCAAGCCAATGACCGAGTTACTCGGAAGGGCGGAAGTATGTGTGGGCTGCTGATTGCGAGAAGAGTTTTCAAGAACTCAAGAAGCGGGTTGACCACGACTCGAGTTCTTGTTCTTCCGATGTCCACGAAGCTTCGATATCTATTGCGGCGCTTCTCGCCGAGGGCTCGGTTGTGTTCTTATGCAAGAGGGCGGTGGTGGCTTATGCATCGAGGCGATTCTTGGCCTCATGAGCTTAATTATCAGACCCATGACTTGGAGTTAGCTGCGATGATCCATGCACTAAAGATTTGGCGGCATTACCTCGCCGGTGTCGTTGCGAAGTATATTGAGATCACAAGAGTGAAGTACTTGTTCACCCAACGAGATCTGAACCTTAGGCAAAGAAGGTGGTTGGAATTGATCAGGATTATGATATGGGTCTTCAATATCATCGGGCAAAGCAAGCGTTGTGGCCGATGCTCTCGATCGCATAAGGTTCATTGCAATTCCTTAATGGTCTTGGGGCGTGACCGACCCTTCATGCGAATTTCAGCGGCTCAACTTGGGAATGGTTGGGCGGGGTTCTCTCGCTGTTTTGGTTGTGCAACCAACCTTGGAGGACCAAATCAAGGCTGCTGTGATCGGATGTCGGTGTGAGTCGCATCAAGGAAAATATCAAGAGTGGCTCCGCTAAGTGCTTTTACGAGGGCGACCATGGGGTCATTTGGTTCGGATCACGCTGGTTGTTAGAAGATCGTGGAATGCGGAACTTGATTCTCCAAGCTCATGACTCTCCGTTGTCAATTCATCCGGGGCCACGAAGATGTATCAAGATCTCGGCAAAGATTACGGTGGACCGAATGAAGCGGAAATCGCAAGGTTCGTTCTCGAAGTGCGACGTATGTCGTCGTGTCAAGGCGAACATCGGCGTCAGCGGGGCTGCTTACCGTTGCCTATTCTCGAATGGAAGTGGGATTCGATCGGGATGGATTTTATCACCGATGCGCCTCGCACCTCCAAGGGTAATGATGCCATCACGGGTTGTCATTGATCGGCTAACTAAAGTGGCGCACTTCCTTCCGTCAAGGCGGGTCTCCATGTAGGCGGTTGGCGGATCTCTACATTGCCCGCATCGTGAGCTTACATGGGGTACCCAAGACAATTGTCTCGGATCGTGGTTCTCTTTTCACCTCTCGCTTTTGGCATAGTTTGCAGAAGCTATGGGAACTCGCCTCTCTTCGGCACAACTTATCATCCTCAAGCGATGGCGGTGAAAGAGTCAACCAAGTATTGGAAGACATGCTCCGTGCTTGTGTTCTCTCCTATGGAAAGCATTGGAGAGATGTTTGCCATTCGCGAGTTCTCCTACAATAACGGTTTCAAGCTAGTCTTGGAATGGCACCTTCGAGGCTTTGTATGGAAGAAAATGCGAACTCCGTTGAATTGGTGAAGCGGTGAGCGACCATTCTTTGGCCCTGAACTCAATCAATGAAGCCGAGAGCCGGTCCGATTGATTCGAGATCGGTTGCGCCTGGCTTCGATCCGAGCAAAAGAGCTATGCGGATCGTCGCCGTCGTGAGTTGAGCTTTGAGCGAATGACTTTGTTTATCTCAAAGTCTCTCCTTTGAGGGGTCATCAGCGATTCGGCGTCAAGGGCAAGTTGGCTCCTCGATATGTCGGTCCATACCGAGTCATCGAGAAGATGGGGTATCGCCTACAAGTTGGAGTTACTGCTTTGCACTTGAGGGTGCATGATGTGTTCCATGTATCCCGGCTCAAGAAGTGCCTCCAGCGTTCCAAGCGAGGAAGCTCCGTTGGAAACTCTTGATGTTCGGGAAGACTTGACCTACAAGGAGCACCTGTTCGCATCCTTGAAGAGGTGAGCGAAGAGCGAGGAATCGTGCCATCAAGTTCCTTAAAGTTCAGTGGTCAAACCATTCTGAAGATGAAGCCACTTGGGAAAGGGAAGATCGTCTGCGTGCAAGACTACCCCTCTTTCTTTACCGAGTAAGCCAAATCTCGGGACGAGATTTCTGTAAGGGGGGGAGGTTTTGTAACATCCCAAATTGGGTTTGTGTTTCCAATGTAATAAAAATGAGGATAAATTAAAACTTTTGTTGCCTCATGTGTGGTTACAGTGTTTGAAACCTCTTTCCTTTAATTGGTGGAAATTAAAACTCAAAATTTCCCCAATTAAATTCAAGTCATAAATCTCCTCAATGAAAATCTGGTGCCCAACCCCTCAAAAATAATTTTCATTGGACCTAGGAGTGATGTTTAACACCTCAGAATTATTTCATAATTTTCAGAAATTATTTGATGATTTTTGAGACAAGTCAAACATTAGTCAAACTCCTAAAATATATACGGAATTTTAGAGAAACATGCGAGTGCATAAGGTCTCTACGAAAATTTTATATAAGGTTCCTCTATTGCATCGAAATCTCCAGTTAAAATTTCATGAATTTTGGAGTTTGTCTGCTATTCCAAATAATTCTCTAAAGTCGGCTCAGCCAATTAAGTCGAAAATCAGTTTCACTGTTGCTCGGGTCCGGGTCCGACACTGGTTCGAGCTCAAGGGTGCAGCCAGATCAACTAATAGCACCTTAGGGCAGTCTCTCGGGCGCGCTGATCCGTAGCCGTTTGATCTAAATCCAGCGGCGCCGACAGGTGAGCGTTCGGACCGAGCGAACTCACTTAAGCGCGTTAGTCGTTTGATCTTCGATCAGCGGCGCGATGGAAGGGATGTTCGGACCGTCCGAGAAGTGCGGTGATCCTGCGTCGGATCTTGATCGGCGGTCGACAAGCGATGCAGCGTTGGACCCCGGCCCGAATAGCCGGCGTTTGGAGCGCAGTAGCCGCGATTGGAATCCTATGTGATCGAACGGCCGTCCTCTTTTCGTCTTCCTCTCGCTCACGTCGTCGGCCGAAGTCAACAGAGAACGTGCACCAGACAGCAACCACCATGCATTGTCACCTCCCACCGTTCGGCCAACGTCTTTGAGCATTAAATGCTAGTCTTTGCCCGACTGTTGAGTCGTCTTCTACCTCTGCACTTTTGCCCCATCCCTTGGCCGGTTTGGACTGACAAGCTTTTGACCGAAAGTTGCATTGCTTCCTCCTTTGTTCTCTCGGCCTATATAAGCTTCTTCATTGCTCCCTTAGCCTCCTTTGAGCGCCTCGAGCTTTAGTATCATCTTTGGAGGTCCAATTGAGCTTATCGCCTCGGTTCTTGTGCATCGCCATTGCCGCCATTCCGGAGTTTCAAGCTTTTCGGTGAAGGCGGTACCATTGGGCTTCATCCCTTTCGGTCTTGCTCCCTCGATTCCTTTCACCTCGGTGATCGGTAACCCTTAATCAATTTGGGTTTCTCCGCGAGAATCTTATCAATTTGGTTTTCCCTCTTTCGTAGAAAAATTGGTTATTGTCATCTCCGACTCGGTAAGTCCATATCTGTCCAATTCCTTGCTTGATGGGTACTCCATGCTATTGCGATCATCGTAGTAGCTTTAGATTTCGCTATTTTTGCTTGAGTCGCGGCGCATCGTCGGGCTTTGCCTCTGTTCTTTTGTCGATCTTCGTTGTCGGACGAAAAACGAGCTTCGGTTATCGTTGAGTTTGGTAGTAGGATCTTAGATCGACCGCTTCGGATTTCTTGTGGCCGTGATCGGACTTGGCGCTAGGTCATCGCAGCGTGGCCGTCCGATTTTCGATCAACGGTCGAGATCTGGATGAGCGTTCGGACCGTCCGAGCGGTTCGATCCGTGGACCGTCGGATCCAAGATCAGCGGTTCATGTTCGTGTGAGCGTTCGGACGCCGGACATCCTTGGCATCTGGTTCGTTCATCTTTCATCCAGCGGTCGATGTTTAGGGTTGGCGTGAGTTACGTGCTCGTGTTTGGGCGTTTGTTTCGGATCTTGGCCCAGATTTGTCCTCGTCGTTTATCTGGGTTGTATTTCCCAGGTAGAGTTATTTATCAACTGAAAAATAGTTTTATCTTCCAAAATTCATAAGTATTTTTCTGTAACTTCAAAAATGATAAAACCAGTGCCATTATTTTTAATTCTTAATAAACTTATTTCCAGTATAGGTAGCTCATTTATCTCAGTAGCAGAAAAGTTTTATTTTGAAAGTAAGCATTAAACTGATTATCTTTGCATTTGAAAAATAGTGAATCTTAGAAAACTCATAACTAATTATTGCAAGCTCCAAATGAGATGAATCCAGTGGGGCTGTTCATCTTATGAGGTGCTTATTTTATCATAAAAATTTCAGTAGCTGTATCAGCCTAGAAAATTTCACTAAAATCATTGCTTAAGTGAATAGTGCTATTTTTTCCTTTTCTGGCCGACTGAAATTGTTTTGGCCATAACTTTTGCATTGAGAATCCAAATCAATTGGTTCTTGTTGCTTTAGTTCATAAAAATTATGTTCTTTCTCTGTAAAATTTGAGACCTTTTGCTGAGTTTTGCTGTTGCATTTTTGGATGTTTCTCGCCTTATTGGTACTTGTTGGTTCTTTCGATAGGTTGCGACCATATTGATACTATCGAGAGTGATCCTCTGCAGCAAAACAGCGAGCTTCAGCAAGGCAAGATATTTGATCATAAATGTCCCACTACTTTCAAAGTCTAATATCTTGTTTACAAATTATATGTATGCATTGCTTTTGTGTCCAAGTATTTTTGTCTGTTTAGAGGTAGCTATTCCTAATGCATTGTTGCCATTAAAATGTTATCCCGCCACAACCATAAGCTATTATCATTTGGTGAATTAGAGCCGGTGATTTAATTATGCTCTTATTACATCTTTTGCGATGTCATGCTTAGAAATGCTTAGCTACTAGGTAGAATTGGGCGGTTATCGACCTAGTCGATGACCTTGATCACACAAATCATTTTGTTTATTTTGGTTCAGCACCTTATGCTTTTGTTTTGTAAAAACCGAAAATGAAACAAAATGGTTTGACTTCAAACACAATGGCATGTTGGTGTGATTGTTGGGTGTGACAAGGAAAGGTGCCCGGGTCCCTAAGGACCGAAAATGTTGCTGCGCCATCGATCTAAGTACTTTTGCGTACTAACCACATGAGGTTATATGGGACCCCTCTTGACCTAGTACTTTGGAGTGTGTTATCTCCGAGTCGCGGGAGGAGCGTTGTGTGTGTTGTGTGAAAAAGGAATTATGTTCTTGTGTTGGGTGTGCGGTGGTGGAGTTTAGGGATGGACTCTCCACCTCGAGAAGCGTCCTTGATTGTCAGAGGCTTTACCGTGAGGGTAGTTGTCGAGGTGGGCCACGACCCGACACAGCGTATGGGTTTCTACCCATACAGGCGACTCGAGTTAATACATAATATTGGAAAAGTCTCGTAGGACTTAGCCGTGCAAGCATACCCAAGGAAGTGTGCTTAATCATGTGGCAAAAAGGCGGTCGACATGTGGGTAAGTTGGTACACCTGCGAGGATAAATCTATTGAATAGCCTCGTCCTAGGTTGTGGACACGCTTGGTGATTTCACGCAAGATCTAGACTTCAACAACTGTTTTTGTTTTAAAATTAAAATTTGACATGGTTGGCATGAATGGGTAATTCATGCTATTGTAGTGGCTATTGGGTTAGCCACTTCCGGGTATTTCTTGTTGTTGATACTTGATTACTCTGTTTTATTAAATAAAATCAGATTGCAAAATTGCCTTCAATCTATTACATTATTGCAAATAAAACTTGCTTTATGCTTACAAATTTGAGTCCTATCTGCTCCACTTAAATAAGCTTGCATATAGTTATTGTATAGATCTGCTATCATTCTTATATATCTTGCAGTACATTCAAAGTACTCACCCGACTTTTATTTGAAATGCTTTTGTTCTGCAGAGGAAGAAGGTGAGCCCCTAGGGCTTCACTTACGTGAGATGTCTTTTGAGTTCGACGGCTAGTTGCGGCACGGTCGGTTGCCTTGTGGGTAAAAGGCACACCGTTGGGCTCTTTGTTTATCGCCATTTATGGCACTTTTGCTTCATTACGTAATATTTATCATTGGCGGTTGGCCTCTTTGTTGTAATTACTCTTGAATATTATTATGTATGTCTTTATTGTGTTACGTGCTTTCGGTTCTATGTGATTGAATGGAATTGATGCATGAACTTTTGTGAGAGGGTGTATATTGCACTCTGGGAAGTATACATTCCTCGGCGTCACGAGTTATTATGCTTATGATGATAGGGTCAAGTGGTGACTAATCATTATAAGCTTAATAATCCCGGGGGCGTCACAATACGGGGGGCCAATCTTCTCGACGTAGGATCGAAGATAACTTGCACGCTTGACTTGACAAATCGTAGTTGCTCACCCGATGCCATTGCATGAATTTGCAACTCTTTAATTCACCTAATCTCACGTGTACTCCACCCGACCACCAAATGGAGTTTTACCGATCCCTCAATTCCCAACGGAAAGACAGAACGGCCTTTGGAGTAAAACACCCTATTCCCCTTCAAGTCGTTGCCCTTCACCAAACTGCTTGGAAGAATCAAGCGTTGATGCAAAAAGCAACCAAAATCTTTAATCGTGGTCTGAGGTTACATTGGGGGTCTAACCCTCAATATATGGTGCCCTTCTCCACCTCATGGCTAGCCAAGAGGCCCTACACCTACTCTATTTCGGAATTAGGAGTCCTACTCCAATTCAGACACAATCTAAAACAAAAAGGAAACTCTGATTTTACAACCGTCCCATTGTTTCGGGCATATCTTTTGATGAATGATGAATTTCGGACTGAGAGATGGTCAATTGGATCGGCCTTGAAGTTATCTTTCCAACAAGCACAAGAACACCCAAATCGGATTCCGTTTGTGAAAGTTATGACCGTTTTACTCCGGACTGGACTACTGATTTCGAATCCAAATTTGATGCTGATTCCGAATCGGAATTGAATCCAAACCTTCCTATCTTCAATTTCATTAATTGAAACGACTTGAATTCATATGAAACTTGAGAAAGAGACTCTTGTAAAACTTTGAAAAGTTATGGCATAGCTTGTTATCCTCCCAAGATGTTGTATAAACCACAGAATCATCAACTTTGTCAACTCTCACGCATTGGTCGGTCTGAATGTGCAGCATGTACTCGAATAGCCATAACTTGTTATAGAAAGCTCCAAATCACATACTGTTTGATCCATTGGAAAGTAGACTTGATAAGCTTTCCAAATATATATATTGTTTATACTAGATCCTTCCGAGTTTCTGCGAAGATCATCGTGAACTTCAAGATCAGAGCGGCGCCATCTATTGTTCGTCTCGTACGCCTCTACCTCCCATGGGTTGCATGCTATTTTTGTAAGAAGCAAAGCACCCTGAGAAGCATCGTGTTCTTTATCTTCCAATAGATCTTCTGCTTGAAACCTGACAACAAGTGATAACCTGATATTAGGCAGTATAATATTCTCTACTAATTTAAATGGAAATTGAGAGCAGGTTCACTGTTGGATAAGTTTCTCTTGTTTTTCAACTCTTTTAGTAAGCTCATGTTGTTCTGAGGTACTTGATGAATTAAAAACACTATATGGAACAACATAGTTAAGGATGTTCGCATCAGCCCTGGTGATAATACGTACTGCTCCTTTGCAAGCACTGCATGATGACCGGTTCTCCAAACGGTCCAAGTCCACACTCAAGCAAGTTAAAATGGAATTCACAACATCGGATATGCATGTCGTGTTGGCTCCCAAGATCTGCGACAGACACGCACATACCCTCATCAACATCAATTACAGTCATACAACATTCATACATAGACATAATGAAAGACATGCAACAATAGTTTAAGTCTACACTATTACAAAATGGGCCGACCGGCCAAATTCAATTAAACACTTAAAGTGGCAGTGAAAGATATTTACATAAATAAAAGACCAACAACAGTGTGCCCATAGCCCAAGGCAACCGACTAGGAGTTAAAGAATAGCACTATTCCTTAGTGTCACCGTAATTGGCGCTAACGAACTGGTCGATCGGATGTTCATCCTCACATGTAATTGCAGCAAGCGGGCTGAGTACAAAATGTACTCGCAAGTCTTACACAAAGGTAAACTAAGTTATGCATAATGAAAAATCAAATAATACCATTAGTGGCTTTAGTTTTGCAAAAAGACGCAACAAATTTCAACCTACACATACTGGTTTTTCAATTGCCATTTCAAAATCAGATTTAAAGTAGAAATAAAGCATATAATAAAGTGATACATTCAAAAAAAAATTGAACAAACAAATACCAAAGTGGAAGCCCACTTTCATAAACTAAAATGCATGAACACTCATTCATACCGAATACCAAGTTGTAACCATGCCAATTTTTATTCAAAGTCTAACAATAATGACTCCGAATTCAAGCGATCTTAGTGAAGTGGACACGACTATTCAAATAGATTTATCTCTGCAGAGGTGTACTACTTTACCCACACAACTTGACTAGCCCGTAAGACTCTGAAATTAACACACTTCCATTGGTGTGTCGGCCGAGGAAATCAAGATTTGGTATTGTTTAGCAAGAAAGCTCTATTGAGATGAGTCCCCGTTGCAAGATGAACCCCAAACTTAGTACAAACGACCGATAGCGCTTGCTAAGCGGGCTTGCAACTTGTGTTTGAGATACCGATACAATATAAATAAAGAAAAATAGTGCTCCCATGCATATTATATAAAATTACATCGGCTCCTACGAATGGATGATTGAACACAAATGTCCTCACACCACCTAGAACTTAACCCAATAAAACTCACCCCTTACTTAACCAAACGGTACACATATCCCGTGTGTGATAGCATGAGTTTTACTTGAATTAACGACGTCAACAAAATTCGGTCCTTGTTGGTCCGGATAAGACAACCACAAAACCCGAGTGTCGTGCACCCACACTAGTAACCACTTGTCCAGACCCAAAACTCTTTTGAAAGAAAAAATTTTAACTTGAAAAACAGATACAAAGATCTAGAATAAAAAGAAGATAAAAAAGTTTGTGTCTCCTATAATTGTCGTGTTATTCCTGACAATCAATCTACCGCAACTAGACTTGCATGGCTAAACAACCTAACATAAGCATAAAGGTATTATAATAATTCAATATAAACTCATGAATAGGAAATAATTAACTACACATCACAAAAATATCGACATAACAAAATTAGCACGCAAGCAATTATTATTGCACTTAACTAATCAAAACCCGGGATCAATATGATGCATAAAGAAAATTCAAATAATTATTGCCTTACTGGGAGTTCACTTTCTCACTCTTGGTTACGTAGTCATTCACTTACAGCAACTCAGACTCTACAGAAATAGTGACATCGAATGAACACCGAGAAAAGCTAAAAATTCAAATTGCTCAAAAATTCATGAAATTTTTACATTAGCTACATGATGATTTTATATGAATTTAGGTGAAATAGTTATTTCATTTTGATTTATTATGTGAGAGTTATAGAAGTTTAAAAATTAATTTTCAAGAGCGAAAAAATACCTTCGGTACTATTTATCTGAAAAAATTATTTTTCACAAATATTTGTAGAGCAGTGGTGGAGATAAGGATTATATGGATGGATAGATAATAAAATTATAAGACCAAAATAACTTGGTTCATCTCATTTGGAGTTCATATGAATTAGTTATGAATTTTCAAAGTTAAAAAAGCTTTTAGTGTAAATTAATTCTTTTCTGAAATTTCCATCACAATAAATATTTTTTTGTATGTAGGCTGATCTAGTACTTGCCATGACATGTGGGCCTACATAGTTTCTTTTCTTTGGCCCTTATTTTTCTAAAGGAAAACATCTACTAAGCCACAATCAACTTATCGTCAATTCAACACATAATGCCCGGATTCACGATTTTCCAATTATACAACCCATCAGATAATTTATGCGAAACCCACCAACTAATAAGCGTATGACCATGACTAAATCCATAAATTGTTCTTTACTATACTATTTATGCTAATACTAACGATCCAACTCTACTAGTCTCGCCTCGGCAAATTATATTCGCATACATCAAAATTTCCACCGATCGAGGTTTATTTGACTAACCGACACCTAATGAGCTTTACAATTTTAATAACACATCCGATCAGATCTGGACGCTTGGATCTCCGCGCGCGCGCGTCTCTCTCCCTCCACGCGCTCCGTTAAACCTCAGCCGTTGGATCGCGAGCGGACAACCAGATCTCCGTCTACGCGCGCGCCTCGCCTTCTCTCTGACGCGTGGGCCCGCCAAGGTCGTCGTCCCCGACATACATAACATGAACACGCCTAATTATTTAATTTAGTATCTACCGATCAATATGATACATATTCCGCTACGACAATAAAATTATTTGTATCTACCGACATACATAACATGAACACGCCTAATTATAAATAAGACATAGCGGAGAATTATCTAGGTCTTAAGCTACCAAAATATTTTTATAATTAAACATGCATAAATAGATATCATGCTCATGACTAATATGCAATATGCATGACTAATATCATAGCGAGGTAACAAAAATAACTCTAAAGATTTTACCGTAACGCTAGGTGTGCGAATCGTCACCGGGAGTGGTCTTCTCGGTTAGGTGTCCATGCCCACCGTAATCATCGCCGAGCTCGTCCGTGTCCTCATTTGCCTCCGTCTCTGCATCGGCGCCGTCGTTCTCGGCCATGCCCACGGAGCTGCCTTGCCGACACCGCACTCAAGCGTGACACGCCATACCGCCTTGCCTCGCTCGGGCCGCCGCACCGCTGCATGCATGGCCATTGCATGCATGCACCGCGTTCTCGGCCGGCTCCTCCACGCCGCCGTCTACGCGCCGCTAGACTCGCCACCAAGCCTCGTGTCCTCGGCTCGGCCGCCTCCACCTCAGTGTCGAGTCACTGCACGCCGTGCCACACGGAGCTGTTGGACCGCACCTCGTCCTCACATCCATGGTGCCTCAACTTCGTTCCCTAGGAAGCTGTTGTCGCCCCTGTGCCCAAGCTCCGGCAGTCACGCCGCCCGCTGGTTGCCGGCACCGCGCCTCCTCAACCTCGCCTCGGCTCGGCCATCTCGATGCTGCTATGCCGCAGTGAGCCATCGTTGTCTGTCTTGCCGAGCCGCTGGCCAGCTGTAACATCCCAATTTTCAGAGCTTTCAAAATCCTTTGATTAGTTAGTAGGAAGAAAATTCACCATCTGGATTTATTTGAATTTAATTTAAAAGCTTAATATTGGACTTTGTGTAACAAACAATATAATATGAATATTTCCAACATGGACAATAGTCAAAACTATTTTATTTGGATTCTATGAGCTTGGTTGTATTTTCTAGAATTTTCTGGAATTTTTCCAAGTTCATTTGCTATTTTCCATTGCTTATTTGGATTTCTGGTATTTTCTTAAAAAGGAAAGCTATTTTAAATCTCCAAATAGTAGTTGGGCCGAATTCCTTCGGCCCAGTCCTGTTCGTCTCAGCCCGATCCTTCGTGGCCGTCCGATCAGATCTGGACGCTTGGATCTCTGCGCGCGCGCGTCTCTCTCCCTCCACGCGCTCCGTTAAACCTCAGCCGTTGGATCGCGAGTGGACAACCAGATCTCCGTCTACGCGCGCGCCTCGCCTTCTCTCTGACGCGTGGGCCCACCAAGGTCGTCGTCCCCGACCCGATCTTCTTCGTCTCCGCGTGAACGCCGCGTCCGCCATTTTTGCGTCGCCAAGCTCCGTCCGACAAAGTTGCAAGCGGCCCGATTCTTGGCGGACGACGCCTTCCAGAAGCCCTCACCTCCCCGGACTCTTTCAAACATATTTGAGTTCAAATCCGCCGCCTCTACCCCGTTTTCTTCGCGCGTTCGTTTCGGACTCCGTTGAACCCCGCCGCCATCTCGCCACCCCAGTCCACCCCAGGGCCTATAAATAGGTCCCAGGGATCGCCAGCACCTCCGTTTACCAGATCCGCCACCCACCTCACCCCAAGAGCCCTAGCGCGCCTTGGTTTAAAATTGGGTTTCGTCACGAAACCCTAAAAAACTCCAATTGCGCCCGCCGGTGACGCCCTGCCTCCGTGGAGCCCGTCGCCAAGTCCGCCGTCCCCAGACCTACCTCCAGCTACCACCCACGCCGCCTGGACCTCACCGGAGTAGCCACCCGACAAAAACCCGAACGTCTCCGCCGCTTCGAGCTCGCCGCCGGCCACCTCCGTCGTCCTCTTGTGCCTAGACCGGTACCATAAGGTTCGCAACAGAGAGAGCTTCCCGCTGGTGCCATCCACTCTCGCCGGCGATCACCGCAGCGCCGTTGCCGGTCGGTCCAGAGCCGCATTGCGGCCGTTGTCGTCCACGGCGTGGGCGCGAGATCGACCGACCACCTACGCCTCTCCGCTACAGACGTGTTAGCTCAGCGTGGGCGCCGCGTCGGCGCCACGCGCCGCACGCGCGCCCCATTCTCACAAACCGGATCCACAGAGGCTCGGTGGACCTGGTCCACCGTGGGCCGTGTCCCTGACGTGTGGGCCCCACACGTCAGGATTTCTTTTTATTTATCTTTTCCGGTTTTCCTAGGGCTGACGTCATGCTGATGTCATGCTTGCGCAATATACCGATTTTTCTGTTGAGAAATAATTCGGGAAATTCTATAAATCCTTTTTCTAGGGTTTCTTTTAGATTCAATCTTCCAACCCTCATAACTTTTGCATCCTAACTCCAAATCCATCCATTCAAATTTCTAAATTTGTATAAAATCAAGATCTATTTATTGGAGATTTTTAATTATTTTATTGGAGTTAATTGCTTCTGTTATTTATTTATTCTTGTTGTTTGCTTCGTTCATGAGTAGACTTGACGATATACGGAGGTTTGAGGAAGAAGGAGCTTTCCAAGACCAAGGCCAGCACCTGAACCTATTCCAAGGCAAGCTATACCCTTGACCATCTTGATTCCCAGTTTGCTAAAAGTATTTTAATTCAAATTATTACATGTTAATTCAAGTATTTATTTAAATGTTTTGGGTGTAGTAGTTAATTCCATATTGTTATGCCTTCCTTGTATAATTGTTATGCCCTGATCCTTTGTCACCCTAGTTGATATTTAGTTGGTAAATATTGTAGCACCAACGTGGGTTGGTTAGTGCGATTAGATTGCTTAGCCATGCCACGAATCTCCATGTCATGTGAGACTGCAGTTATTTAAACGACTAAGTGAATATGCAATCTGTGTGGTAAAATCTGTGTGTCTTGTGTCTTTGTTATGGCATGTGTTGCACTTAATCAACCAGGGTGGAAAAAGGATTTAGGCGAGGCATGTGGTGGATCTTGTGTGAAATGGTGGGTGTGTGAGCTGTGTGCATGGGAGCTAATCATGTGGCATAGTTAGCAAATGGTAGTCTTGCCTTGGTCAATTAAGGATCTCACCGTGTGTGCCATTGAACCGAGCCTATCTGTACAACCACATGTCTACATTTTGAGGCAGGCCTAGCATAGTACGATGCGGATCCAAAAGCTTTGTTATGGTTAGTGCTAGCTACACTAATTATATCTTGTGGGTAAAGTGTACAACTCTGCAGAGTATAAAATGATCTATTCGAATAGCGCGTCATGATCATGTGCATGCTCGGGAATTCACACTAGGGTAGTTTTTCATAAAGCGTGTGGGGAGGAGGCTGTGTGATATAAATTACACAGCTATGTGAATAATCGGTTAAGCTGCAGCGTCTTTGTGAAATCAATTATCAAATTATTGTTATTTAATTGTTTTACTTGTTGTCAATGTATATTTATTATTCAATTGCAAACATTGCATTTATGCAAAAGAACCACGAATGCCTTTCCCTTGTAAAAGCCGGCATGTATATATATATTGCATCTACGTGGTGTGGCTTGCGTAGTACGGTGTGTACTCACGCTTGTTTTGACGAATCAAGCGTAAGAGGAGGAGTCTTCACCGACTTTCGAGGAGGAGTTTATCGAAGGTGCCTAATCGCGAGGTCTTGACCCCGATCGGTTACTGTGGTGAATCGATGGGATGCATTTGCCGTTTATGTTTCATTGCTTTATTTCTCTGTTAGCCTGCGTGGCTTAAATAAATGTAAACTCGTACCGTAAGATCAAACCATTATTTATTTATCGTTTATGCTATTATTCGCTTGTGTGGATCGATATCCACCTTTGTTAACACTTGTGTGCACTAGCGTGATCTGGACTAGTGCACGAAACACGAAGGATTCGAATCGAAATTTTGGGATCCGACACGGCCATCCGGACACTACCGTTGATGCCGTTTGCATGTCATGCTGTTGTCTTTGTGCACGCCAGCGCGCGAGTGTCATGTGTCGCCACGCCATGCATTACATGCATGCACGGCGCCTCGACCTTGGCTCATTGAGCCTTTGCGACGGGTGCCGCTACTCCACCGCCTTGCCTCTGTTGGGTTTGAGCACTCACCTAATACTCAACGCTATCCAGTGGACACAACTAACACGAGAGAACACTCGGAGCTACACCGAGTCGACGGAGAGAACCTCTATTCTCTTGTACTACTAAGCTCTATGAAGATGAAACACAGGAACACAGGAGACACAACTCGACTGTGTCGTTTTGTTCCTATTCAACTTGACTTAACAAAGCTGGATACATGGGCTTTATATAAGCCTCTCATGCACACAACACATGCAGCCACACCTCCACTAACCCACACCTCCCACTAACACATGCACACATGCATCCACACCTCCCACTAACCACACCTCCCACTAACTCCATGCAACACATACATGCAACAAGATTAAAAACTTTCTCCCCTAATCTTGTTGCACTAAAGTAAGGCTGGTTCATCGTCGGCGTCCGCCATAATGAGATGCGTCTCATTCTCCTTCTTCGACTCATGGCATTTCTTCTCCCAAGAATAGTGCCCGTACTCTTGACAGTTATAGCAACGCACTTTTTTCTTGTCAAATGTGCTTTTCTTCTTACCGGAACCGAAGCCGCCTTCCTTGTTCTTGGCCCTGAACTCCCATTGAGCGCGGGTGAGCAGCAAGTGCTCACCTTCCTCCTCACCAACCATGTGGCGCTCCTCGAACGCCTTTAGCCGCCCGAACACTTCTTCGATCGACATCACATCCAAGTCCTCGTGGTTCTCGAGGGTGCAAACGATCGGTAGAAACTTCGGTGTTAAGACCCAAAGCATCTTATCCACCACACAAGAGTCTTCAACCCTCTCTCCCAGCGTCCGCATCTTGCTGAGAGCGAGGGTGACCCTCATGGCAAAACCATCAACTGACTCACCTTCATGCATATGAAGGTTGTCGAATTCTTTCTTAGCGGTTTGGAGCTTAGCCCCCGTCACGCGCTCAACTCCAACGTACATGGACTTGAGAGTCGCCCATGCCTCCTTCGCCGTCCTCTTGCCGTTGAGAGCAAGAATGGTCTCCTCGCTCACACCATGATAGATGGCCACAAGTGCCATCTTGTCTTGGCGCCTCTCGATACCGTCTTCTTCAACAGCATCCCACACTCCTTGCGCCTCCATATACACTTGCATCTTCATTGATCATGCAATATAGTTGCTACTAGTCAACAACGGGTACTGGAGCGTGACGCTCCCCTCCTTCCCGTCTCGTGCCAACGGCCTAATGCGAACCACCTGCTTGCTGCCGCTAGCCACCTCCTCTAGGCCACTGGCGACACACCTCGACGACAACGGAGACACGGACCTCGTCATCCTTGCCATCACAACACCGGCTCTGATACCAATTATTGGGTTTGAGCACTCACCTAATACTCAACGCTATCCCGTGGACACAACTAACACGAGAGAACACTCTGGAGCTACACTGGAGTACGACGGAGAGAACCTCTATTCTCTTGTACTACTAAGCTCTATGAAGATGAAACACAGGGAACACCGGAGACACAACTCGACCTGTGTCGTTTTTGTTCCTATTCAACTTGACTTAACAAACTGGATACATGGGCTTTATATAAGCCTCTCATGCACACAACACATGCAGCCATACCTCCACTAACCCACACCTCCCACTAACACATGCACACATGCATCCACACCTCCCACTAACTCCATGCAACACATACATGCAACAAGATTAAAAACTAACAGCCTCCTCGCCTCGGCTGCCCTGGGCTCGGCCACTGCCGGGCTGTGCCCCCGTGCCGACACCGCGTCGCTGCCGTGCACCGCTGGCCGCCGCGCCACCTCGGCTCAGGCCGCCACGCCACTCTCGGCCTCGCCATGCCACTGCATGTGTGCTATGGAGCTGCTGCCGTTTGTGTGCTGGCCGACAGTGCCAAACACAGCACAGTCTATCGCTTCTTTTCCCCCCTTCTAGCAAAACCCTCAAACAAACTCACACGCTGAAAAGAATCCTAGAAATGGAATGCATGTGCGACAAGGAACGCAACGGTATGACATGCGTAGAGTGATTTGTGATTTTTCCTATACATTGAGAGGAGAGAAGGTGAAGAAATGGGCATGTTTTGGTGGGGGAGAATAGAAGAATTGGCTGTCTATGTTTGAGATGTATGGATGTGCTGGAGAATAAAAGCAGTGGGGAAGGAATTGGAGATGAGCCCAAGCTTTTGCTCTGTTGAATAAGAAATGGCAGGGTGGAATGTGCTCTGTTGAGCAACAAAGTGGTAGTGGGAGATGAATAAGAAAAGGAAAATGGCAGTGGTGAGTGTCTCTCGGATGGGAAGAAAATGGATAAGTGGTTTTGTGTGTGTGTGTGGGGGGGGGCGATGAATGGCAGTGTTTTTGCATGTTGGATAGAGTATGGCAGTGAGGTGAAGGCATGGGAAAATGGCAGTAGAGAAAGGACGGGTTCGGTTGGAAGCAAAAGAAATGGGCAGTGGAGTCTTTGGTTGTAGGGGAAAAAATGAAATGGTAGTTAATGCAAGAATTTTTTGGATGAATGGAAAGCTTAAATGACGATGATTTCATTGGTATAACATGCATTGAGATTCTCGTTTTTTGTTTGGGATTGGAAGGAGAGTAGGTGGAGAGATGAACATGTACAAAAGTTGGGAAGATGACTAAAAGATGACCAGATGAACATGGCATGAAGTTGGTTGGTTCGGTTGGGGAGGAATGGAGATAGCATTGGAATGATTTGGTTTGGTTGGGGAAGAGCAATGGCAGGAAAAGGATGGGTCACACAGACCTTACGTCTGCGGTCAATCGAACCGGGAAAGAGAGTGATACTGATGCATGCATCGTGATTTTTGAAATACATGCGAAAACAAGAAATAAAATAATTTAATTTAAATCTGATCTCTCAAATAATTCGATTTAATATTGTTGATTGTTATTATTATTATACAACTTTTAAAAAAGTCGATTAAACTTATAATGCAACCTTTTAATTAATTTGATTTGACTTTAAAACCAATCTTTTTACTTAAATACGGGAAAATTTTCAAATCAACCAATACCACAATTATCCCAACAATTCGGGTCGGCCACCTCTAATTGTTGTTCATTCAATTAAAATCCACTGATCGTATTAAGTTTATAGCAAGCACACTCCAATATATCGTTTCACAATTTATACATTAATCTCTAAAATTACTTGCTTTGATGTATTCTTCCAAACCACCATAAATTCATAGGTTTGATTTGATTTCCAATAGGGACGTTGACTTATTTCTAAATTTTAACAATGCAAAAGTAAGCACAATTATCTATCAATACCTTCTTACAGTATAAATCATAGTTTAACTCCAAATTTCGATCACATATCATAGAGTATCTCCAATAATCCAAGGCAATCTGAATATTCGATCTTGATTAATAGTAGCATGATAACCATAAATCAACATAGAGAGATTTTATTGTACCTACTACTACTCTAAATATGAGAAGTGTAAGTTAGATCCGACCCTTATTTTTCAAGGGGCGTTATATACTTTTATTAATATCAAAATTATTTACAAATTAACAAATTTTAGTTTTAACCCAAAATAGCTCTAACCACCCAAGAACTCCCCACCGCCATGCCATCGCGTTTGACTATCTGTGTATTTATGTAAATCACATGGTTTGTTTGAAAATACTGTGATACAACTCAATTCTTTTAGATTGACAGCAAAATTAAACTAAAATCTCTTCCGATCCGAACGGATTGGATCTAATTCCTCTCTATCCGAACAAACCTTAGATGGGATTTTTCGTGGTGGCCTCGTCTAGCCTGATTCCTTCCCAGTTACGTAACGTTTTTGTTCTTTGTCATCTCTCTCCATGTCAGCAGTCTCCGCGGATCTAGAGGTTAAAGCAACACAGCTCATGTCGCCGGCCATCATAGCCGCATGGACACGTCCTACTCAACACCACCACCAATCTGCAGCACGCCTCTACATGCCGGCGGAGAAAGGTCAGACGATGCAGCCTCGCCTAGGATGTCATGATCGTTCGGATTGGACTTGTCAGTGACGATTATTCAACACATTATCAGTACGATCGATTCTCCTCGAATCGAAAGGTAACCGTCGATGAACGACACTCGTAGATTGAATAGTTTTGCTATATTACTTTCAATTTTGTAAATTTGACTTTCTAGATTGGTTTTTCTACGGTGCAAATCCGTTCTAATCCACAGCAAGCCGATTTGAAATCGTCGGCACAATATCGATCGATGGATTGCGTGAAAGATTGGATGTCGATTGTACCGTATATTGAAATTGTGAATTTGTTCTAACTGACCACGAGCAGACTTGAAGTCGCCGGTCAAGCCGATCGGTGGTCATATGAAAGAACGGATGTCAATTGCACTACATAGCATCGCATGATATGAACAGTATATTTTTTTGCATGAACAGTACCTACGAAAAACAAAAATCGGCCAGCGCACGACCTGGAAGTCATGCGCCGCCAACTCGTCGCCCCCCCGCCCTACCGGCCCGCAGCCGCGACTACAAGGAGCATCCTGCAGCCGGACCATGGCCCCCTCTACATGGAGCCGCCACTCGGCCACCTCTCGAAGAGGCACCACCGTCGCCGACAATGGAGCCATCCGTGCCACCACACAGCACGCCGCCCGACGGACTCGCTCTGGCGGCCCGCGAGCCGCCCTCCCCGACCAAGCCGCCGCCCGCACCACCCAAAACAAGGAGAAGGGAAGGGGAGGAGAAGAGCCGCCGCTTGAACCGGCCGACGCCGAGCGCGCCGCTTAGCGCCTCGGCCCAGTGCTGCAGACCCTTCTGCCGTATGGGCGCCGCCCCATTGTCGGCCCCCGAGCTGCTCTGTCTGAACACCACGCCTGTCGCGGCCCCGAAGCTGCTCCGCGACGAGCGCCACCTCCATTGCTCGGCCGTGGTTTCGCCGCTTGCCGTGTGTGCGACACCGCCGCCTGCACGTAGGCACCAAGCCGCCCCCGCCCGAACGCGGCTCCCATCTTGGGAGACGCGCCGGTCTTGTGAGGGTAGGCCCTACCTGGCGCCCTTTTAGCTTGGCCCGATCGGGCAAGCAGCCGGCCCGTTTTCCCGGTCGGATATAATCGAAAAAAATGAGAAAAGAAAACAAATCTTTTTTTTTGCAAAAAAGGACCCAGATTTCTGAAAATTACGAGAAAGTTTTTCGGATAAGGAAATTTTGCAGGAAACCTCTCGGACTTTCTGAAAATTAGGTACAATTTTTTTCAGAACTGAAATTTTGCATTTTAACCCCTCGAAATTGCAGAATTCACCGAAAGTTCTTTTTCAAGCAGAAAAGGGCATCGGGAATTTAATTTTTGGATCAGTTTTTGCATTTGAAATATGTTTCACTTTGTTATTTTTATTTCTATACAATTTATGTACTTTATTTACTATTTTTGATTATTTATATTGTTTTTAATCACTGAAAAATAGCAGTAAATTATAAAAAAATGCATACAAAATACGGGAGCAATATGAGAATTTTTGCAACCATTTTATGCAAATTACCGGCAGTAATCTTATGCACTTTTCGCATGAATATGCAGATGACTGGCATTACGAACCAGGAGTTCGAAGAGCTGGCCCAGCATAGCCATAATTACCTGACTTGGGCATCAGATGTCGAAATCATATTTGAAGCCAAGAAGATCCGTGCTGCTATTGGACTTGGCACCTCGAAGGATGCCACTCCAACTGCTGAAGAGAATGATCAAGCACTGCACTTCCTCATACACCATCTCTACCTAACACTCAAGGGTGAGTATATGGCAGAAAAGAATACACTAGCTTTATGGATCGCACTGAAGAAGCAGTTTGAGAAGCTAAAGTACACCATCCTTCCTCGGGCAGAGCAAGATTGGAACCGACTACGTTTTGTAGACTACAAGACCGTGGGAGAGTACAACTCTGCATTGCACAGAATTTGTACAAGTCTTCAACTCTGTGGTAAGGTAACCACAGACGAGCATAAAATAGAAAAAAACTCTATCTACAATCCACGCAAACGCGGTGCAATCCTATGGGCGCCCCGGGTATGCAATCCCCGAGACCCTCTGTGCATTCTGAGCTTGTCCCATGATCAGTAGCTAGCTTGCACAGTTACAACAATGATGTTATCATATCCATACAACAACGAAGCTAATGAAGCAAACAAATTAATATTAATTAGCAATGAAAGGACTTTATGGTCAAGTCTTACAAAGTTTGCCACGCAGGGCTTAACAACAAAAAGTGTAACTTGCAGCAGAAATCCAAAACATAACTCGTGCAGGCTAATCGACATGCCCACAGGCAATCGAGTGGAGGACGCGACCTAGTTCGAAAAGTCTTCAAAGAATTCCTCCTCGTAAAACTCAGTGTTCCCTGGTTCTCTACGGAGGCTGATCTACAAGTGGCGTATAGCCGTGAAGTACATAAAGTACTCAGCAAGTCGTAGGGAAATGTATACAAATAGTATTCATTCAAGGTTTGAACAAGGATAGCTTTATGGTTATTTTGCAGTAAGCAATGTTGACAGTAAATACAGTAAACAGATTGCAAAGCATTGTTTGAAAGGCTAATACATAAGTAATAAAGTTTTTTGAAACAAATAGTGAACTTCCGCTTCCGCCCAACCATTCCAACCAAACCATTCAATCGATCCATTCCAATATTTTTATGAAAACTCTACCCTTTGTGTGAAATCTCCGGGCATGTCCATAACTGGGGACACGGCTATTCGAATAATTTTTGACACTCTGCATAGGTTGTACAGCTTTCCCCACAAGACACGACTTTCTCTAGTTTGTTTGGCATCCGTTGATACCACCGCTCACTACCTTAGGTAAGCAGTCTAGAGCACGTGACGAGGCCTTTACAAAGTTTCATTTTGACTCAGTTCTGCTCGCTAATGATTCGCATTCCTGGCCCCCTTTTGTGCCGCTCATCAACCAAAACAGAACTAACTCAAAATTTTACTAATTAGTTGGCCAGGTCCACCCCAAAATGGACTTATGGTTGCACGGCATGACCCAGATCAATGGCGTACAAAGTTAAGTCCTTAGGTGGTTATTCAGGCGAGGCTACCACATCCCAATGTGCTTCCCACACCCCCTTTACTGCACGATCACTCGTCCGAGTATAAATCATTTTTGGTTCAACTCGACCAAATGGCAACCCTTGCCATGGTACACATATTTAACAACAGTGGCCCCGTTACAATTCCATATTTCCTTTAATCAAGTTCAATCATTTCTTCCGGTATGTGCTCGCAAAATCCCATCGGGTAACTAAAGCATGACTAAGCATAATACACGCCCATGTTGGTAATGCAAATATGTCCAACTAATAATTAACCATCCTATGGTGTCCAAGAATTTATGTCATTCAAGGGGACATGTCATTCTCAATTTATCAAGGAGATATAATGGCAATTAGGTAATTAACTATTCCTGAAACTATTTTTATACAACTAGCCATGCATGTTGCTATAAAACAATATAATTTTGCAAAATGTGTACAACATGATCAAGGGTCTAGGACTTGCCTTCGTTGAAGAGTTGCGAAGGGTCGGTTGCCGAGTCGAAGAAGAATTCTTCCAAAGCGCAGAAATTTATACGTGCAAAAAGAACAAAATAAATAAAATAATACCAAATAAAATCCAAAAATTACAAAACCAGAACCAAATGAAAGATATTGATGTTAGATGGATATAGAAATTTGGATCACTCAAACGGAGTTCGAATGAAGAAGTTATGACCTCCGGAAGTTTGGAATCACATAAAATGATAGAAATCAGATTTTCTGGATTTTTTGAATTATTTTTCAAAAGGAAAATCGGAAAAGCAGCCACGCGGCGCTACATGGACTGCCACGCAGACACGAGCTGTAGTTCTGGGGTGTTGCGGGCGGTAATTCCGACGGGGAACGAGCAGTAGTTCCAGGTAGCATGGTAGTACCGGGGGGAGGAGAGAGGAAGTACCAGGAGAGGTGCGGGCAGTAGTACCAGCAGAGGGAGAGCGGTATTATCGGGGAAGAGAGGAGACACCGATAGCTTCGGCACTCGGCAGCGCAAGGCTCCAGGAGAGAGAGAAAAAGGTGGAGCGGAGGGAGGAGACGGGAGAAAAAGGAAGGAGATGGAATCGGCCGGGCATTATAGCGAGGAGTGGGTATTTGTTTGAAAGAGAAATGAAAACAATGAAATTGTAAGACATAAAGCAAGGCTCGTTGCACAAGGTTTCACTCAACGACCAGGAGTCGATTATCAAGAAACTTATTCCCTGGTCATGGGCGAAACTACCTTTAGACATTTAATCTCAATGGTAGTAAACTTGAATTTGGAAATGAAATTAATGGATGTGGTAACTGCATACCTTTTTGGGAACTTGGATTCGGACATTTGCATGAAGATACCTGAAGGTATCCCTGTCCCGAACCAAGACAGAGCAAACAGAAATCTGTACAGTATGCAACTCAGAAAGTCACTCTATGGACTGAAGCAATCAGATAGAATGTGGTATAATTGCTTGAGCGACTTTCTCTGTAAGAAAGGCTACACAAACGATGAGGATTGTCCTTGTGTTTTTATACGGCGATACCAGGATGGATTCTGTATAATCTCAGTATACGTAGATGATCTGAATATCATCGGGACTATGGAAGATATTAAGAAAACAAGCTCTTACCTGGAGTCAGAGTTTGAAATGAAAGACTTGGGTAAAACCAAATACCGCCTAGGCTTGCAGCTTGAGCATACTCCTGAAGGGATTTTAGTATATTAGTCAACCTACACTCAGAAAGTGTTAGAATGGTTCGGCTTTGAAAATGCATATCCTTCGAAAGTACCAATGGTCGGAGATCCTTGCAGCAGGACAAGGACCTGTACAGACCTAAAGAAGAGGAGGGGTCCTGGGACTGAAATTCCCGTACTTGAGTGCAATAGGAGCACTCATGTATTTGGCAAAGTGCACTAGACCAGACATTGCATTTGCAGTGAACCTGCTAGCAAGGTACAGTGCAAAACCTACAAAAAGGCATTGACAGGGAATAAAGGATATCTTCTGATACCTTCAAGGAAGTAAAGATCTTGGTCTATTCTATAGAAAGAACCAAGATCTAACTATGACTGACTACACAGATGTTGGGTACCTGTTAGGCCCGCATACAGCTAAGTCGCAAACTGGCTATGTATTCTTATGTGGTGGAACTGCAATTTCATAAAAATCGTCTAAACAAAGTCTTGTATCTACTTCGACGAACCACTTAGAAATCATAGCACTGTACGAAGCCTAACGAAAATGTTCTTGGCTTCGGCAAATGATTCAGCACGTCCAGCAGTCATGTGGATTGAATACCGCGTAAACCCCCACTATTATCTATGTGCTTGTGTTGCACAAGTGCAAATAGGTTATGTGAAGAGTCCTCTCACTAAGCATATCAACCCCATGTTCTCCTATGCTCACGAATTGCAAAAGATAGACGAAATTAAAGTACTACATACTAAGTCATGTAAAAATCTTGCAGATTTATTCACTAAGTCACTATCAGCATTTAGCTTTGAAAAATGCATACGTGGAATTGGAATGATGAGACTTAGAGAAGTGCGAATTCGAAGGAGAATCTTCACAGACCCTTTATTGAAATTTGATCACGAAGATCGAGCATCCAAGGAATAAATCCTGGAGATTAAATGAAATTGAGTGGATTGTACTCTTTTTCCCTTAACGAGTTTTCCTGAAGTTTCTCGGCTAAGGTTTTTAATGAGACAATTCGTGCAACGCAGTAGAATGTATGTCATGTACTCTTTCTTTAAATTTTTTCCACTAGGTTTTTATAGAGTTTTAATGAGGTATGCATATGCGAGAATTGGTACCCAAGGGGGTGTTAAGAAACTCTCGGCCAGCCCATAAGCCAGCACATGTATGGGCACCCCACCGAAAACTCTAGCAGAGTTAAGAGGCTATATATAAGGGGGAACTCCCTCATTGTAATACTATTATTGAAGAGCAATAAAGCGAAGCCTAAAGTCCCCTCATATCTCTGTGTTCAATCCATTGTTGTGCTTTGTGTTCTTGTTTTGATTCTTACAATTCTGAATATTATTTACGAGATAATCGTTCAGACTGGAGGTTACTCAACAAATTACACTTTCTCATGGTATAGTATAGCCAAATCGTAACTAATCCAACCCGTTAGACTGAAAAGGTTGGACAGTCCACAAAGATCGGTAGGTACCGTTAAAGAGCTCTATTTTGAAAAGAAAAAAAGAGTGAAACGGAAAGGTTAGAAAAGAGTGATGGACCTTATAAGTCTGCTATAGGAGCCGTCAGCCTGTAGAAATTTGCTCTGGAGCTTTAACACATTGAAAGGCAAACTTAACACCCAATAAGTAAACACAATTAAACATATTTAGAACTTGTATGAGCAGAGAACGCAAATGCAACATAACCGCTGACACAAAAAGGACTTCGGAATGACATACCGTCAAAACTACACATGCTGCTTTGTATCAAGCCAATAGATTAAGAATCCTTCTACAATTGAGGAAATGAAAATGGACTGTGTAATGATAACACAGTCGAAATGGATTAGGAAAAAATAAGGCCTGAGAACTACGCATCATGAAAATTGAACAAAATGATCCCATCCTACAAAGTGATTTAAGGGAAATGAACAGACTATGGCAATAAAAATGATATTATTCTACATAGTAAGTGAACGAACGAGCAATAAAAAATGATATTATTCTACATAGTAAGTGAACGAGCGAGCAATAAAAATGATATGCGCATACATATGGCAATACATTGGCATATTCAGAGACAAAAAGAACAATCAAATGCTGTAGATATCCCTACCACTCTCAGGATTATCCTTAAGAGATTATAGTTTCAGTTCTCTTCTTCCGTGATGGATAGTCTAGATGGCTTTGCCCAAGTATGGCATAAAAGTCAAATATGAATATAGGATTGTGGTATAATATAGGCCCATGAGGCCTATGAGACATAAAAGGAATAGTTTAGTCCTACATAGTTCATTCTATGTCCATAGCACCTCTCATCTCCCTATATATATACAAGTAGTAGGGGCTACATTTTGTACAACACATCCCACCAATATACAACACGATAAAGCTCTCCATAGAAGGAAGAGCCGAATAAACACCACAAATAGGTTAATCAGGGGATCTCATGTACCAAATCTAGCCCCCTACCCCGTTTATATAGGTAGAGGAAGGGTGTCATTGTCATAGAATAAATCATATGAATAAACATCCCTATTATACCTCATGGGCCTAATAGACTTTTAGAGAAAGTGTCCATGCATGAAATATTATACAACAGATACTACAAAATATATCATTTCCACAAATAAAACAACAAAATGGAAATTTGCATTTAATAGCTTGATGAGCCCTACCAAAGCTAACTGGCGGAGAGCCCTCAGAAGTCAGGAGGCTTCAGAATTTCCTTACCAAGGCTTCACGAATAAATCATCTCTTGCCAGAAATTAGCAGCCAATCAGGACCTACGGTTGACACCCAGAAATTCTAGTAGGCAAAAGAAACTACAAAATAACACATCTCTACTAACAGTTCTTCAAGAAAGAATCAATAAAATAGAAGTTTGCATCTACTTATTTGATGAGTCCTTCCAAAGCTACTTGGAGGGGAACCCTCAGGAGGTGTCAGGATTTCCTTGTCATAGTTTACTGACATGAGATACAATCCATGAGGTGGTGCTGACAAGGCCACCTTCGCTAGTTCTTTGCGGTCCCTTGCCACAATGATTTTTGGGACGATGTCAGTAGGCAGTGCCTCCCTTCCAACTTGAAGCAACAAAGCTACCTGCACCGTCAACCACATGCCATCGTGTTACTGAAGAGATATATGACAGTGCTGAAGAGTGAAACACAAACAACAACACATGAACAAAGATACTGAACAAAAGAAGATATTATTCGATCTGAATTCACTACGATAATTAGTCTTAATTTTTCAAATCATCAAGACAAACCCACATCATTAAAAGGAAAAATTAGAATAAGACATGACCAATGGTTGGATCCATAACACTGAAATTACTAGAATAGCAAAAAAAAACGGCACTAGCTCATACAAGACATATCTCACGGTTAAAACATTATAGTAGAGAATGGAACAGTCATTTTTGGTGCTTTGCTGTCCAGCTGTGTTCAACGGATGGCAATACCAATTAGGAAATCAGTTGAGACAAAGAAATGCAGAACAAGATCAAAGCGAGAGCGTGATGGTTCAATCTGGTTCAGCCAATCCACTTTCTTTAATGGAAACAGGGACTGTTGTTTTCTATAAATTGTCCTCTCTCCAATTTATTAAATACGTTAAATTTAGTTTTTTTTAGAAATGCATGCTTCATACTACACTAGTGTCATTTTCCAGCTGTCTGTAGCAACTGTGTCATGGATAAGCTTCCAGGTGTTGGATGTCAATTCCCTAAATACTTGTTCTGTTAAGCTAATGTGATCAAGATAATTTTGTCATTCATAATAGCTCAGAATACGATTGCACTAGTTGGATGTATGACCTATCGTTAGATACCCACTGCACAGTTAGAAGTGAAGTAATCCAGTTGTATGAACTGCTGTCATGGTTCATTTTAATTATCAAGAGGCAAAAGTAAAAGGGGAAATTAGGTCAGTGACATCCCAATCGTCACGATTTAGAGAAAATGTCATTGCATTCGTAGTTGACTGCCTGATAACACCGCGAACAAGCAAAAATTAGGAAACTAACATCTGCGGGTAAAATGACATTTTACCCTCTCTTGCATCCCCTCTTCTCCGCCGAGCTATCTGCCTCCTCGAGCACGCCACCACCATCGATCCGCGCTGCCGCCACCTCTCTCTCCTCTTCTCCGTGAGAGCGGCGCTTCCTCCAAGCCGTGCCGCCGATCCGTGCCACAGCCGCCGGCCTCCAAGCCGCGCCACCTCTCTCTCCCTCTTCTTTGGCCGAGCCATGCCGCCGCCACCACCAGTCTGTGCCACCGCCACCAATCTCCAAACCGCGCCGCGCCAGTGTGCTCTCGGCAGTGCAGCGCAGCTTCGCCTCAGCACCGGTCTCCAAGCGGCGGCACGTCTTCCACATGAGGCGGTGAGGCCGGAGGAGGAGGAGCGCAGCTGGAGAGAGAGAGAGACCTCAAGAGTAGACACCGGAGTTGAGGAAGAAGGGGGCAATTGTATCTTTTTGGAAAATTTGTGATGGAATATTACTTTAGAGTGTTGTTTTTCAGATTTTTTAGCCTTTTGGATGTTATTTAGCAGTCAAGTTCCATTGCGATGCTATTTCCTTAATTTCAACTTTTTTGCAATGTTACTGACCTAATTGCTCCCCAAAGAAAAAATAAGATCGATAGTTGTTCCTATGACTTGGGTCAAGGAACTTTCGTATTTAGGGTCATGCAGGGATTCTTCTATGATTATATGGTCAGATTATATAAAATGTTAATAAACTAGATTCCAAACAGACTTACAGACAGTTAAACAAGATATCAAAATTACCATGTTCCTCACTTGTCTGTACAGAAAGCCAGTACCTTCAACCTCGAGCTGTAACGTAGCACCCTGTATAGCAACCAGAGAAAAGTCAGGTCAAACACAACACAACAATCCGGCACTTGACACTGTACTCGTAAGGGTGAAAAAAAAACGAAGTGATGGGATCATCGATCACCATTTCAGTAACATCAAAGTGTATTATCTTCTTTATAGGACTGCGCACACGATCATTATGTACTGCATTGGCGAAAGATGTGAAGTCATGTACTCCAACAAAATGCTTGGCAGCCTCCCGCATAGCATGTGAATTAAGTTTATATGCACTATGGTAAGCATAATGATGATGAAAAGGATCCATGACTGCTTCATTATAGATCCTGTAATGATAGATTTTGCTCTTCGTGGATGTACGAGCATGGAATTCAGGACGTGCTGCGCTAATTTCCCTGACTCGGATCTCAGGTGGAAGAAGCCCATTGATTGCAGAATGAATGCTATCGAGACAATGGTAGGCAAAAGGTGTGGTGAAATCGCCACCTGAAAAACAACAAATACGTTGTGTTATCCTAGCATTTAAACCTATCAGCAGTGCAGGATATACAAGTGGAACAATATATATCAACTTGAGCCCTTGTTTACAGTTGTGTACTAAGATGATTAAACCTGACCCCACGCATGAACACCTGTATCTGTCCTGCCTGCACCAACCAAACAGAGCTCCTTCCGATCCAGCTTAGTGATGCGTATCAGTGCATTCTCTATAAAGCATTGTATGGTTGGGGGTGATGGTTGATACTGCCAACCTGAGACACGAAAATAATTAGAGAATCATTTGAGACTTCAAAATTCTAAAGTTCTGTTCACAATCTTAGTGATGTTCATGTGAAATGTCAAGCAAATTTAATTTACACAATAGATGATCGATAGGTTGACCATAACTAATGGCCTGGAATAGGGGAAAACACACAATTTTTAATACTCAGATTAGGAAAGGATTGTCACCCCAAGAGCTTGATATCAGCAAAGCAAATATTTCATCTTGCTCTGGTTGATTTTTACGAATTTGCTTCAAACGAGATGCCATAGAATTGCAGAAATTTTCCCCAGCTAGTTACTAATCCAAAAGAAAATATTATCACAAGCGCTAGTGATATATCAGCTAGTTCTGCAGATCACACATGAGGTAATAGAGTGCGAAGACATCAGATGTGATGTATTTTGCAATAGAAATATGGTAAATCATATCACGAAAGTGCAAAAGAAATCTGTTAGTATCCGACAATAAGGTATTCATAGTAGCAACCCCAAATCCACCACAAAAAGCTTGATGTAAAGACCTTACTGTTGCTCATAAGGTCATCATTATCAGTGGCAGCAGAGCATTCCAGAAGGGTAGCTACCACCAACCAGTTCACCTAAAGCTGGTGTCATACTTGTAGCTTTTTGAGAACAGAGTTATTTTTCATAGTAAATGGTGAGTAACTTGTAACATTTTTTTTCAGTCAATAGTACATTTGCATGAACCTGCAAACTAGTCTAGGGTAAAGGCAATCACTAGTCATGGCGGAAAATTTCATTTGCAAGATATGCTGAAAATGAGCCCCAAATATGACAGTAGTAATAACCTAGATTTACTGGAATGGATAGTTAGACTAGAAGTGGGCATTTTAAACACATGTGATCAACCATGTGCAGTAATCAGCTCCTCTAAAAGAATCATTGGGGACAGAAGCTGCATGAAATTGAATTTCCCTATGTAAGGATAACCTATATGTCAATGTTTCTAATATCCTGAAAAGGATTACCTCCTTTTCTAAGGCTAGAGTTTTTCACCCCGATAAAAGCTTAAGCACAAAGGCCCAAGATCAGATGATACTCCAAAGTCATAATCAATTCTTTGGATTCTCCCAAAATATGTTCTCACTAGGCAGAATTCAGGTAAACATCCGATGATGTACGGATGTCCTAGTGTTGAACTGATGTTACATTCGAAAATAGCACAACTATAAAATGCCAAAACCAACAAAATTGACCTGCCAAGAAGAGATGCCCCATAATAGCTGCAGTATTTCCTCCACATTTTCATCCCAATAATCCAAAAACGCCCTTCTACAAGACATTCTGCTAAAATTCGGCGCATTCGCATCAATAACGACGAAACCTAATGATTTTTCTCCTCTCTTGAATGTAATGCTTTCTCTCCTCTCTTGAATGCAATAAACGTCGTTAGGGTAGCACCCAAACCATCCACCACCACCACGAGAACCTAATAACGCTCAAGAAAATGCACAAACACCACCAATCAAAAGAATCTTAAGAGCAGAGGAGACCGAAAAGAACCTTTGAACTTGGTGCCGTCATAGGCGATCACCATTCGCCACCTATGCGCGCCCTCCGTCGCCGCCGCATCGGCCTCGTCCGCCGCCGGCCGCAGCACAGCGCGAAGGCCGCCGGCCGTGAGCTGTCGCCGCCCGTCGAAGAGAGACCAAGAAGGCATTTCACGTCAGATGTGGATGGAGGCCACGAGGAAGGGGTGCGCAGATGGAGAGGAGGAGGAGAGCTTTACCGAGATGTTTCCGGCGGCGGCGGCGCGTGGAGGAGGGGGAGGAGCGAACCGGAGGGCGGCTAAACCCAGCATATCCAAATCCCGATCCGATGCGGGGCGAGACAGACAGCAGCGAGAGAAGATAACACATTCTTTCGACCGCAAAATTTGATATATCCTTCTCATGGCGTTTTGAGATAGGAAAATGTCCGTTGGACCGTGTGCTTCGGACACTTGATTTGTCACCCGAAAACCCGGTGTTCTTTTAACTCCCTCACGTGAAAAACTAAGAATCAATAATGTGAGTTCATATTACCTAACATAAGGCTGAATAGATATATCATTAAAATACTATCGAGATGGTTATGAATCTTTATGTTATTAGTTGGTCTTAAGTAATGATGATGTATAATCTTTAGACCTCAGATCAGTATGGTTCTCTATATATGTAATAGCACTTTTAGGGGTTGTCAAACGCTATTCGTAACTGGGTAATTATAAAGGTACCTTTCGGGTATGCTATGAAACATACGGAGAGATGTGACTGGTCGAGACGGGATTTGCCTCTCCTTACATAACAGGAGAGGTGTCTCTGGGCACCTCGTGGTGATCGGATAAAGAAAGTGCATGGCCATACCACTAGTGGTCAAAGTCTCGACCACACGTAGTTATCCGACACTCGAGCGAGAAAGTATTGAACAGTCCATAGATGACACAACATCTCACCTGGAGTTCAACCAGACATTGTGAGGCAAAGGGAGAATGCATGAGCAGGTCGCTTAGTTCGATCAGTTACGGACTGGTCGTATGGAAATACGATCTGGTCGTAGATTTATCGAACGTAATCACATAATAGTAAGGACCTGGTCGTAAAGAGTTACGAACTGGTCGGGACCAAATACGATCCGGTCTTATGGGGATCTGGTCGATCGTAAGTGATGAGGACCTGATCATAGATCATATTACATCAAGGTTCGTTCGCTTTTCTATATGTGTTCGTGAATCGTTATGTGCTGCTAGATACCGCTAACGACTGGTGTTCAGAAAAGAGTTTACGAGTCATAACCGATTACACATGAATTTATAGGGTCACACACTTAAAGGGCTAGGATCTGTTTTGGATGGTCATCCGAATTCGTATAGGCCACGAGTTCCTAATGGGTCAAAAGTTCGAGACCCATCATGCATGCCTATATAAAGAGGGGCGGTGGCATAGAGTGAGAGAGAGGATGATCTTTAGAAGAACTCCCGAAACCCTAATAGCCACGTCTTCTCAACCACGATGCCGGTGCTAGCAATCCAGCGCGTGGTGATCCTGCCCCGTACGTGTGGATACCTCGGAGGTGTTGTTGCAAAGCATCAGCACTAGGACGATCCGCAACTGGTGACGATCACCGGAGTCGGAGGAGAAGTCATGTGGTGAGTACGACCACTCGGAGGAGCAGATGCGCGGCGAGCACGACCACTCGAAGGAGGAGACGCGTCGTGAGTACGACTATGACTGCATCAACTCGCTACAACAATTCTACTTCCGCTACGAGTCGACGCGTCTAGCGGTAATCTCGTGATCTATTTCTAACGGTGGTTACTTGGTTGCGCGGTAAATTTTTGCTTGTGCTATCGTAGCCTTGCCACGTTTCTCAACAGTGGTATCAGAGCCATGTCGTCTAATTTTAGATTCGGATTGGTCACATATTGTGATATGTGGCAGTTATAGATGTGATTTATTTCTGTTTCTGCTGGTCGATTTGATCGCCCATACTTTTTGGTGGTAAAATGGGTTTCTTATTCGTTATTCCGTGATCGTGCTTGCATGGTCATATCACGACTTGCCTCTACCGGTCGGTTTATGCCATCGGGGTAGACAGTGATCGTAAATCTATTAGAGCACGCAAAGATTAATGTGGTTGATCGAATCGGAGTTACGATCGATTAGTACGAGATGTTTTATTGCGCTTGTTCACGAGCACATTGCATGATACTCTACCGATCGGAATTCCACCATCGGAGTATGCCGCAGTGTGTGGTCGTATTAAGGCAATGATCAGATCGGTTCGGAATAGGGTTAATATGATTGATCTCAAGAAAAACTTGCATAGATTGATTTGTGATTGTTGCTGGTTTACAACCACTCCAACATGGAGGACAAAACTCAATACATGAGCACACAATCAATCTCCTCTTCAAGAATCTTAACCTCTCCACTCCCTAATCTGAAAAATAAAACTAGTGTTTCAAAATAAGCAAAAGGATTGAGGGGGTGCATAGCACCCTCCCATATTTATTGTGAGAACCCGGGGTATTTAACTTGTAATACTTAACCATCCGAATAGCCCTAACATTACAAATTAAATATCTCGATTCTCGGTGCATATGTACTTCCCAAAATTGCAGTACACATACCCTATACAAAAATTAAGCATCCAAACTATACAAGTCATTCATAACCAGTCTATAAGCTTACAACATAAAGACACACCAGTCTATATTACAAAAGTAGGGCCGACCGGCCAAATGATAGGAATAAACCAAAGTAGCAGCGGAAACATAAGCTATAAGATGGTGATAAACAAAAGCCAAACGGTTTGCCGTTACCCACAAGGCAACCGACTGGAAACGCCCAAGCTAGTCATCGAGAGCAAAGTCGAAGTCGGTCTCACAATAGTTAACCCCTTGGGGGTCAACCTCCTCTGCAACAATTAAGCAAAGCAACTGAGTACAAAGAGTACTCGCAAGACTTACGAGTAACAAGCCTATATATAGCTACATGCAAGCTGAAACAAAGGAGGAGGTTATATGGTTCATTTGACGCATAAAGCAACATTTTATTTGCAATAAGTAATAGATTGAAAGTAATTTGACAAATCTGTTTTTAATTTATTAAATAACAGCGAGACAACAATAATTAACATAATTAACATCCTAGAGGTGACTTCCCAACAGCCACCACAACATAGCACGAATTACCCATTCGTACCACCCGAATTCAAGTTTTATCGAAAACTGTTGAGTCTAACTCTTGTAGAGACCTAACCAAGCATGTCCATAACCAAGAACTTGGCTATTCGGATAGATTATACCCTGCAGGGGTGTACCAATGTACCCACACGCCAGACCGCCTTTTAGCCACATGATTTAGCACACTTCCTTTGGTATGTCGGCACAGCTAAGTCCTACGAGACGCTTTCCAATGGATTGTACTAATTACGAGTCGCACGTATGGGGGTTGACCCTTAGTGAACCACAGTTACGGGCTTGTGAGGACCCCAGATTATTAGGCTTGTAATGCTTAGTCACCAATTGACCCTAGCATCACAAATAAAATAACCCGTGTCTTCGAGATATGTATACTTCCTAGAAATGCAGTATACACACCCCTTTACAAAATTTATGCATCAATTCCATTCATTCACATAGAACCGAAGTACAACAATAAACCAGAAGACATACATAATAGAGTTATTACAAAGGAGAGGCCGACCGGCCAAAAATCATACAAATAAATATTTAGACAGCGGAAGCGAAATGCCATAAGATGGCGATAAACAAAAGAGCCAATCAGTGTGCCTTTACCCCACAAGGCAACCGACCGGACCGCCAAGCTAGTCGTCAAACCCGCAGCACATCTCACAAAAAGTGAGGCCCTTGGGGCTCACCTTCCTCCTCTGCAACAAATAGTTAAGCAAAACAAATGAGTACAAAAATTATACTCCGCAAGACTTACGTGTAGAGTAACAGACCTATACATGTGTTGCATGCAAGCTTATTTGAGTGGAGGCTGTATGTTTCATTTTCAGCATAAAGCAAGTTTTCATTTGCAATAATGTAGTACATTTAAAAACAAGTTGGCAAATCTATTTTTAATGTTCAAATAACGATTTGACAACAATAATAACAATAGATAGATGACAACAACAATCCTGGAAGTGACTAAACCCATAGTCACCACAACAATAGCATGAATTACCCATTCATGCCAACCATGTCAAATTTTAATTAAAAGGTTGTAGTCTAACTCTTGGAAGACCTCCCTAAGCGTGTCCATAACCTAGGACGAGGCTATTCGAATAGTTTGAACCCTGCAGGGGTGTACCAATGTACCCACATGCCAGACCGCCTTTTTGCCAAGCTATTAAGCACACTTCCTTAGGTATGCCGGCACGGCTAAGTCCTACGAGATATTTCCAATATTATGCATTAACTGCGAGCCGCCCGTATGGATAGAAACCCATACGTTGTGTCAGAGTCATCGTAAAGCCTCGGTCAACTGCCGCTCACGGGCAAAGCCCTAGACAACAACGATGCCCCTCGAGGTGGAGAACCTACCCATAATCTCCACCACCGTACACCCAACACAAAAACACAGATCCTTTCTCACACAACACACACAACCCCCTCCTGCGACTCGGACTTAACACACGCCAAAGTACTCAGTCAAGAGAGGTCCCATATCCCTCTCGCGTGGTTAGCATGCAAAAATACTTGGTTTAGTTTAACAAGATGTTCGGTCCTTGTTGACCCGGGCAAGACATCCACAAACCCAATAACACACCATCCAACCACTTGCCCAAGTCCAAATCATTTCATTTGCACTTTTTGTTTTCAAAACAATTTAGCACAAGGTGCTGAACAAAGAGTAATAACATGATTTGTGTGATCAAGGTTATCGACTAAGTCGATAACCGCCCAATTCTACCGGTAGCTAAGTGTTGCTAAGCATGGCATCGAAAAGGCAATAAAAGAGCATAATTAAATCACCGAACTCTAATTCACCAGTGATATTAGTAACTTATGTTTGTGGTAGGGGATAACAATTTGAGGGCAACAATGCAATAGGAGTAACTACCTCTAATCGGGAAAATTAATTTGACACAAAAGCATGCATACATATGATTTGTAAACAAGATATTAGAATTGCAAGTAATGAGAAATTTATGATCAAACTGGTTGCCTGGTTGTTGCTGTTTAATATGTTGTTGAGGATCACTTAGGTTATCAATGTGCTCTTCGGAACCTAACGAGAAAGTGAAAAAGAACCGATAAGAACGAAGAAAACACAAGGACTCAACAGCAAACTTTCTCCGAAAGCTTTGAAAATTTTACAGCAGTAAGAGCATGATTTATAAGGAATTTATCAACAAGAACCAATTGATTTGGATTCTTAATGCAAAAGATACAAGCAAAACAAATCTGCTCAGCCTTATAAATCCCAAATGCTACTATTTATTGCAACTAAAATCTTCGCAAAAATTTCTGGAGCTAAAATGAGGTTAGAATCATTTTCAGATTAAAGTTTAGTTAAAAACATAACTAACAAAATTTGAATCAACTGAAAAGGAATTAAAATGAAATAGTTATGCATTTTACAAGTTAATTTCATTTTTCAGTTGACAAATAATCCTTTCGGGAAAATCCAAAATTAAAACGATGTTTACGAACTTGGATCGTCGATCTTGGATCCAACGGTCCAAGTCCACGGGACAGCGTGCGCATAAGCGTCTCGCAAACCCCACCGTTGGATTTAGATCCAACGGTCCACGCGGATGGAAACTTTCGGACGGTCCGAACGTTCAAATAGATGTGGGCCGTTGATCTAGAAATGGACAGCTCACAATGAAGGAACCTTCGACCGGTCCAAACGTTCACTCGAACCTGAGCTGTAGATCTGAAATCCGATGGCCCACGCGAAGCGAGAGCACACGCGACGCGGCGTCTACGTTCACCGTTGGATTTAGTTCCAACGATCCATGTGGATCGAGACGTTCGGATGGTCTGAACGTTCACACGCACATGAGCCGTTGATCTAAAATCCTACGGTACACATGGATCGCCGCGTTCGGATGGTCCGAACGTTCACGCGATCCTGGGCCGTTGATCTAAAGATCGACGGTCCACAGAGAACTACGTTCTAAACGCTCGCGCACAGTTTGTCTGACAAACTCGACGGCGAAGGGATGCTCACCGCCGGCGACTCTGGTCACAGCGGCGCGAGCTAAGGTCCAAAATGGGTCCGCAATAGCTTTGCGCACACACTGGGACCATAAACTGCGGCTGCGGCGGTCTAGAACGCTAGCAAGCTGGAGTTAACAGAGGTGACAAAAAACGGTCGAAAATGAAAAATGCAAAGAAGATCTGTTGCGGTCCAAGTAAGCGAGCGCCAAGCAACTAGGGACTAAAGTGGAGCAACCTTAGCATTGGAGAGGCACAGAGAAGGTTGGAGCTGCTCCGGCGACGAAAAATGGTACTTTCGGCCGAAAATAGGGAATCTCCAATTCAGCAAGCCCTGATGAAGATAAGTGAAATTGAGCGAGGGTTAAGCTCAAGTAATCAAAAAGGGAGCAAGAAATGGAGAGGGAGAGCCACTGAGGTACTGCCTTCACCGAAAGCTTGAAGCTCGGCAATGGCGGCCGAAGTGGTTTCGGGTGATTGCAGCTCAAACAAACACTGTGGTGCTAGTAAGAGTTGCGGAAATGCTAAAGGAAGCCAACGGGGAAGCAAAGGAGCTTAAATAGCTGAGAAGGCAGAGAGCAACGGCAACATTTTCTCCTCGGGTCAAACCTGCCATGGGAGCTCTGAGAGCAATGGGAGCAATTGAGCTATGGACATTGGAGGGCGGTGCACGATGGGCAATTAATGCTAGCAGAAGGAGCCGTTTAAAGGTGGCCACTGAGGTGACCCAACGCTGCGCCCTTCTCCTCTGCTTACGCCATGGCCTGAGTCAAATGCATCGTTCGCTCAGACGCGAGGAAGGAGACGACGCGTCCACCGTTGGATCTAAATCGAACGGTTCAAATGAAAGGGACGATAGGCCGGCCCGAACGTTCACTCGATGCAGGCCGTGCTTTACCAATCGAACGGCTCTCCTGTGATCGCATTGGTAACGCTTCGATGACGATCCGACGGCGGACAGCGCTCACGCTCGATCGACCGCGGTGGTGCAATTAGTTGATTGAACCAAGTCAAGTGGCTCGAGCCCGAGTCTGACTCAAACCCAAGGAACAATGAAAATCAGCTAGGATTTGAATTAACAGCTGATTTTTGAAGGATTTGCTTAAGGTAGCAAACCAGCTCCAAAAATTATGAAATTTTAACTGGAGGTTGCTGACTTAAGGATTAACCTTACATAAAATTTTCAGAGATTTTCATGTACAGTATTCTTCTCCAGAAATTCCAGAAGGTTGGAGTTAGGGTTTGACCAAGCTTTGACTTGGTTTGACTTGCCTCCAAAATTATCAAATTATTTCTAAAAATTATGAAATAATTCAGAAGTGTTACCAAGCCTCCCTAGAAGTCAGGAAAAATATCCACAGAGGTTTGGCACAAGATTTTTGCCAAGTAGGTTTTTGATTGGAGTCAATTGAGGATTTTGATTTTGATTTTTTTCCACAATCCCCGTACAAGAATCATGGAACTGATCAAAAATATCCAGATATGAGAAAAGTTTTAATTTGTCCTCATTTTTATACATTTAAAACATAAATCCACATTTGGGATGTTACAAAACCTCCCCCCTTACAAAAATCTCATCCCGAGATTTGGCTCACTCTGTAAAGAAAGATAGATAGTCTTGCAGAGACGATCTTCCCTTTCCCAAGTAGCCTCATCCTCAGAATGGTTCGCCCACTGAACTTTAAGGAATCTGATGGTTCTATTCCTTGTTCTTCGTTCAGCCTCATCGAGTATGCGAATAGGATTCTCGCGATAGGTCAAATCCTCCTGAACATCGAGAGTTTCCAACGGAGCTTCCTCTGTTGGAATACGGAGGCACTTCTTTAGCTGGGACACATGGAAAATATGATGTACCCCCTCAAGTGCAGTTGGCAACTCCAACTTATGGGCATGGCTCCTTCTTCTCGATAATACAAGAGGGACCGACATATCGAGGAGCTAACTTGCCCTTAACGCGAAACACCGATGACCCTTCAAATGAGAGACTTTGAGATAAACAAAGTCATTAGGTTCAAATCTTAACTCATGACGACGGCGATCCGCATAGCTCTTTTGCCTGGATTGAGCTGTGCGCAAACGATCACGAATAAGCTGGACTTGGTTCTCGGCCTCACTGATCGAATCCGAGCCAAAGAAAGGTCTTTCACCGGTCTCAGACCAGTTCAACGGGGTTCTACACTTTCTTACGTATAAGGCCTCGAAAGGTGCCATGCCGAGACTGGCCTGAAAGCTGTTGTTGTAGGAGAATTCGGCAAATGGCAAGCACTTGTCCCAATTCTTTCCAAAGGAAAGAACACAAGCACGGAGCATGTCCTCCAACACTTGGTTGACCCTTTCGGTCTGACCATCAATTTGGGGGTGATATGCTATGCCAAAGGTAAGACGGGTTCCCATAGCCTCTTGCAAACTATGCAAAAATCGAGAAGTGAACAGAGAACCACGATCAGAAATGATCGTCTTCGGTATCCCATGCAAACTTACAATTATGGAGACATAGAGCTCGGCTAGGAGACCCACGCAAAGCTGAGTCTTGACAGGAATGAAATGAGCCACTTTAGTCAACCGATCGATGACAACCCAAATGGCATCATTTCCTTGGGAGACTGGTAGACCGTGATAAAATCCATCACGATCGAATCCCACTTCCACTCAGGCACTGGCAAAGGCTGAAGCAGTCCTGCTAGACGCAGATGCTCAGCCTTGACACGACGACGCACGTCACACTCGGCAACGAACTTCGCAATCTCCCTCTTCATTCGGGTCCACCAAAATCTCAGACAAAGATCTTGATACATCTTCGTGGCCCCGGGATGAATAGACAAAGGCGAATCATGGGCTTCGCGGAGGATGAAATTTCGCAATTCCATGTCCTTTGGAACCACAAGGCGTTGCTCGAACCTCACAATACCAAGCTCATCCTCAGAAAAGCACTTGGTTGTTCCGTTCTTGACATTTTTCTTGATGCGGTTCACTCCAACATCCGATTGCTGAGCGACCTTAATCCGATCCACCAAGGTTGGTTGCACAATCAAGGCAGCGAGGGAACCAGGCTCAACCAAACCCAAGTTGAGACGCTGGAACTACTCCAGAAGGGTGGGTTGAAGCTCCTTGAGCAACAAGGTATTGCAATGCGCTTTGCGACTAAGCGCATCGGCAACGACATTAGCCTTGCCCGGATGGTAGTGAATACCCATATCATAGTCTTTGATCAACTCCAACCATCTCCTCTGCCTAAGGTTCAGATCCGGTTGGGTGAACAAATACTTTAAGTTTTTGTGATCCGAATACACTTCACAACGATTACCGATTAGGTAATATCGCCAAATCTTAAGTGCATGAATCACAGCAGCTAACTCCAAGTCATGGGTAGGATAGTTGAGTTCACGAGGTCTCAATTGCCTTGATGCATAGGCCACTACCTTGCCTTCTTGCAAAAGGACACAACCGAGTCCTCAACGAGAAGCATCACAAAAGATATCGAAGCTTCGATGAATATCGGGAAGAACGAGGACGGGAGCAGTGGTCAAACGCTTCTTGAGTACTTGGAAACTTTCCTTACATGCATCGGACCACAAGAACTTCTTGTCCTTTTTGAGCAACTCCGTCATCGGCCGCGATCTTGGAGAAGTTCTCGATAAGCGGCGATAGTATCCCGCTAAACCAAGAAAACTCCGCACTTCGGTTACCGAAGTAGGCTGACTCCATGAAAGAACATCACTGACCTTACTAGGATCAACGACTACGCCTCCTGTTGAGAGAACATGGCCCAAGAAAGCCACTTCCTTTAACCAGAATGTGCACTTCTTCGAACTTCGCATACGGTGGTGCTCACGGCTTGCCTAATACAAGCCTCGGATGCTCATTGTGTTCCTCATCATTCTTGGAGTAGATAAGAATATCATCGATGAAGACCACGACAAACTTATTTAAATACTCCATGAATACCGAATTCATGAGGTTCATGAACAAGGCAGGAGCATTGGTTAAGCCGAACGACATGACGGTGTACTCATACAAGCCGTAGCGAGTAGAGAAAGCCGTCTTTGGAATATCCTCAGGTCGTATCCGAATTTGATGATATCCCACTCTCAAATCAATTTTGGAGAAAACTTGAGCTCCATTTAATTGATCAAAGAGATCGTCGATGCGGGGCAATGGATACTTGTTCTTTATCGTTACCTCATTAAGCGGACGGTAATCAATGCACATGCGCAAAGTATGGTCCTTCTTCTTTACGAAGATTGCCGGACAACCCCATGGAGATGAGCTAGGGCGGATGAAACCTTTCTCTTGCAGCTCACTCAGTTGCTTCTTTAACTCCACCAACTCGTTTGTTGGCATCCGATAAGTCCTCTTTGAAATCGGGGCGGTACCGGGAACCAATTGAATGACAAACTCGAGGTATCGAACTGGTGGCATGCCTGGAAGATCATCGGGAAAAACATCAATGAAGTCACACACTGTCGGGACTTCACTAATATCTAGAGCGGGCTTCGCTTCAAGCGCGAAGAGATGCGGACCTAGCAGTTTCGGCGAAAAACGAACCTGCTCGCCGGAAGGACTAGATAGAGAGACACACTTCTTGGAGCAATCGGTTTGTCCCTTGTGCTGAGAAAACCAATCCATGCCAAGAATTACATCTAGACTTGCTGAATGGAGGAGGATAAGATTTGCTAAGAACCTCACTCCCTCGATCTCAATTGGGACATCCCTACACTCAGATTCGGCTCTCAACTCTGATCCGGGAGAGCGAACGAGTAGCGGGACCGACAATGGAGTAAAAAGGAGCACACTAATAGCAAAGAAAAGACTGAAGCAGATGAATGAGATGCTCCTGAATCAAACAAGACAGTAGCAGGATGAGAGTTTACAGAAAGTGTACCTAGCGCGACGTCGGGTGCCTCATGTGCCTCCTCCGCGGAGATGAGGTTGACGCGACCACTACCCATACCTTTGGTAGCCGGAACGATCTTCTGGTCCTGAGAAGAACCGCCTCCTTGCCCGCGTCCTCCATTAGGACGAGGGGCCGCTTCTTTGGGAAATTATTTGCATAATGGCCCTTCTACTTGCAGAAGAAACAAGTGATGTCCGCAGAGTTGCGGGGACCACTCTGCTGACTCGCAGGTGCACGTGATTGGGACACGGCCTACGATGAACGTGGGGCAGGTGCCGACGTCCTCGGGGGTACTGAAGCCTGAGGATGTGACCCCTCAGACTGACTGAAGCGAGGATAGCTGGCCCTAGATGACTTGTGGGCCTCCCACTTACGTTTGCGGGAATCCACAAGCGCTCTCCCTGAGTGCTCGGCGACGATGGCCTTGTCCACCAAGGTCTGAAAATCAGGGAAGTCGACGATGGATAGCTTGTCCTGCAGCTCCTCGGACAAGCTATCCTTGAACTTCTCTTGCTTGGCCTCATCAGTGGCCACCTCCTCCGGAGCATAACGAGCCAAATGGTTGAACTCGTATAAGTACTCTGTGACTGAGAAACGCCCTTGCTTGAGCGACAAGAACTCCTTCTTCTTCAGCCTCATCAAGCCGGCCGGCATATGAGATCGACGAAAGGCAGTGCGGAACTCCTCCCAACTGACGGTTTGGCCGGCAGGCTGCATGGCGAGAAAGCTCTCCCACCAAGACAAAGCCGCACCCTCCAGCTGATGGGATGCGAAAAGTGCCTTCTCATGCTCCTGGCACTGTGCGATGCTGAGCTTTTGCTCAACCAGACGAAGCCAATCGTCTGCATCAAGCGGGTCCTCAGACCTAGAGAAAGTGGGGGACTGAGTGCGAAGGAACTTCGCAAGTCCCCCACGAGGCTGATGTCCACTCCCTTGCCCGGATCCTGAAGCACCGGTAAGGGCGGAGGTGTTGCGCGCGATGGCGCCCGAAGAACCCTCACATCTTCCGTGCGGTTGCGCTCGATCTGAAGAAGGACCTCGGCCATGGTCGGAGGAAGAGGAAGCTCCTCGTCCGGACCAGCTGACTGGCCTTGGCCGCTACGAGTGCGTCCGACCATCCTGTTACAAGGAACTTTGGTCAACAACTAGACCCGGAAAAACAAAGCCGAAAGAAAGCAAACAACTAACAACTAGGGGAACGGAATATCACCCTAATCGAAAGCCAAAAACAGCAAGTAGATAAACTTTAAAGACTTATAAAAAACTCCAAAAACAGCAAGGAACCACCCAAAACCAAAGCTCAACTTCCCAATGCAACTAACCCGTATTGAATGAACGAGTAATTGATTGAGAAGATAAAAATCAGAATACAACGTAAGATCTAATACCACTAAAGATAGTGTTAGATACATAGCTAACTAGTATCACATCTTACCTTTCTATTCCCACAAGTTTTAGTTGATTAACCTCTCATTTTCTACCCGATTTAGAACCTTTGAGCTTGCTGTTCGGAAATTGAAAGATCGATGTCCAGGTTCTGCATCCAAGCTTCTAGTCGAAATTATCTATTCCAGAAACTTCAAAACCTTGTAGAGGGCAGCCAACACTTCAATTTGCCAAACTCATTAGTTCCCAAAACCCATTAAATGATAACAACTATCTTTGAAGGAAGGAGAGGTAAACCATCTTTAAAACTTAAATTGGAGTAAGATGAGAAGAGAAAGCTAAGATAGGTAAGGAGTAAAATCTGAGAATTACTTAAGCTTTCATAAATCATTTGATACTTTGAAAATAAGGTTTTCCAAAATATCCTAAAGACAACCAAGCTTGGGTTACTACGGTCAGTATGGCTCTAATACCAAACTTTGTGAGGACCCCGGATTATTAGGCTTGTAATGCTTAGTAACCAATTGACCCCAGCATCACAAACAAAATAACCCGTGTCTTCGAGATATGTATACTTCCCAGAAATGCAGTATACACACCCCTTTACAAAATTCGTGCATCAATTCCATTCATTCACATAGAACCGAAGCACAGCAATAAACCAGAAGACATACATAATAGAGTTATTACAAAGGAGAGGCCGACCGGCCAAAAATCATACAAATAAATATTTAGCCAGCGGAAGCGAAATGCCATAAGATGGCGATAAACAAAAGAACCAATCAGTGTGCCTTTACCCCACAAGGTAACCGACCGGACCGCCAAGCTAGTCGTCAAACCCGCAACACATCTCACAAAAGTGAGGGCCTTGGGGCTCACCTTCCTCCTCTGCAACAAATAGTTAAGCAAAGCAAATGAGTACAAAAATTATACTCCGCAAGACTTACGTGTAGAGTAACAGACATATACATATGCTACATGCAAGCTTATTTGAGTGGAGGCTATATGTTTCATTTTCAGCAAAAAGTAAGTTTTCATTTGTAATAATGTAGTACATTTAAAAGCAAGTTGGAAAATCTGTTTTTAATGTTCCCTCCTCACAGGTGGACTTTGAGCATACATTGGGAAGGGTAGAGCAGCACCACAATGATGCACATGGATTTTGTCTTAATGCTGAAATAAAGTCATAAGAATTCTAGTTTTGCTTAGCTGTCTTATGGAAGATTGCTTCAATGTTTAATTTGGAACCGTTCTTTGGTTATTATGTTAAGTTGATTTTTTTGAATATTTCATTGTTCTCCTGATTCTGTTATTTTCTAGTAGTTTATGCTTCCGCTTATATTATCATGTTAATTAAATGTTGCCAGTTTAATTTGTCTTGCAAATTGGCTAGTGGTAGAATAGTTCAGTAGAATCCCAGGGTAATGTGGGTCTTGGGGTGTTACAATAACCTTCGATGATACTACCCTCCGGCCGAGATCGATTCCGTATGGGGGACTTCAGAATTCCCATGTATCTCTCGAAAGGGTACATATGGCATAGGAACACAGGGCGGCATATCTTTATCTCTTTCACAAGGTGAACAATGAGATGGACCATGATATCAAAAAATGACAGAGGGAAATACATCTCAAGATGACGTAGAGTCGTCACCACCTCGGCCTGTAGAGCGTCGAGTCCTTCGTGATCGATGACCTTCTGAGCAATTGAGTTAAAGAAATAACACAGCCTAAAGATTGCCACTCGGACCTTATTCGGCAAGATACTGCTAATTGCAACAAGAAGCATTTGTGTCATCAACACATGACAATCATGAGACTTCATACCAATTAATTTCAAATCTTTTATGGAAACAAGTTTCTTAATATTGGCGGAGTAACCAGACGGAACTTTCACACCATGCAAGCTTTGACACAGTTCATTTCTCTCGGCCTTGGACAAAGTGTAGCAAGTTGGGGGAAGGTACGTTCGTCCTTTATCGGTCTCTTTCGATGCTAACTCGGTTCTTATGTTCATATCAACCAAGTCACGCCGTGCGTTAACACCGTCTTTTATTTTACCACTAATGTTCAGTAAGAGACCAATCAAGCTATCACATACATTCTTCTCCACGTGCATAACGTCGATGCAGTGGCAAACTTCTAAGTGCTCCCAATAAGGCAAGTCCCAAAAAATTATCCGCTTCTTCTAGATGTTTTTCTGAGGGGTCCTTAATTTACGTCCCTTTCCAAGTACAACATCGATATCCTTAACCAAATCATAGACTTCTTTCCCTCTAAAAGCCCTTGGAGCTGAACCGTCCTCCTTATTCCGGACGAATTATTTTTTCATCTTGCGGTATGAGTGAATTCTGGGAAGAAACCTACGGTGACGCATATACATAGTTTTGCGCGAGTTGTTCAGCCATACACTCTTGGTACCATCTAAGTAGTGCGGACTGGCTTTGGCTCCTTTTGTACTGAACCCCGACAGGTTACCAACGGCAGGAAAATCATTGATCGTGCAGAATAACATGACGCGTAAAGTGAAGTTCTCTCGTTTGTACGCATCCCACATTTTTACCCCTTGGTTCCAAAGTGTCACAAGATCTTCCAGCAATGGTGCTAGGTACACATCAATATCGTTCCCAGGTTGCTTCGGCACTTGGATAAGTAGTGACATCAAAATGTATTTCCGCTTCATACGCAGCCAAGGAGGAAGGTTGTACATACATAGATTCACGGGCCAGGTGCTATGTCGGCTGCTCATGTTACCGAAAGGATTCATTCCGTCCGTACTCAGCCCTAACCTTATGTTCCTCGGTTCCGCACCGAACTCTTCGAAGCTCCGATCGAAGTTTCTCCACTGGGCAGAATCAGCAGGGTGTCTGAGCTTCCCATCTTTCTTACACTCCTTCGAGTGCCAACGCATCAATCTTGCCTCCTTTCGGTTCGCAAATAAACGCTTCAGACGTGGGATCACATGCAGATACCACAACATCTTAGAAGGAGGTCCTTGCTTCGCCTTAGCAGTATTCTTACGTTTATATCGGGATGCTTTGCACACAGGACATACATGCATGTCTGCATACTCTTTACGGTAAAGGATACAATCGTTCGGACATGCATGTATTCTTTCTACTTCCATTCTCAATGGACAAAAACCTTCTTAGCTTGGTAGGTCGTGCTGGGCAACATGTTTCCCTCCGGAAGGATGTCAGCTAAGAGACCTAACAACACCGTAAAACTCTTATCGGACCAACCATTGCCTGCCTTCAATTTTAGCAGTTCAAGCATGGTTGACAACCTTGTGTATTTCGGCTTGCAGCTAGGGAACAAAGGTTTCCCCGAGTCCTCCATTAAGCCCTCGAATTTACAAAACTCTCTCTCACCGTAGTTCACTTCTGCATCGCGATTCCTCGGCGATGTCGTCATTACTGACTTTTGGTATAATCTGCTCTTCACCGTGACTGCTCCAACATGTATATCCTTTTTTGAAACCCCTTCGTATTAAGTGAGCTTCGATATGCACCGGGTTGTTAAACATTTTCATATTACCGCAATCAATGCATGGACAGTACAAAATTTTATCCCCTTCTTCAACAAATCCTGCTCGGCGGCTCTTCTAAAAGCAAACACGTCATTAATATACTCTTTACTCACACGGTTCTCAATGTACATCCAGTTTCGGTCCATCTACACGTATACGCACGTAACAAATTAATTAGTGTTAAATTATATTAATAAACCGCAAGTACCCTTCATATTGACTAAACACATTAGTGATTAGTCTAGAGCAAATATAAAGGGTTACAGATCGTTACACATTAGTAATTAGTCTAGAGCAAAAATAAAGGATTACAGATCGTTACCCTTCTCTCTAAGGTGGCGCAATGTGGGAGGAGGCAGCAGAGGTGCCACAATGGGGGAGGAGGCAGCAGGGGTGACAGCTCAAAACGGAATGGGCAGCAATGTGCATGGAAGGAGGCAGCAGTAGCAGGGTGGCGATGCATCAAATGGAATGGGCAAGGGGGGCCTGTCGGGAGCATCTATTTATAGTGCTTGTATATCACAGACGGTTCTTTACAAGAACCGTCTGTGATAAATAAGTATCACAGACGGTTCTTTATACAAACCGTCTATGAAGTATCATAGACGGTTCGTATAAAGAATTGTCTGTGATACGTCCATATCACAGACGGTTAACGCAGAACCGTCTGTGATAATTTTATCACAGACGGTTCCCAAGGAACCGTCTGTGATGAGGCGTCTGCTATAGCCTATTTTGTAGTAGTGCCTCGTTGAAGCGTCGCCGTTGCCACTGGACTTCATCGCTAGAGCACATAATCTTCTCGGTGAGGAACCGTGGATAAATGATGTGAAGTAGAAGATGTCGATAGCTGAACACTCGTGCCAATGCACGAACCCTCAACTCTTCGGAATACGCCCAAAACACACCGGGTAGTTGATCGTCACGAGACCACGAACGACGATCGCCAAGTCCCCAATTTCCAATGGAACGATGACTTGACCTTGAATTGCAGAACGAATCAATGGATTGCATAGTCCTCTCTCAAAGTCCTCGCATGAACTCTGGTTTCGAAAGAACAAGCAATAGCTATGTTTCTATTCTTATGCATAAACTGGTATGAGGTTACATTGAGGGTCTAACCCATAATATATAGTGTCCTTCTCCTCCTCATGGCTAGCCAAGAGGTCCTACTCCTACTCTATTTTGGAATTAGAACTCCTACTCCAATTCGGACACAATCTAAAACAAAAAAGGAAACTCTAGTTTTACAATCATCATATTGTTTCAGCCATAACTTTTTACACAGGATGAATTTTGGACTAACACAGTATCTATTGGATTGGCCTTGAAGTTATCTTTCCAACAAGCATAAGAACACCCAAATCGGACTCTGTTTGTGCAAGTTATGACCTTTTTACTCTGGACTGTCCTGCTTATTCCGAATCCGAATTTGATGTTGATTCCGAATCCGGATTTGATTCTGAGTTGATTCCGAATTTGATTTTAGTTGGGCTTCTAGGAGATCCAAATTGGGCTTAAAAATCTTATCCAAAACTTGAGCTTTAAATTCTTGGGCTTCTTCCCCTTTTGCTCTCCCACCACACGGGCTTCTTTCCTCCTTAATCAACCGCATGGGCTGCTTGACTTTCTCCTTCCTAACCACTTTAACCTTCTTGTTCTTTACCGCTAGGCAAAAAATATGGTTACCCTCCTCCTTGTGCTCCTCCATTACTTTCGCTCCGACCTCCATTTTGGTTCCAAAGACTTTAAGCTTGTCAAACCTGATAATACACAAAGTATTGCTTTTACGTAGTATCCAATTCTCACGGAAAACACAAAGAATTTGTTAAGAAATAATTGCACCTATTGTTTGAGAAATGTATCTCTTGCTTCATAAATAGCCTCATAAGTAGTAGGAATATCCTCATCATCCTCCCTTTCTTTAAAAAGACCCGTCCTCGGCTTTTGATAGCCTGAAAATGTGCTACACAAAGAAAACAACGTATATGCATGGTATATGTATTTATCATCCAAACAACATCCGTGTAGCGCGTGATGATTTGCTAAACATGTACTAAACAAAGAGAACAATGTATATACATGATATATGTATGAATCAATTGTTGTGTTATTCGCGTTGTTTTGCACAAAATAAGTAACACAACTGCAACCATATGATGTATTTGATATATACATTGCGGTACGTTCATTCACATCATTCTCCCTCCCATGAGAAAAAATCATACTCGACTTTTCTAAGCACATGGACAAAATATAAAAGGGACCAGCTAGATCAAGTAGATCAAATTTGGGGGAGAAAATTTTTAGTGCCTTCCATGCTTCAACTACACTACTCTATTTACTAGTACAGGATAAACAAGTAGGCATCATGTTGCGTTCTAAACAATAGGCACTTGTGTGGAAACCCATCTCAAAGTGACCATGACATTGCTTAATAGATGGTTTGCGCAAAACATGCAATTTAAAATCAGCAAGATTATCACAAGTAATGCATATTCGATAAACATAGAACTTGTCATCTACACCATAATCTCCAATCAAATTGAACGTATATGTGTAAGCATAAGGACTAACTAGTGATTTTAAACATGAAACTTCAGCAAGGTTTTCAATCACACTAGATAGCTCTCTAGGATCATCGAACATGATATAGTATAAAGAATCATCAAGAGATATTCTAGTAAGAATGTCTTTATGAGTAATCAATTTCACATTATGTAAATTGAGCGAAGAAATTTCAGAACATAGAATATTCAAAGGAACACTAGAGTTCTCACACTTACGTACCTTTGCGTGATGAATATTCAATTCAACACCATTATTGTTACCTTTAACGTCCTTCTCAGTTATTGTAGGTGTTGTAGGTATCAAATCGTCATGACAAAACCACAGGGAAGCAAGCACTCCATCCCCAAACGTGGTTATCTCCTCGTCTTTTACTTCCAACGATGTCGGTTGTTGAACATTCAACTCCTCTTCTTTAATATCGACCTGCACAATGTGAGAAACAATACTAGAAGTAGAGAGTAAATTGTTAACTTCAGCAACGGAGCAATCACGAGTAACCACAATCCCTTCATGAAGCAATGGAGCAATACTACATGAAGCCGGGACCGAAGGAAAAATTCCATGCTCGGTCGCCTTCTCTTGTGTCACACAAGTGGACTTCAAATATTGCCGCGGTCCTGTCAACTTTTTCACTAGGGAACGCTTGTAGTGACAGGGTACAAAATATGCACGCAAATGCTGTTTCATTTGCTCCCAGGTGATAATCAACAATTCATGGTGCTCCATACGCTTACGAACAAATCGCTCCCACCAATGTGTGGCATAATCAGCCAAACCATTGGACACAAGTAAACTTCCTCTCATTGGAATAGTTGTGCATCGAAATAGCGTATCAATTTCGGCTCCCAATTGAGGTATTCTTCCACATCTGTACTACCTGAAAATATAGGGATAGGAAATTTGGGCTTAGTGACAAAATCCTTACGATGCACATCGGGGTGGTTGAACATGGTGCGCAGTTCCAAGAATTTGTTGTTGATGTCCGTACGTAGCTGCGTAACCTCCTCCCCGAGATTGTTCAATTCATACCGAATGGCCCCAAGCTCATCGCACACACTATTATCACGATCCTGAAGTTGCTTTTGCAGCATCCTGCGCAAGCGAGTGCACTCCATCCATATAACCGATAGATCCTCCTGATGACGACATGGCAACAACTCACAAATAGCAAGCGATATTATATCCAGTTAGTAAAACAAAACAACTCTCTCTCGCTCACAATTCAACATCACGAAAACAAGACAAACTTACTGTTCCAAAGTGAATCAAGGACTACAAAGCGACACTTGTGATAGCGAGCGGCCTCAACCCAGTAATGTATGAGCGTAACCAAGAGCAAAGGTAGTACGAGCGGGTGTAGTTGGAGCTTAGTAAGGTATGTGTATAACCTATGCAAACTGATATTCAAGTTGTTGTAAAGCTAAGTAATGATTCAAGCTAGATTCTTTTGCCTATGTACTGATCCAATGGGTTTAAGTGAAAAGGATGAACGCACACGCAAAGACAAATGTGACTCAATGCAAACAAAGGAATGAGCTAGCGAGAAGGGATCTGAAAATGAGATCAAGCTAGCTCGTTTTGCACCAAGTACTAAGAGAGACGCTAGCCAATTGCAATTGAAAATAGTAGGGCACAAGATTGCTCAAAGAAAAAATGACTACACAATGAAATAATGATGAAATTTGAATCAGAGCGACCAACAAAATGCATGATACTGTAGTAATCGACAAAAGAGTTTTTTTCTTCCTCTCTTTTCTTTCTCAAAAATTATGTTTTTGCTCTCATTTTTTTATACTCATTTTTTCAATGCCTGGGCTCTTGCTATTGTACGGCTACCTTTTTTTTCTTCTCTTCTCAATGGTCTAAAGTGTTTTGCTACCCTCGTGAGTGCATAAGCCCAACAATTGAGAAGGTGTAAACAAAGTTCAATGAGCGCCCTAATATAATATCAAAAGCTAGTCTCACAAGATGAAAGGATATAAGTGAAGCTTCTCAAGAATTGCAATACTTAAGAAAATTGTTAGCTCAAACACACATAGAAGGCTGCCGAATTTGGATTTGACCAAAACAGTAAAGTTTGAGATCTCGTTGTAAGCTTTCCAACGAATCAAAGAACACTTCAATAGGAGTTCGGACGTAACAGTTACGACTGATTTATAGAACAGTGTACCAATTAAACTCGGATTTGACAAAAATCGAGTCAAGAATCAATTTGATTTTTATTTTGGGATTTTGGTTTTAGGATAGAAATAAGGAACAAGCTACACAAAGGAAACAAGATCAGCACTAAACAAAAAATTCTAATGGACTAAAACCTAACAAAACTCACAAGAAATAACATACTGAAACTAGGGTTTGGAATTTTGTGTTGCAATTTTTGGCTTAATGGACTATAGGACAGAAAACTGAATCTAAACTAAGGGTAAAAAAGCTCTCACCGAGTAAACCTACAATCTGATACCATATGATACGGGGGATGCCCGATCTTCTCGGTGAGGAACCGTGGATAAATGATGTGAAGTAGGCGATGTCAGTGGTGAACACTCGTGCAATGCATGAACCCTCAACTCTTGGAATACACCCAAAACACCTTTGGATAGTTGATCGTCGAGAGACCACGGCGGCGATCGCCAAGTCCCTAATTCCCAATGGAGCAGCGGCTTGACCTTGAATTGCGAATCAATCAATGGATTGCCTAGTCCTCTCTCAAAGTCCTCGCATGAACTCTAGTTTCGAAAGAACAAGCAGTAGCTATGTTTCTATTCTTATGCATAAAGCAGTGCGAGGTTACAATGAGGTCTAACCCTTAATATATAGTGTGAGACCCGGTTTATCCGCTTGTAATGCTTAACCATCCATTCGGTCCTAGCATCACAAATCGGATAATCAGAGACTCGAGACATGTATACTTCCGTAAATGCAAGATACACACCTCTTTACAAAGTTCATACATCAATTCCATTCATTCACATAGAACCGAAGCTAAGCAACAACCAAAAGATAGCATAAATAAAAGATAGCTATTACAAAAGAGAGGCCGACCGGCCAAATGACATATACATAAAGAAGTTTAACAGAGGAAGCAAAAGTGCCATAAGATGGCCATAAACAAAAAAGAGCCAGTGTGCCTTTAACCCACAAGACAACCAGGACCGCCAAACTAGTCGTCGAATCCACAACACATTTCACAAAAGTGAGGCCCTAGGGGCTCACCATCCTCACTGCAACAAAGAGCCCAAGAAAGCCGGGTGAGTACTTTGAATGTACTCGCAAGACTTACGTGTAGAGTAACAGACCTGTACATAACTATATGCCAGCTTTTGGAGTGGAGGCTGTATGTTTTATTTTTAGCATAAAGCCAATTTTATTTGCAATAATGTAGTACATTTAAAGGCAAGTTTAACAAATCAGTTTTTAATGTTCAAATAATCGTAAATGACAACAATATAACAGTAGATAGATGACAGCAACAGTCCTGGAAGTGACTAACACATAAGTCACCACAACAATAGCATGAATTACCCATTCATACCACCCATGTCAAATTTTAATTTAAAAGGTTGTAGTCTAGTTCTTGCACGACCTTACCAAGCATGTCCATAACCTAGGACGAGGCTATTCAAATAGTTTTATCCCTGCAGGGGTGTACCAATGTACGCACACGCCAGACCGCCTTTTTGCCAAGCTATTGAGCACACTTCCTTAGGTATGCCGGCACGGCTAAGTCCTACGAGATATTTTCAATATTGTGTATTACCCCTCGAGCCGCCCGTATGGATAGAAACACATACGTTGTGTCGGAGTCATCGTAAAGCCTCGGTCAACTACCCTTCTCGGGTAAAGCCTTGGACAACTACGACGCTCCTCGAGGTGGAGAGCCTACCCGGAATCTCCACCACCGCACACCCAACACAAGAACACGAGAACACATATCATGTTTCACACAACACACACAACCCCCTCCTGCGACTCGGAGATAACACACGCCAAAGTACTAAGTCAAGAGAGGTCCCATATCCCTCTCGCGTGGTTAGCACACAAAAATGCTTGGAGAGTGTGACACAAGATGTTCGGTCCTTGTTGACTTAGGCAAGACAACCACAAACCCAATAACCCACCATCCGACCACTTGCCCAAGTCCAAATCAATTTTCCATTTTCAGATTTTGACTTTACAAAATAACAGAGCACAAGTGCTCGACATAATGGAATAATAAGTAAATGTGTGATCAAGATCATCGACTACAATCGATGTTCGCCCATTGCTACCGAAACTAAGTATTTCTAAGCAACTTCAATTCGAAAGCTACTAAGTGACAAGAGTCCATCCATCGGACTCCGACCACAGCAAATAACCTAAGCTCATGGTAGTAGAGGATAAACAAGTCCTACAGATTATGCAACTATAGGATACTAACCATAATTTAACAACAAAATAGCAATGCATACATACGAGTTGAAAACAATATATTAGACTTGAGAAATAATAGGATTAACATGATCAAACTGCTTGCCTGCTTGCTGTGGGTCAGGATGTTGCTGAGGATCGACAATATTGTCAATGTGCTCTTCGGATCCTAACGAGAAGGCGAAAAGCAACCGATAAGAACGAATAAAATGCCAAGACGCAACAGCAAACCTTCTCCAAAAATTATGAAAATTTTACCGAAGTAAGGTACTGATTTATAAAGAATTTAGCAATAAGAACCAATTGATTTGGATTCTTAATGCCAAATAAACGACCGAAAGAAAGTCTTACGACCAGTGCAGTCGTAGCGTAACCTCTGTTGAACAATAGTCGTAGAAGGATTTACGACCAGGTAGCGGTCGTAGAAGAACTTATGACCACGACATAGTCGTAGCAGGTCTTACGACTAAGTACAAGTCGTAGAAGAACTTATGACTCTGACATAGTCATAGTAAGACTTACGACTAGGTACAAGTCGTAGTAAGACTCACGACTGGGAACTAGTCGTAGACGGACTTGCGACTAGGTACCGGCCGCGACAGAACTTACGACTAGGTAAAGGTCGTAGAAGGACTTATGACCACGCCATAGTCGTAGTGAGACTTACGACTATGGGGGTGATTGTAGGAGAACTTACAATCACTTGGCAGACCTCTCCCTTATAAATATAAGGGGTACTTCTGGGGACTACCAGACGTCATATTTACCCATCATATCGCATCGGTCGAAGCGACCAAGCTACGCGGTTGGTCGAATTCGACCACGAGGCGCCTCCGCATGCTTTGCCAGTGGCTCGGCGACTTCTCCGACCACAGCTGCGCCAACCAAGGGTAGGGATGAGTGTCTAAAAGCTTAATGGTCTGACCGGCGGCCAACACTGGTCGTAGTATGGCTGAAACGGCGGTACGACCACGGAGTGCGACCGAGTAGGTATGGCTCGGGAGAACTCTCCGAACGGGCAATACCAAAAGAACAACGAAAACACACCTAAGCTCCTATAGGTCAATGCGAACTTACCTGAGCTGAAGAACGACCAGAGACCCCGGGAGTGGCTCCGGCGACGAGTAACCGAACGGCGGAGGTAAGGTCCTCACTAGGCCACAGCGACCTGAGCAAAGAGAGGACCAAACCGAGTGAGGGTTAAGCTCCAGCGGGTGGGGCAAAGACTTGAAGAAGAAAACCCCTGCTGCACCGCCTCCACCGATACTCCCAACTCAACAATGGCGGTCGAGGGGATTGCAAGGAGCTATGACTCAAGCGGTGGTGAGTGCTAGTTTGGAGTTCTTGGAGGTGCTAAAGGAAACTAAGGGTGAAGCAATGGGGTTTAAATAGAGCAATGGCGAGAAGCAGCACGGGTTTTCGGTCGGGTCAACACCGCCATGAGCATGTGAGAGCGAGGGAGCGATCGAATCATGGCCCTCGAGGGATGGCGCGATAGGCATTTAATGCTTGTGAGCTAGCCGTTTAAAGGTGGACATAGAGTGGATCGTGACGCCACTACTTTTCTCCTCTGCGCGCACGCCATGGCGGGGCTCACGCGAGGACGGAGGAAGGAGGCGACTCGTTGGTCGTCGGATTGAAATCGAGCGGTACCGGGCTAGATCGAGCGGATTGAAACGATTCCATCGTTCGGCTGGTCGAAGACCGTTCGATGCCGATCCAACGGCTGAGTTAGATCGGGTGGATTAAAAGCGACTCCATCGCTTGGCTGGTCGAAGACCGTTCGATGCCGATCCAACGGCTCACGACCCCAGCGCCCGAACGACCGAGTTGGTACAGTTAGCGGACTTGACCGAGTCAAGCGGCTCGAGCCCGAGCCCGATTCGAACCTACGGAACAGTGCAAACCAGTTAGGGTTTGAACTTGAATAACTGATTTTTGAGGGATTATTTAAGGTAGCAAGCAAGCTCTAAAAATTACGAAATTTTAACTGGAGATTGATGACAGCAGGAGGAACCTCCCATAAAATTTTCAGAGGTTTTCATACACTGAATTTTCCTCCAGAAATTCCAGAAGAGGAGAAATAGGGTTTGACCGAATTTGACTTGCCTCCAAGAATTACCAAATAATTTCTAAAAATCATGAGATAATTCAGAGGTGTTGCCAAGCCTCCCTAGAACTCAGAAAAAATATCTCCAAGGGTTTGGCACGAGATCTATGCCAAGGAGGTTTTTGATTGGAGTTAAATGAGGATTTAGTTTTGATTTTCTATAATTCTTCTCAAAAGAATTACAGAAACAACCAAGGGCTTCAAGATGCAAGAAAAGTTTTAATTTCTCCTGATTTTCTTACATTTGAAACACAAATCCATTTTTGGGATGTTACAAAACCTCCCCCCCTTACAAAAATCTCATCCCGAGATTTGGCACACTCGGTAAAGAAAGATGGATAGTGTTGGACCGAAAAGGCGACTAGAGGGGGGGGGGGGTGAATAGGAGCACGCTCACTTTTTCAACCACGATTAGATTCAACACAAATTTCACTCCAATAGCTATAGAAGGCCGGTCAGACCGCCCGTAGGGACTTAGCCAATTTTCAACCCCTGAAAATCCGAAACCTACTGGAAACTTTAAACCAATAGAACTTTTGCTTGGGAACTCCAAAAATTATGAGACCAAGTGTATTAGGATCCCCTCACTTGTCTACAACACCTATTTTTGGCCCAGCCCATTCTGACCATTTTGGTCACGGCCGGTCTGACCGCCGCACATGGCCGGTCCGACCGATTTGGGACCGGTCGGACCGCCATGCTATGGCCGGTCGGACCGCCCCTGTCCAGAATGCCTGAACAGATCTGAAACTTTGTCGAAAACCCGTGAAACGACAAACCGTTAACGCCATTGCCAATTGTCACATCATCCTAAGATCTGGAGCATATCCCCATGATATCCACAATCTCCCCTTGATGAACACATTGGCAATAATCCAGAAAATGTAATTTGAAGGTTTGAAAAGTAAAATACTTTCGTTTTCGCACAAAGGCACAACTTGGTCCATAAGCAAGAGAAAGCAATGGAAATGACCAAGCTGGCATCAGAATAGCATAGACAAGTGAGATAAGGCAAAAGAAAGCATAAAAACTTTGATTTCCAGAAAAAGTCAAAAATCTCACTTAAGGTCCATATGAAAGAACAATTGTTCAATTGACCTTTGATCATTGTGAGGTGTAATAAATGCAATTCAAGTTCAGAAGAGTCAATAAGGCAATAAGAATGCAATTCAAAACTCCCCTCACTATGATCCTCGGTTTGAGAAAATTTCAAATTCTCCAACTTTCTCCCTTTGTATAAACTTCCCAACATTGAAAATATCTTCTCCCCTTTGACAATGGAGTCATCAAGGAATCACGCCTTCCTCTCATCCAGAGATAGCAATTTGCGAGAATGAAGAAAGAAGCAAAAGAAGAAGTATGCATGAAGTGCAATGGGTGGCTTCATTTTTGTATTTTCAAATTTTGATTACAAGAAGCTTTGGAGATTACCCAAAAGAGCAAGTCAAGCATTTCTAATATTGCACAAACAACATATCAAGCCCGATAGTGCTAGCAAGATCATGGTAAGACATATATAACAAAGCTAAGCATAAAGGCTCAAAAGTAAAGCAATGGATTTGATCAATTTAAGCAAAGCTTCAAATTCGCAAGTTCATCAACGAGGATCCTAAAATGAAATTGGCCATGTCAAAATGTCAAAGTGAGATCAAAAATCTAACAAAGACCACATTAAGAGTCAATCAGTCTGTATTGAATCATTTTGCTCGATATTTCTTAAAAGCCCATTTGTCAGCAGTTTTCACATATGCATTGAATATTTGAAGTTGACTAATGATCTAACTTAGTGACAAGATCTGGACTAGGAGCCATCCACAAACTCATCCTAAGCTTGACGAGAAGTTGATTAAAGGTATATCTTAGTAAAGAAGATCACGGGTAGGAGCCATCCACAAACTCTTTCTAAGCTTCTACAGGCGACAAATCTTGAGGTTCATGTCATTTCGACAAGCAATCCCCATGAGATCGTCGGATCATCAAACTATCTCCAAGTTCATGTCATTTGACAAGCGGTCTCGTAAGAGTAGTTTGGCACATTTTAATCATAAGACAATCTTGATTTTCATTTTTCACAAGAAGCGGTTTAGAATCTCAAGAACACAAAAGCTCAAGTAATGGTCAATTTTAGATCAAAGAGCTAACAAGACAATTACGACAAGGCCAATGTCACAAGAGGAGCACTAATTGCGCAACTCGCTAAAACATCCACAAATTGCAATTTCTTAGTTCGAGTTGTTTTAAAGTTCTAGCTCATATAGCAAAGACTTAACTACACATGTAAAAGCATGATAATTCTAGCAAGTCAAAGAACTAGACATGGCATTGAGCAAGAATTGAAATACTAAAGCTCCAAAGGGTAATAGGCAAAGCTTCATCAATTTTAAAAGATAAGCAGAAAAACTTATATTACAATGCATCTTTTTGAATTTTTCATACCACTTGTTGTATTTTTCATATGAATGCAATATGATACAATGAGATGCAATAAAAAGCCTAACAACCTAAAAAGTTCAGAAAGATATAAAAGTTCAGAAAAAGAACAATAAGAGATCAAAAGAACAAGGTAAGATTAGAAAAGATCGAACTCCCCCTCAAACCAACCCATAGGGATAAATTACCCCTAACTCGCTTCTCAAGGTGGCAAACCTAGTTGGGTCTAAAGGTTTGGTGACGATATCAGCCAATTGAGCCTCGGACTCCACAAAATGCAGCACAATATCACCCTTCTCGACATGGTCTCTAAGGAAGTGATAGCGAATGTCTATGTGATTGGTCCTAGAGTGTTGCATGTGGTTCTTAGCAATGTTAATAGCGAAGTGTTATCACAGAAAAGAGGAACACTAGCAAAATTTAACCCAAAGTCCTTAAGAGTGGACACCATCCACAAAATCTGACTATAGCAGCTAGCAGCAGCTACATATTTAGCCAAAGATGGATTGTGCAATGTAAGACCGCTTCCTAGAAGACCAAGAGACAAGAGGCGTGCCTAAGAAATGACATGTACCGAAGTGCTCTTCCTATCTAGCCTCTGACGCAAAATCGAGAATCGAAAACCCCGAATGGACGAAGAAGAGCAAGAATACCAAATGCCATCTTGGAGAGTAGAATGTAAATACACGAAGATGCGCTTAACGGCTTGGCGATGTGAAGTACTCGGTGGCGCTGAAACCTCGCGCGAGAGACCGCGAAGTGGATGTCGGTCTTGAGGCCGTCAGTACAGGAGGAGCCGATCATCTTTGCGGTACTCGCGTTGATCCACGGCTTCCCTTCCTCATCTGGATCCAGCGATCGAAGTCGCCATGGGAGTGGCGATCGCCTTGCGATCACCCATATCAAAAGCGCTTGAGAAGATCCTTGGTGTACCGTTTGATGGATGAAGATCCCTTCCTTGCATTGCTTGATTTGCAGCCCGTAAAGTAGTTGAGCTCGCCCATCATACTCATCTCAAATTCTGGACATGGTCTCGGAAAAAGCTGGAAACAAGAGCATGAGAGGAACCACCAAAGATAATATCATCAACGTAAATCTGAACAAGCGAAGTCATTGCCATGCCTAAGAATGAATAGAGTCTTATCAACTTTTCCCATTTTAAAATCATTCTTAAGCGAAAGGTCTTAAGTCTATCATACGAGGCTCTAGGGGCTTGCTTAAGACCATACAAGGCTTTGGATAGCTTAAAGACACGATCGAGGTGCTTGGGATCCTCAAAGCCGGGGTTGCCTAACATACACTTCCTCCTCTATAAAACCATTGAAAAGCACTCTTAACATCCATTTGATGCAACCTAAAACCTTTAGATGCGGCGAATGCAAGCAAGATCGAATGGCTTCTAATCTAGCAACAGAGGCGAAGGTCTCATCAAAATCTAACCCCTCAACTTTGACTAAAACCCCGAGCTACCAACCTAGCCTTGTTTCTAACCAGAACCATCCTCATTTTGTTTATTTTTAAACACCCAGCGGTACCAATTACATTATGACCACTAGGAGGTTCTACAAGGTTCGGACTTTATTTCTTTCAAAGTTTTCTAACTCCTCATGCATGGCATTGACCCAACTAGCATCGGATAAAGCATGTGATATATCTTTGGGTTCAAAAGGCGCTACAAATGCAGTGAGAGAAAAGACTCGGATCATGATACTTGGGCGAGTGACTCGCTCATGGAGACTACCAATCATCGATCCGAAGGGTGCCGCTACGGATGTGCAAAGGAGCTCCTGGGGAGATAGTATCTCCTCAACCTCATGATCTTCGATGAAGAAGATCGTGCAGGAGCCTCAATTGGAGGTGAAGCGATCGTGCGAGTTACGGGGTGGAATCGAGCATTAGCGGCAAGTGGAGGAGCATCATCAATTTCATCCTCATCTTCCTCAACAAATATGCTCTCTGTCACTGTAAGTCACAGAAACATCGGATCTAGCTGCGGGGCTAGTCTCATCAAAAGTGACATTGCATGTCTCTGGACAATGTTAGTTTCAACATTAAAAACCGAAAACCCTTGAATGAGCGGGATAACCTAGAAATAAACCATCACAAGTTCTTGATTCAAATTTATCTAGGTTCCTGTCTTGAGAATAAAACACTTGATCCAAAGACTCGAAAGTGCGGCGAGGTTTTACGCCAAAGCGAAGCTCATAAGAAGTCTTGCCCAAAGGCGGTCTCGAGAAAGACACGATTTGAAATATGGCAAGTCTGTAGCAATAGCTTCGCCCAAAACCTCCTCGGTGTGCTATACTCATCTAGCATCGTCCTAGCCATCGAGACTAAGGTCTGTTCTTCCTTTCCACAACACCATTTTGTTGAGGGCGTGTGGAGAAGAGGCGATGCTCAATACCGCGCTTCGGCACAAGAAGAGGCAAGCGAGGCATTCTTGAACTCCGTGCCATTGTCACTGCGGATTGCTCTCAAGGCACCGGGAAGTTCGAAGCCAAGCGAAGAACAAGATCATGATAATGATCAAAGACCTCATCCTTGAAGCAGAAAGAACACCCAAGAATATCTCGAAAAATCATCGACTATGACAAGAATGTACCAATTGCCACCATCGGCCGAACCCTAGCGGGACCAGCGGTATCCATATGAAGCAAGCGTCGGTCCGTCGGTCATGACCATAGTCAATGAAGGGTGTGGCGGCAACTTGCTTGCCATGCCTACGAGGAGCACATCTGACATCTTTGCGACTTTGAGTTTAGGCAAGCCTCTCATGAGATCAAGGCCGCTAACTCGTGTCGGATGATCAAAACCAATGTGCCCAAGCGTCGGTGCCAAAGCCGGATATCGAGAAGAAGATGCAACTAAACATTTGAGAGATCCGCAAGAGATTGGAAAAATCGGCTCTAAATATTCTACCAACTCTAGAAATTCCAAAAATAAGCTCACCAAAAGAATCAAGCACCGACAAGCGTTCTTCTTAAATCTAGTCTCATAGCCATCATCAAGAAGTCGTGAGACGAAAGAAGATTGTACCTTAGCTTGGACACAAGAGCGACATCCTTGAGAATGAACACATCGTTCACCCCGATCGATCCGGTTCCTTGATCCGCCCTTGTGAATCATCTCGAAGGTGATGAAGTCATCACCGATCGCCGCGTGAAGGAAGTGAACCATCTTGAGTCTCGGTCATGTGGCGTGAGCAGTAGAGTCAACGAGCCACGTGTTCTTCCTCCTTCGCGATGATCCACGAAAATCAAGGCACAAAAGATCGATGTGTCTCAATCTGGGGTTAGTTAAAATAGACTTGGGAACCCGATCTTTGAGACACACGTCTGCGAGTAGTATGCAAAGCGAGAATGAGTGTCCTTGATCCTAGTTGAAGTCCTATCATGAGCAATGGTTACAAACACATGAGATGCATTACGTCTAGGAACATGATGATGATAAGCATGTGCAGTGTATCCTAGACCAGTTTCTTCTTCTTTACATGACCATGTTTCACACAAGCTCTAGGTTGATGAAATAAAGTTCTAGCATGATTAGCATTTTTCATCCTCAATGAGAACTCAACTAAATGTCCACTCTTCTACTTAATAGGTGCGGTGGTATTTTGTACCCTTTGGGAGAAGCACCTTTTGTCTTAAAAGAAGGTTGGACAAAACACTGCGAGTTTGAAAGCAATTTTTGCGAGGTTGGGTTTTGAATTCAACTAAGCCATTTTCCAAGACACGAATGACCTTAGCCTTGGATTTGTTAAAGGCGAGTTGTATCCTAAACCTTGCTTCTTAGAAGGAGTTCTAGACTTGTCAAGAATCATGTTTAATTGTTTTTCTCCACTAGAGAATTTTTGCGTGTGTTCTCTAGATAAACATTATCTTTCCTAAGATCAACACATGATTGACAAATTTTAGGTTTAATAACCTTTGCAAGCCTCTCCTTATAATTAGCAATTTCAAGCTTAAGAAGCGGGGCATAAAGTACAAGTAGCGAATTATCGTCCTTAAGCTTGGCATATTTCTCTCTAGTTGCTTTTAAAATGTCTTTAATTTCACGTTCATGTTCTAAGCAACGAGCAAGAGCGAGACTCTCTTGGTTGAAACATCCAACTTGCTAGACTCTAAGCATTTAAGACATGGAGCGATTTGACCTCAACTAGCTCGGTTCTAGCATTTTCAAGTTGATGCAAAGCGATATTAAGAGCGAGTTGCGGTTTAGGCAGATTCGGAGTGCAAAGTATGGCAAGATGAACATTCATCAACGTCTAGACTCTTAGCATTCACAAGTTCTAATGTCAAATTTTCAACTTGTGACTCTAGATCCTTGTTCTTAACCATGATGAATTTTAAAGCCTTATCGACTAAGCAATTGCTCATACATGTTCTCGCATCTAGCGAAAGGACATCATAAGATAGGGATACCTCATCATCATCATCGGCGTCAACTGAGTCGACCATGAAGCACATGCGGTGAAGTCCTTGGTCTTCCCTTTCTTGTCTTGAGGTGGCTCCTCCTCCTCCTTGTCCTCCTCGCTCCCGAGTCCACATCGCTCAAGGATTGATCTCCAAAGCGGCAAGGACCGGTGGCGACCTTCATCGACTTAGCGACATCAAACCTTGATTTGTTCCTTGAGGCTTCCTCCAAGTCGGCTTTCCCTCCTTATGGTTACCCTTACCCTTGACTTAGGGCGATTAGCCGAATATGGTAAAGCTCACCACACTCGTAGCAAGTCACAGGGCCACCTCTCTTTTGTTTCTCACATTGTTGTAGGCCGTGTGACTTTCTTGACTATGAGGGCTAGCTCGGGCTCGGAAGACTCTCAAAATTCTCTTCACGAATTGTTGATAAGCGGCAAGAGAAAAACCGAAGAGGACTCGGAAAAACCATCGAAGCTCTTGAAGAGGATCAACTACCAAAGCCATCTTTGTCCTTCTTAGGAAGACTACCTCTCTTGATCTCATGAGTCTTGAGCTTACTATAAAGCGGCTCCAAGGTGAGAGTAGAGATCGGCGTTCTCCTCTATGGCGGTAGCCTTCATCTCCCACTCCTTGGTGTTGATTGCGGCCAAGAGGTGAGTGGCATTCTCAGATTGAGAGTACTCAATGTCAGCGACTTTCATCTGATTGACAACCTTGTTGAAGCGAGTAAAAACGTCATCGATGCTCTCGCCAGGACGCATCTCGAATTTGTTGTACTCTCGCTTATAGACCGTCTGGCGCACTTGTTTAATCTGGGACGATCCCTCATGGTAAGTTTCGAGGGTGTGCCAAATTTCATGTGCGGTCGTAAGATTGCAAATCCTGTCATACTCTTGTCTACCAAGCCCAGCATATAGGAGATTCTTTGCCTTGTTGTTGTTAGCCAAAGTATTGCCAAAGCTTGCGTGGCAATTTCGAACAAAGCAGCGAGCTCGAACAACCTCCCATATAGCTTGTCCTTCGCTCTCAAGGAAGACTCGCATGCGATTCTTCCAATAGGCATAGTCGAGCCCATTGAAGACATGCGGCTTTGTCGAGTACTTATCCATCGCCAAGTTGGTGACGGTTAAGATCAAGATTGAACTAACCGGCTCGATACCACTTGTTGGACCGAAAAGGCGACTAGAGGGGTGAATAGAGCACGCTCACTTTTTCAACCACGATTAGATTCAACACAAATTTCACTCCAATAGCTATAGAAGCTATGAAGATCGATATACCGATCTGTGGAAGACTAGGATTGAATCAATCAAAACCCGAAGCAAAACAACCAAAAACAACGAAACTTAATTTCCTAAGTGTAGGGCGGTCGACCTCTACTCGGGGCGGTCGACTGGCCAAGGGGCGGTCCGACCTCTACTCGGCGATCGACCTCTCCAAGGCGGTCCGACCTCTAGCTAGGGCGGTCGACCTCGGCTGATGAACAATGAATCGGCCAAAAGCGAAGTTGCAAATAGGTCTAACTTTTGATCTACAACTCCAAACTTCATGAAACTTGGAACACACCTTCTCTAGGATGTCGGGAACCTATTCCAATCGAAGATCGTGAAGATCCATGGAAAAGTTATGACCTTTTTCAGTTTGAGAGAGGGATGGTTCAAAAGCCGAGTCAAAGCGAAAACTAGATCCAAAAACTTGCTCGTGGGTGATTGATGATCAAGATGATCTTAGATGTGTTCCCACATGTCACGACAAGCTAGATCATGAGAAGAAATCAATCAAAAACATGCGAATCAAAGAAAGACTCAAAATCACCAAATAGAGAGAAGAAGGGCAAATGAACTCATCTTGAAGAGAACTCTTCTTTGGATTGATTTGATAATGTATCGATTCTGACCACTCATACGGATACGCATGGACACAAGATCAAAACATCTCTCTCTCTAGAACCCTATCCTCCACTAAACCTTCCCTAAGCACCTAAGCCAAAACTAGGGTTTCAAGCATGAAAGGATTGAAGGGTGCGACCACCTCCCTCCTCTATTTATAGTGGAGACTTAAACCTTCTAGAAGAGTCACCTAATGGGCTCCGTTAAGGCCCAAAACAAGCGGGTCACACACGCACGCCTCTCGAGCGCGTCTTCATCTCCTCTTGACCTACTCCGCTTCTCCACGCCATCTTGCGCGCGAGTCGTCAAAAGTCACCAAGGCGGTATTTGGTATAATTACCAAAATACCCCTTCTCGATCTTTGCAAAGACCGAGTCCCATCTTTGTGAAGCACCTCCCATGCTTCGCCACGTGTAGGTTGATCAACGGCTCTCAACATGTCGGCAAGTCTCTCCCATCCGGCTCCCACCGAACCACCATAGCACTTGCAGGCCCCGCGCCGCAGTCCAACGATCGCCGACCGAAGCGCCGTTCGGTCATCCTTGTCTATCGCACCACACTTGAGTTCATTGACCTCACCGGCATCGTCGATCGTTACGGACCTCGGCTCTCCAAGCCTAGTCCGATCATCCTCGCCGTTGACCGTCGTTGACCACCAAGCAACACGCACAACAATAAACAAGCAAATCGAATCAGGAACAAGTTCTTCACAACTTGACCCACGTTAGTCAAAACATGCATCATGCAACACATATGCGCTGAAACCCATGACTTTGACCTAACAAAACATCATCGCCACGAAGTTGGCGATGAACAAGTCGAACCGGTCGGGCCAGCCCCTCGGGGCGGTCCTCGACGCCAACCACGATCGGCCGCCACCACAAGGCGGTCGGACGCGTAGAGGGACTTAGCCAATTTTCAACCCCTGAAAATCCGAGACCTACTGGAAACTTTAAACCAATAGAACTTTTGCTTGGGAACTCCAAAAATTATTAGACCAAGTGTATTAGGATCCCCTCACTTGTCTACAACACCTATTTTTGGCCCGACCCATTCGACCATTTTGGTCACGGCGGTCCCGACGCCGCGACATGGCCGATCCGACCGATTTGGGACGGTCGGACCGCCATGCTATGGCGGTCGGACCGCCCTATCGAGAATGCTGAGCAGATCTGAAACTTTGTCGAAAACCCGTGAAACGACAAACCGTTAACGCCATTGCCAATTGTCACATCATCCTAAGATCGGAGCATATCCCCATGATATCCACGGATAGTCCGCACGAGGCGATCTTCCCTTTCCCAAGTAGCCTCATCCTCGAGAATGGTTTGACCCGCTGAACTTTAAGGAATCTAATGGTTTTATTCCTTGTTCTTCGTTCGGTCTCATCGAGTATCACGAGCGAGGTGCTCGCGATAGGTCAAATCCTCACGGACATCGAGAGTTTCCAGCGGAGCTTCCTCGGTTGGAACACGGAGGCACTTCTTTAATTGGGACACATGGAACACATCATGTACCCCCTCAAGTGCAGTGGGCAATTCCAACTTATAGGCAACAGCTCCTTTCTTCTCGACAACACGGTAAGGACCGACATATCGAGGAGCTAGCTTGTCCTTGGCGCCAAAGCCGATGGCCCTTCAATGGAGAGACTTTGAGATAAACAAAGTCATTAGGCTCAAAGCTCGCCACAGCGACGACGGCGATCCGCATAGCTCTTTTGCTGGATTGAGTTGTGCGCAAGCGATCACGAATAAGTTGGACTTGACTCTCGGCCTCATTGATCGAGTCCGGGCCAAAGAAAAGTCTTTCGCCGGTCTCAGACCAATTCAACGGGGTTCTGCACTTTCTCCCATATAAGGCCTCAAAAGGTGCCATGCCGAGACTGGCTTGAAAACTGTTGTTGTAGGAAAACTCGGCAAATGGCAAGCATTTCTCCCAATTCTTTCCATATGAGAGAACACAAGCACGGAGCATATCTTCCAACACTTGGTTGACCCTTTCGGTCGACCATCGGTTTGGGGTGATATGTTTGTGCTAAAGTGAATGGATTCCCATAGCCTCTTGCAAACTTTGCCAAAAGCGAGAGGTGAAAAGAGATCCACGATCCGAGACAATTGTCTTAGGTACCCCATGTAAGCTCACGATGCGGGCAATATAGAGATCCGCCAAAAGACCTACACGGAGATCCGTCTTGGTGGAAGGAAGTGAGCCACCTTAGTTAGCCGATCAATGACAACCCAAATGGCTTCATTGCTCTTGGAAGTACGAGCGGGCCGGTGATAAAATCCATCCGATCGAATCCCACTTCCATTCGAGGAATAGGCAAAGGTGAAGTAGTCTGCTTTGGGCCGATGCTCGGCCTTGACACGACGACACACGTCGCACTCGGCAACGAACTTCGCAATTTCCCTCTTCATTCGGGTCCACCAAAATCCCTGACGGAGATCTTGATACATCTTTGTGGCCCCAAGATGAACAGATAAAGGCGAATCATGGGCCTCGCGGAGAATCAAATCCCGCAATTCCATGTTCTTTGGAACCACAAGGCGTTGCCCGAACCTTACAACACCATGCTCATCCTCAGAGAAGCACTTGGCTGTTCCGTTCTTAACATTTTCCTTTATGCGGCTCACCCGACATCCGATTCTTTGGCGACCTTAATCCGATCCACCAAGGTTGGTTGCACAACCAAGGCGTGAGGAACCATGCTCAACCAATCCTAAGTTGAGATCTTTGGAATTCCTCTGAAGGGTGGGTTGACACTCCTGGAGCAGCAAGGCATTGCAATGCGCTTTGCGACTGAGCGCATCGGCAACGACGTTAGCCTTGCCCGGACGATAGTGAATACCCATGTCATAGTCCTTGATCAACTCCAACCATCTCTTTTGCACGAGGTTCAGATCGGTTGGGTGAACAAATACTTTAGGCTTTTGTGATCCGAATACACCATAGCGATTCTGGAATTAGGTAATGTCGCCAAATCTTGAGTGCATGAATCACGCGACCAATTCCAAGTCATGGGTAGGATAGTTGAGTTCATGAGGTCTCAATTGCCTTGATGCATAGGCCACTACCTTGCCTTCTTGCATAAGGACACAACCGAGTCCTCGCCGAGAAGCATCGCAAAGATATCGAAGCCTCGATGGATATCGGAAGAACGAGGACGGGAGCGGTGGTCAAACGCTTCTTAAGCACTTGGAAACTTTCCTCACAAGCATCGGACCACAAGAACTTCTTGTCCTTCTTGAGCAACTCCGTCATCGGCTTCGCGATTTTGGAGAAGTTCTCGATAAAGCGACGATAATATCCCACTAAACCAAGAAAACTCCGCGCCGGTTCATCAAGTAGGTGAATCCATGAAAGAACATAGCCGACCTTGCTAGGATCAGCGGCTACGCCTCTGCTGAAAGAATATGACCCAAGAAGGCCACTTCCTTCAACCAGAACGCGCACTTGCTGAACTTCGCATACAGCTGGTGCTCCTGAAGCTTGCCTAACACAAGCCTCAGATGCCCATCATGTTCCTTCTCATCCTTGGAATAGATGAGAATATCATCGATGAAGACCACGACAAACTTATCCAAATACTCCATGAATACCAAATTCATGAGGTTCATGAACAAGGCGGGAGCATTGGTTAAGCCAAATGACATGACGGTGTACTCATACAAGCCGTAGCGAGTAGAGAAAGCCGTCTTTGGAATATCCTCAGGTCGTATACGAACTTGATGATATCCCATTCTCAAATTAATCTTGGAGAACACTCGAGCTCCAGTTAATTGATCAAAGAGATCATCAATGCGGGGCAATGGATACTTGTTCTTTACCGTTACTTCGTTAAGCGGGCGGTAATCAACGCACATGCGCAAAGTATTGTCCTTCTTCTTTACGAAGATTGCAGGACAACCCCACGGAGATGAGCTAGGGCGGATGAAACCTTTTTCTTGTAGCTCATTAAGTTGCTTCTTCAACTCCACCAACTCGTTCTGTGGCATCCGATAATGCCTCTTTGAAATTGGGGCAGTACCGGGAACCATCTCAATGACAAACTCGAGGTCCCGAACTGGTGGCATCCCTGGAAGATCTTCAGGAAAGACATCAATGAAGTCACGAACTGTTGGGACTTCACTAATATCTAGAGCGGGCTTTGCTTCAAGCGCGAAGAGGTGCGGACCTAGCGGCCGGCAGCGAACACCTTTCACGGAAAGACTAGATAAAGAGACACACTTCTTGGCACCATCGATTTGTCCCTTATGCTAAGGCAACCAATCTATACCAAGAATTACATCTAGACTTGCTGAATGGAGAAGGATAAGATTTGCTAAGAATCCTACTCCCTCAATCTCAACTGGAACATCCCTACACTCAGATTCAGCTCTCAACTCCAAACCAGGAGAGCGAATGAGCAATGGGATCAACAATGGAGTAAAAAGGAGCTCACTAATAGCAGCAAAGACTCGAAACAAAGAATGAGATGCTCTGAATCAAACAAAAGCATGAGCGAGGATGAGAGTTAACATAAAGGGTACCCAAGACTGGCGTCGGGTGCCTCCTGTGCCTCCTCCATTGAGATGAGGTTGACGCGACCACTACCCATGCCTTGGGTAGCGGGGGCGATCTTGAGTCTGAGAAGAACCACCTCTGGCCGCGTCCTCCATTAAGGCGAGTGCTCTCTGTCTTCTTAGGGCATTGGTTCGCATAATGCCCCTTCTGGTTGCAGGCGAAGCAAGTGACTCCGGCGGCTGGGTTGCGGGGGCCACTCTGCTGACTCGCAGGTGCACGTGATTGGGACACGGCCTGCGAAGGACGAAGAATAGGTCTTGCCGGCCTCGGGTCTTTGGCTTCTTGTGCGACCACGAGGCGGGATCAAGCGAGGATAGGCGGCCCTAGATGACTTGTGGGCCTCCACTTACGCTGCGGAAATCCTGGCGCTCTCCACGAGTGCTCAGCTACGATGGCCTTGTCCACCAAGGCCTGGAAATCCGGGAAGTCAACGACAGATAGCTTGTCCTGCAGCTCCTTAGACAAACCATCCTTGAACTTCTCTTGCTTGGCCTCATCGGTGGGCACCTCTTCCGGAGCATAACGAGCCAAATGGTTGAACTCGTACAGGTACTCCGTAACTGAGAAACGTCCTTGTCTGAGCGATAAGAACTCCTTCTTCTTCAGCCTCATCAGGCTGGAAGGAATGTGACTCCGACGGAAGGCAGTGCGAAGCTCCTCCTAGGTGACGGTATGACCGTCAGACTGCATGGCGAGAAAGCTCTCCCACCAAGACAAAGCGGCACCCTTCAGCTGGTGCGATGCGAACAGCGCCTTCTCGTGCTCTTGGCACTGCGCTATGCGAAGCTTTCGCTCAACCAGACGAAGCCAGTCATCTGCGTCAAGCGGGTCCTCAGATCTGGAGAACGTGGGAGGCTGGGTGCGAAGAAACTCCGCGAGTCCCCCACGCGGCTGATGTCCACTCCCTTGCCGGATCACGAAGCACCGTAAGAGGGCGAAGTGTTGCGCGCGATGACGTCCAGAAGAACCCTCCTGTCCTCTGCACGGTTGCGCTCAATTTGAAGAAGGACCTCGGCCATGGTCGGAGGAGGAGGAATATCCTCGTCCGGACCAGCTGACTGGCATTGGCCGCTGCGAGTGCGTCCGGCCATCCCTTCTATTCCCACAAGTTTCAGTCGGTTAACCTCTCATTCTCTACCCCATTTGGAACCTTTGAGCCTGCTGTCCGGAAATTGAAAGATCGCTGTCCAGGTTTTGCATCCAAGCTTCTAGTCGCAACTTATCCATTCCAAAAACTTCAAAACCTTGTAGAGGGCAACCACCACTTCAATTTGCCTAGCTCATTAGTTCCCAAAACCCAACAACTATCTTTGGAAGAAAGGAGAGGAAAACAATTTCTGAAACTCAAATTAGAGTAAGATAAGAGGAGAAAGCTAAGATAGGTAAGGAATAAAATCTGAGAATTTCTTAAGCTTTCATAAACCATTTGATACTTTGAAAATAATATTTTCCAAAATATCCTAAAAAGACGACCAAACTTGGGTTACTACGGTCAGTATAGCTCTGATACCAAACCTTGTGAGACCCCGGTTTATCCAGCTTGTAATGCTTAACCATCCATTCGGTCCTAGCATCACAAATCAGATAATCCGAGACTCGAGACATGTATACTTCCCAGAAATGCAGTATACACACCTCTTTACAAAGTTCATACATCAATTCCATTCATTCACATAGAACCGAAGCTAAGCAACAACCAGAAGATAGCATAAATAAAAGATAGCTATTACAAAAGAGAGGCCGACCGGCCAAACGACATATACATAAAGAAGTTTAACAGCGGAAGCAAAAGTGCCATAAGAGCCGACCAGTGTGCCTTTAACCCACAAGGCAACCGACCAGTGTGCCTTTAACACACAAGGCAACCGACCGGACCGCCAAGCTAGTCGTCGAATCCACAGCACATTTCACAAAAGTGAGGCCCTAGGGGCTCACCATCCTCACCTGCAACAAAGAGCCCAGCAAAGCCGGGTGAGTACTTTGAATGTACTCGCAAGACTTACGTGTAGAGTAACAGACCTGTACATAACTATATGCCAGCTTTTGGAGTGGAGGCTGTATGTTTCATTTTTAGCATAAAGCCAATTGTATTTGCAATAATGTAGTACATTTAAAGGCAAGTTTAACAAATCAGTTTTTAATGTTCAAATAATCGTAAATGACAACAATATAACAGTAGATAGATGACAGCAACAGTCCTGGAAGTGACTAACCCATAAGTCACCACAACAATAGCATGAATTGCCCATTCATACCACCCATGTCAAATTTTAATTTAAAAGGTTGTAGTCTAGTTCTTGCACGACCTTACCAAGCATGTCCATAACCTAGGACGAGGCTATTCGAATAGTTTTATCCCTGCAGGGGTGTACCAATGTACCCACACGCCAGACCGCCTTTTTGCCAAGCTATTGAGCACACTTCCTTAGGTATGCCGGCACGGCTAAGTCCTACGAGACATTTCCAATATTGTGTATTACCCCTCGAGCCGCCCGTATGGATAGAAACCCATACGTTGTGTCGGAGTCATCGTAAAGCCTCGGTCAACTACCCTTCCCGGGTAAAGCCTTGGACAACTACGACGCTCCTCGAGGTGGAGAGGCTACCCGGAATCTCCACCACCGCACACCCAACACAAGAACACGAGAACACATATCATGTTTCACACAACACACACAACCCCCTCCTGCGACTCGGAGATAACACACGCCAAAGTACTAAGTCAAGAGAGGTCCCATATCCCTCTCGCGTGGTTAGCACGCAAAAATGCTTGGAGAGTGTGACACAAGATGTTCGGTCCTTGTTGACTTAGGCAAGACAACCACAAACCCAATAACCCACCATCCGACCACTTGCCCAAGTCCAAATCAATTTTCCATTTTCAGATTTTGACTTTACAAAATAACAGAGCACAAGTGCTCGACATAATGGAATAATAAGTAAATGTGTGGTCAAGATCATCGACTACAATCGATGTTCGCCCATTGCTACCGAAACTAAGCATTTCTAAGCAACTTCAATTCGAAAGCTACTAAGTGACAAGAGTCCATCCATCGGACTCCGACCACAGCAAATAACCTAAGCTCATGGCAGTAGAGGATAAACAAGTCCTACAGATTATGCAACTATAGGATACTAACCATAATTTAACAACAAAATAGCAATGCATACATACGAGTTGAAAACAATATATTAGACTTGAGAAATAATAGGATTAACATGATCAAGCCGCTTGCTTGCGTGGGTCGAGGATGTTCTTGAGGATCGACAATATTGTCAATGTGCTCTTCGGATCCTAACGAGAAGGCGAAAAGCAACCGATAAGAACGAATAAAATGCCAAGACGCAACAGCAAACCTTCTCCAAAAATTCTGAAAATTTTACCGAAGCAAGGTACTGATTTATAAAGAATTTAGCAACAAGAACCAATTGATTTGGATTCTTAATGCCAAATAAACGACCGAAAGAAAGTCTTACGACCAGTGCGGTCGTAGCGGAACCTCTGTTGAACAATAGTCGTAGAAGGATTCTGACCGGTGGCGGTCGTAGAAGAACTTACGACCACGACATAGTCGTAGCAGGTCTTACGACTAAGTACAAGTCGTAGAAGAACTTATGACTCTGACATAGTCGTAGTAAGACTTACGACTAGGTACAAGTCGTAGTAAGACTCACGACTGGGTACTAGTCGTAGACGGACTTGCGACTAGGTACCGGCCGCGACAGAACTTACGACTAGGTAAAGGTCGTAGAAGGACTTATGACCACGCCATAGTCGTAGTGAGACTTACGACTATGGGGTGATTGTAGGAGAACTTACAATCACTTGGCAGGCCTCTCCCTTATAAATATAAGGGGTACTTACGGGACTCTGGACGTCATATTTACCCATCATAATACTGCATCTGGTCGAAACGACCAAGCTACCGTGATTGGTCGGAATTCCGACCACGAGGCAGCGCCTCCCGCACGCTTTGCCAGTGGCTCGGCGGCTTCTCCGACCACAGCGGCGCCAACCAAGGGTAGGGATGAGTGTCTAAAAGCAATGGTCCGGCCGCGGCAAAGCTCGGTCGTAGTATGGTGAAAGCAGTGCGACCACGGAGTGCGGCCGAGTAGGTATGGCTCGGGAGAACTCTCGAGCGGGCAATACCAAAGAACAACGAAACACACCTAAGCTCCTATAGGTCAATGCGAACTTACGAGTGAAGAGCGACCGAGACCCGGGAGTGGCTCGTGACGAGTAAGCGAGCGGCGGTAAGGTCCTCACTAGGCCACGCTGACTGAGCAAAGAGAGAACCAAACCGAGTGAGGTTAAGCTCCAGCGGGTAAGGGGGAGCAGCGGGGCAAAGACTTGAAGAAGAAAACCCTGATGCACGCCTCCGAAACTCCCAACTCAACAATGGCGGTCGAGGTGATTGCGAGGCTGCGGCTCAAGCAAGGTGGTGAGTGCTAGCCGGAGTTGCGGAGGTGCTAAAGGAAACTAAGGGTGAAGCAATGGGGTTTAAATAGAGCAATGGCGAGAGCAGCGGCGGGTTTTCGGTCGGGTCAACACTGCCATGAGCATGTGAGAGCGAGGGGAGCAGTCGAATCATGGCCCTCTGAGGGATGAGCGCGATAGGCATTTAATGCGTGCCGAGCTAGCCGTTTAAAGGTGGACATAGAGTGGAGTGCACACCACTGCTTTTCTCCTCTACGCACGCCATGGCGGGGCTCACGCGAGGGACGGAGGAAGGAGGCGACTCGTTGGTCGTCGGATTGAAATCGAGCAATTGGGCTAGATCGAGCGGATTGAAACGATTCCATCGTTCGGCTGGTCGAAGACCGTTCGATGCCGATCCAACGGCTGAGTTAGATCGGGTGGATTAAAACGACTCCATCGTTCGGCTGGTCGAAGACCGTTCGATGCCGATCCAACGGCTCACGACCCCAGCGCCCGAACGACCGAGTTGGTACAGTTAGCGGACTTGACCGAGTCAAGCGGCTCGAGCGAGCCGATTCGAACCTCGGAGCGAGTGCAAACCGGTTAGGGTTTGAACTTGAATAACCGATTTTGAGGATTATTTAAGGTAGCAAGCAAGCTCCAAAAATTACGAAATTTTAGCGGAGATTCTTGACAGCAGGAGGAACCTCCATAAAATTTTCAGAGGTTTACATACACTGAATTTTCCTCCAGAAATTCAGAAGAGGAGAAATAGGGTTTGACCGAATTTGACTTGCCTCCAAGAATTACCAAATAATTTCTAAAAATCATGAGATAATTCAGAGGTGTTGCCAAGCCTCCCTAGAACTCAGGAAAAATATCTCCAAGGGTTTGGCACGAGATCTATGCCAAGGAGGTTTTTGATTGGAGTCAAATGAGGATTTAGTTTTGATTTTCTATAATTCTTCTCAAAAGAATTACAGAAACAACCAAGGGCTTCAAGATGCAAGAAAAGTTTTAATTTCTCCTGATTTTCTTACATTTGAAACACAAATCCATTTTTGGGATGTTACATATAGGGCTCTTCTCCTCCTCATGGCTGGCCAAGAGGCCCTACTCCTACTCTATTTCAAAATTAGAACTCCTACTCCAATTCGGACACAATCTAAAACAAAAAAGGAAACTCTGATTTTACAACTGTCATATTGTTTCAGCCATATCTTTTTACACAGAATGAATTTTGGACTAAGAGAGGATCCATTGGATCGACCTTGAAGTTATCTTTCCAACAAGCACAAGAACACCCAAATCGGACTCCGTTTGTGAATGTTATGACCTTTTTACTCCGGACTGTCTGTTGATTCCGAATCGAATTTGATTCTTAGTTGATTCGAATTTGATTTTGGTTGTGCTACAGGAGATCAATTGGGTTTAAAAATATTATCCAAAACTTGAGCTTTAAGTTATTGGGCTTCTTCGCCTTTTGCTCTCCCACCATACGGGTTTCTTTCCTGCTTGATCAACCGCATGGACTGCTTGACTTTCTCTTTCCCAACCACTTTGACCTTCTTGTTCTCCATCGCTAGGCAACAAATATGGTTACCCTCCTCCTTGTGCTCCTCCATTTCTTTCGCTCCGGCCTCCCTTTCGGTTATAAAGACTTTAAACTTGTCAAACCTGAGAATGCACAGAGTATTGCTTTTATGTAGTATCCAATTCTCACGAAAAACACAAAGAAACTTGTTAAGAAATAATTACACCTATTGTTTGAGAAGTGTAGCTCTTGCTTATAAACAACCTCATAAGTAGTCGGGATATCCTCATCATCCTCCCTCTTCTTTTCGGTAAGATCATTAACCCTTACTGGTGCTCGTGTGTGCAATAGATCATGAGAAGCGTTATCGTATCGCTGTTGCCATTTTAGTCGTAGCTTGCACTCCGCTTCACCTCGTTGTGCCGCCGCTACCGACCGTTTCGGCCATCGTCGTCGGTACCCGTGTGTGCACAATAGGGTAGGGATCCCATTTTGGTCCTTGGCCGACGCTACCATAGCCTCAATCGCCGGCGACTAGCGGAGAAGCCGGCGAGGGCGCCTCTGCTTTGGTCGAACAGTAGAGCGTACTATAGCATGTCATTAACGTGGAATCACGGTTGTTAGGGCTAATTAATGACAATTGCAATTATTAGCCTGTTTATTTAATCTAATGTTCCACCAACATGTGGGCCCGGGGTCATTAGTGCATAGTCGCCTCTCTCCTGCACCGAAGCACTATGTTGTGGACTTTAGTCCACACACTATGCGTATAAACTGTGTCTATGACACATGGGACCCACAGGTCAAGACAGTTTTATTCGGGATTTAAAGGCAAAAGGTAGCATTGTTCAGTAGACCCCACTAGTCAGTGGCTATGGCCAGGTCTAGCTATGTATAAAAAGTAATTAATACAATTAGAAAATTCGATGGGAATTGTTTTTACACTATAAATTCATAAAACTTACAAAAAATCATAACTAATTCATTTTAACTCCAAATTGGATGGTTCAAATTTTGTTGGTTTTATTTTTAAATTTAATTTAATATAAAATGGTTTGAATCATGCTGCTATCCAAGAAATTGTTTTAATATAATTAATTTTGGTATGTCATTATTTTTGCACTAAAAATTCAATTAACTTGAAAATGCATAAGTATTTCTCTGTAACTCTAAATTAAGTAAAATCAGTTTTGATGGCTTACATTTGTAATGTATCTTATTGTGCAATAGTTTTTGAGTATGTCACTATCTCAGAAAATTTTGGTTTTCAAATCTTTTGCACACTAATGACAAGACTTTGAAAATACATAGAAAATTTATCTTAACTCCAAATGAAGTGAATCAAATTTTGTTGTTCTTAAAATATCATACTCTATCTACCATTAAATTATCATGTTCACCAACTCTCTGGAAATTTTTGTATGAACAGTGACTAAAGTTGCATTTATTGATTTTCTTTCTCGGTAATTTTGTTTAGTCTATAACTTTTGCATGCAACATATAAATCAAATGATTTTTTATTTATAAATTCATTTAAAATCATTCTCTACCTTTTGTGTGAATTTCATGATTCTTGGATGATTTTTAATTTTTAAGTTTATTCGGCGATATCCGCTCTTATTGGTTCTTTTATTCTTTAGCTAGGTTTGACGATTTTATTATATCGAGAGTGATCCTCTGCAGCAAGTTGATTATTTCTAGCAAGGCAAGCAAACCCCCCCCCCTCCCCGCCCCTTGAATATATTGCTCCTATTACTTTTGATAAAATTATATTGATTGCAAATGTATGTATGCATGTGCTATTTTGATGTTAATTTTCGTTAGTAGTTAATCCGAATAGATGCATGGACTGTAGGTCAACGTTTACCATTGCTACTGAGCCTAGTTTAGATTATTGCTAATGATTTAGAGTCCGAGGAGGGACTCCAGTCAAATATATATATATATATATATACGCCCATTTCGTACTCCCGGAAGTACATACTCCCGCTTCGAATATACCACTTAAATAAATATATTATACTTCTTTATCATTTTCAGTATACTTAAATACCAATTATAAGATACTTCAATGCGACTTGATTGAAAAAATTTCATTGGAGTCCTTTATTTTTGCTATATACCCTTTTCATATATAAAAGAAGTATATACACAAATTTAGTAATAAAAGGTGGACTTTAATTATTTTCATAGAACTCACTTTGGGGTATCTTATAATCATTATTGGAGTATGCTCAAATAGATAAAGAGGTATCATCATACGATTTAAGTAGTATATGAGAACGTACTCCAGGAGTACTATATCATTTTCCTATATATATATATAGAAAACATATCTAGTGCTAATGGGTAATTGAGTGCTAAGGTGTTAATGGCAATCTTGACTATTGGATCATGCAGAGTGTTTAATGCAGAGCATTGGTGGTGGAAGCATGCAAGGTGTTTAATGCAAACGCATTGGAGGTGGGAGTATGCAGGGTGATTAAATGGTTTGGAGGTGGAAGCCCAATTAATCTTGGTTGGTCAATCCAGATCCAACAGTCAAGATTGCCATTATATATATATAGACAAGTGGATGTCGCTTAGAACGGTAGTATAGGCATCATCACTTCGGTGATGGTCGTTGTATCAATACTTTAAATACTTGGGTCGGGTACTCATGTATGTAATTGTATTTGGAAAAACTAAAACTGAAAGCAAAAAAGATTTAGACTTGGGCACATAGTTGATAGTGTGGTCATCAGGTGCGTGGTTGGTGCCTAAATCAATAAGGACCGAATTACTTGTGCCACCGTACCGAGTATTTTGCATACATCCACATGAGGGACATATGGAACCCCTCTTGACTTAGTACTTTGGTATCGTTAGCTCAGGAGTTGCGATGGTGGGTGTGTATATTGTGTAAAAAAAATGTTTTGTTGTTATGTTGCGTGTGCGGGGTGGGTTCCTGTCTAGGTCCTCCAGCCTGAGGAGCATCGGTAGTTGTTGAGACTAGGACGTTGACTCCGACAAACGTATAGGTTCCTATCCATACAGGCGACTCGTAGTTAATGTATTATATTGGAAAGCGTCTCGTAGGACATAGCTCTGTCAGGATACCTTCGGAAGTGTGCTCTATTGCATGGCAAAGGAGCGGTCAAACATGTGGGTAAAATTGTACATCCCTGCAGGTTTATAAACTATTCGAATAGCCTCATCCTAGGTTATGGACACACTTGAATACACCTCGTAAGAATTAGACTACAACATTTTTAATAAAACTTGAAATCGGGAGGTACGAATGGGTAATTCGCGCTATGATGTGGTGATTGTTGGTAAGTCACCTCTATGATGTTAATTATGTTTATAAATGTTTTCTCGCTATTATTTAAATACTTAAAACAGATTTGACAAATCGTTTTACAATCTATTACTCTATTGCAAAGAAAGCGGTTTAATCTTTGAAAATTGCTTAGTGTAGTAGGCTTTCCTTTGATACATTAATGCATCTAAATATTATTTTACTTGTAAGACATGCAAGTATAACATTGTACTCAACTTTGGTTGCTGCAATTTCAGAGGAGGTCGATCCCCAAGGGTCAACTATTATGAGACCGACCGTGCGGGACGACAAGCTCGGCGGGCTTTAGCTCGATTGCTTTGTGGGTAAGGGTAGATGGTTGGCTTTTGTTTATCGCCATCTTATGGCTTTTGCTTCTCACTGCAACTTTAGTTATTTATCTTGTCATTTGGCGATCGGTCCTATTTGTGTAATATGAAGTTTAAATGACTTTTGTGTCGTAAATTATGAAGACTCGGTATTGTAATAACTTGTGTATGGAATTGATGCTTTAAATTTTGTAAAGGTTTATGTGTACCACTCCTGGGAAGTATACAATACACCAAGAGTGGGATATTTAATTTGTAATGCTATGACTAATCAGATGATCAAGTATTATGAGTTAAACACCCCGGGTTCTCACATCGCGCCCGGGTCCACACATGACCACCTCCTTGCTCAACCCCACACCACCACTGACCCTCTGCACCAAGGCCCATCTGGCAGCCACGCAAAGCTGCTTGCACACACCCGCACCGCGGCAGCTATGTCTGGAGCGGACTCCACGTCCGCACCACCATTGGTGTCCAAGTGAAGCCATCCTCCTCAGGCTATAAAGGTCGCCGCACCTTGCGCATCTGCTTCACCCCATCCTAACGCCCTTGGTGCCCTAGTTTCTTGAGTTTTCTAGGTTTTTATTGGGTTTAAAGTTAAAAAGAAAAGTTTAATTAATTTATTGAATTTTTTGGTATTTAAAATGGTTTTTCCTATTTTCCAAAAATTGAAAATAATTTATGTGCGAAAATAAAAGCCAACTTTAAGTTGAAAATATATTAATTAAGTTCAAAATAACTCAAGGAATTTCTATAAATTTTTCTAGAATTTTTTTGCCCAATTTGCTATCTTCTAAAATCCTAGACAAATTAACTCTTTTCCCAAATTTCTAAAACCTCCAAAATCCCAAAAAATGCTCTAGGGCCTAAACCTTCCCGACCCATCTTCTTTCTCTTTCTTTCCCTGCTCGCATGGCCCATTTCTGGCCCACACCTCCCAGCCCAACCCAAACTGCCAGCCTCCTCCACCCACTCTCCATTTCTCTCACTACCAAGTCGAGCCCACGCATTAGCCTTTCTCCCTCCTGCTCTTCTTCACCCTCCAGCACACCCGCTGTAACATCCCAAAATTTAGCTTTTCAAAAATCTTTTGTGTAGTTTAAGTCCCTGAAAAATTTCACCAATTTTATTTGAATTAATAAAGCTTAATTGGAATTTTTCTAAATTAAAAATATTTAATTTGACTAATCTAAACATCAATTTTAAGAAAAATAGTTTTGGTTGGGTTCCTTGTGCTTCAAGGAATTTGTGTGTATTTTCTTGGATTTTTCTGATTTTATTTGCTATTTATTTGACCTCTTTTGAATTTCCATCCATTTCTTAAATCGGAAATTCAATTTTAATTCCAATTTCATCTGTTGGCCGAATTTGGCTCGGCCCAACTCGCCAGCCTCTCCCACCTTCTATCAGCTGTCGCCTCCCAGCCCTAGCGGGCCGTGCCCATCGCCCCGGCCCAACTCCATTCGCCGCCGCCGCCCGCCCGTACGGATGTGTGCGCTAAAACCCTAGTGCCCAGTGCAGGCCATGGCCCACTGCCGACCCTAGCGTCTTCGTTCGCGTCGCGACGCTGCTACTCCCGTCGTGCCCAAGGCCTTTGCCATGCCGCCGCCTAGGAGCTCGCCTCCTACACTCACGCCGAGGCGCTATAAATAGCGCTACCTCGTGCGCCGCGTGATTCGCCTCGCACCGCCGCCATGCCCTAGCTTCCTCCGCCAAGACCGACCAACCGTGCCGCGGTTGATCTTCTTCATGGCCGCGCGGCCACCTTCTTCCGTTCTCCGCCGTTGAGGCCTCCGAGCCGCGGCGTCTGCGTCATCTTGGTCGCATCGTCCTCCTCCTTCGTTCTTTGCCACCATCCGAGCTCCTCGCCTTCCATCGCCGGCGCGCGCTCCATCTTCAACGACTCCGGCCGCCGCTTTCAAAGCTTCGATTCGCCGCCTCCGGTAATCTCCGCCGCGATTGGACACCACCATCGTGATCCTCGTCCGACGTTCTACCCGGCGCTCACCATCCCATCTCCGGGGCATCACCGCAATGTCGTTGCCGTCAACGGCCAGGGCTTCCGCAAGCGCTCCTTGGACGCGCCGGCGATTTCCGCTGACTTCCGCCACCGCAACCGCGTCACCGAGACCACCTGCGCTTCCTGGTTCCGTTTTGGCCATTCCCTTGCGCTGTCGCGACTCGCAACTCCGGCGAGCCGGCAAGCCCGAGCGCCGCAGGACCACCGTGCCGTGCTCTGTGTGTTTTGCCAATGCCACATCACCCGCCACCTCATTGCCACGTTACTGACCTATCCTTGCCATCTCAGCATTCGTGTGCACGTGGTCGCATTGTCATCGCCATGTGGCACACCTATCCAAACCCTAAACCCAGTGCTGAGTGGACATGGTTCACCATGGACCAAGTCATTTACCCGTGGGCCCCGTTTGATAGTGCACTATTCTGTGAACCAGGTTCACCGTGGACCCAAGCCCTAGTCCGTGGATTCGGTCTATAGACCGTGGGTCCCACTGTCAGCCACTGTAGCATTTTACCGAGTTTGTTTTAATTCCGAAAATATCATGCTGACGTCAGCCGACATCATTATTCTAGATTTTTCAATAGAAAAATAATTTGGAAAATTTCAGAATTTCAATTTATGGTTTTAATTATGTTTCAAACTTCCAAAGCCCATATCTTTTGCATCCGAACTCCGATTGAGCCCATTAAAATTTGTAAATTCATATAAAATCAAGATCTATTTAATGGTGAATTTTATTTGATTTTTGGAGTTTCTTTTGCCTCTGTTATTTATTTATTTTTGTTTCTTTTGTCTCGTTTGCGAGTAGACGTCGATACTTCGGGAAATTTTCTTTGAAGAAGGAGCACCTCCTCAAGACCAAGACCAATATCTAGATCTATTCCAAGGCAAGTTATACCTTTGATCATATTGAACCCAGTTTTCAAAATACTTTGTTTCAATGTATTGCATTCTATTTCAAGTATTTATTTAAATGCTTTTGGGATAGATAATAATCCAAATTGTTATATCCACCTTGTCTATTGTATGCCATAATCTTTTGTCACCCTAGGTTGGTTAATTATTAGTTGGTATTATCGTAGCACCAACGTGGGTTGGTTAGATACGATTAGACGGCTTAGCCATGCCACGAGTCATCAATTCATGTGAGAGTTGCAATTATAAACTTGACTAAGTGATTATGGGCTGTGTGATGAAGCTGTGTGTCTTGTGTGCTATTACTCGTTGATGGCATGTGTTGCACTTAATCAACGGTGGGAAAAGATTTAGACCGAGGCAAGTGGTGGATTCGTGTGAATGGTGGAGTGTGTGCTTATTAAACTTTGTGATTTGGGTTAAATGGAAGTCTTGCCTTAGTCAATTAAGGACTTAACTTTGTGCGCCATTGAGTGGGCCTTCTTGTGCGACCACATGCCTAGTATGGTGGGCCTAACTTAGTAAGTTATGGAGTCTTGACATTGACAACTCGGGTTGTATTTAAGCTATGTGATGGGTGGAGGTGTGTACTGCATTGTGTTTGGGTCACATCGCGGGACGATTATTTGCATCCCCGTCCAATGGTGTGTGTCGTTCCAAGGGTGTGTGTACAAATTAGGCGGCGATAAAGCACACCAGAGTGTCATTGTTTGAGATGAAGTCTCACGAAAGGTTTTGTTATGGTCGATGATCGCTACTGCGATTGTATCGTGTGGGTAAAGTGTACAACCTCTGCGAGTGTTTAAATCAATCTATTCGAATAGCCGCGTCCTCGGTTATGGACATGCTCGGAATTTCACACGAGGGTAGATTTTCATAAAACAATTGGGAAGGGTCATTTGTGTGAGATAACTTGTTGGTGTGTGAAAGAACTTGATTAGACTGTGTGTCCTTTGTGAAATCAATTGTTAACTTATTATTGTCTATTTGTTTTGAATTATGCTTTCAATCTATTATTTGTATTCAATTGCAAATATTGCATTTCGCAAAATAACCACGAAGCCATTCCTTTGGAATAAGCCATCATCTATAAATTGCATTACGTGGTATGACTTGCGAGTGCGGTGTGTACTCACTCTTGCTATAAACAATCAGCGAAGTGGAAGAATCATCGATCAACAAGGTCTACTTCAAGGATCGTGGAGAACTAGGTCGCGCTACCCGATCGATTGCTGTGGGCATATGGATGGGCTTCTTTGAGATTATTCCGTTACGTTCATTGCAGCTTTATTGAGCTATTTGTCTTATGAGACATTAACTGTAAGCTTTGACCTTAAGGTCTTTACTCTGATAATTATTGTTATTTGTCTATTTATTAGTCATCTTTGTATATGGAATTGATATTTCATCGATGTTGCCACTGTGTGCACTAGCGTGATCCGGACTAGTGCAAGATACACAGAGGGTCAGATTTGCATATTTGGGTCCCGACGGAGGTGGTATCGAGCCATATCATCGTGTAGTCGTGACCTTAGTTAGAATGGCCGTGTTTAAGGAAAAGTTCAAAACTTATTTTACAAATGGAAAATCTTAATGATGTGCTATTCTCATCTTGTCTAGATTCTATTCTCTTCCACTCTGATCATTTCTCATCTATATTCTTCCTCACCATTTTGAGTATTAAGTTGGACTTTCTTTCCTCATAATTTCTATAGTTGTCGTCATATATGCCAAATGTCTTGGTGGATGCCCAAGTGCCGTTTTGAGCAACTCTTCGAAGACCATGCAACCAACAACGACGTGTCGACATTACTCCAAGTGTTCAAGACAAGTTCGTCGCAAGAATTGAAGACCAAGAAGAAGTTGTAGTCGCCCCTGTCTTTCTCCAAGATTCGCCTGCAAGGATCGCAAGCAGTCAACGTTGATGAAGATAGTGACCAGTTCGATTTTTCTTCAGGCCATCCATATAGGATAAATCAGCGTTGGTTCCTCCCATGTGTTGAGCCATGTCGCCCAGTTAAATTAGAGTTTAATCGACTAGACGATTAGATTTTCGTTTTTCTTTTTCTGTGTGTAGTTTGGCTGTGAGTTTTATGCTTCTTAATAGCTTTCCGGCTATTTGTGTGTTCCTTGGTGTCCTCGGGTTAAACCTGCTCCCTTAGTAGATTGTCTTCCCTTACCTTATGCTTTTCCCTCTCATCTATTAGCCCTGGTCAGCCAGCAAATGAAGAACCCTAGTGAAGCAAACCTTGTCAGTATCTTGAGACAGTTTGTGTCAGCTCAGATCTTGTCAATCCCAGTGGACAGTTGTCAATACTAGGAGTAGCAGATCCAATCATGACACAATTTTAGCAGCTCAGACTCAACTCATGAACGCGATGATGCAAAACATGAACAATATTATGACCCAATAGAATCAGACCGTCGCTACCTTGGCCAATTTGTTGAATCAGAACAATCAAGCAAGCCGTTGTTCCATCACGATCTCGATACTAAAGCGAGCGCCAACCGGCTATCACGGTGCGGTAGTGAAACATAAGAGCCTGAACCAGTCTCCTGTCACCCAGAATTAGCTCATGTCAGCGACGATGCAACCGTCGGACAGTAGTAACTTTTGAAAGGATGCACAAATCGTTACTATCCCAACGGCACACCCTCAGTTAAAATTTGTGAAGTTCATGTTGACCAAACCACCTATCTTTGAAGGATCAGTCAAGCTCAAGAATGTAGAATCTTGGATTCGCACCATAGAAGAGAAGATAATTGTTGTGCAATGCAATGATAACGAGAAAGTTTTCTATGCTGCTCATCAATTGGAAGGAGCTGCATTAGATGTGTGGAAAAGCTTTTGTGCCACCCATCAGGACAAGTTGACCATAATTCGGTCAGAGTTTGCCCCAGCTTTTCGTCCGCAGTATCCAACATCAAGTAAGAGTGATCAAGAGGAACTTGCTATTTCGATGTCCTACATCCAAGCTAGCCATTGTCTGTTGAAGTGCCGCCATCCAGATAAGTTAGAAGATTTTGCATGTACCCGTTGTGGAGAAATAGGCTATAGTGCCGATGAACACAATATCAATTGTCCTAGTTGCGAAGGAAATCATTCCGTTGGAGAATGCCCAATGAGAAATATCAGATGTTTCTTATGTGAAGGCGATGATCATTGTCCGAGTCAGTGCCCCATGTATTCAGTGTTGACTTTCGCAATACAATGTCAGCGGGAAAAATTTCAAGTCGAAGCCAGGGCATTAGCAAAAGAAGGCAAACCATTGTGAGTGCAAGATATGTCAACTGAAGGATCATAAAAGCAGAATGTTGACTTTAGTAACCAGCCTCGAAAGATAAGCAAGTCGGTATCGCCAGTAGAGTGTTTCGAGTGTGGTAAGCAAGACCACTGTGCCCAGAGATGCCCTGCAAAGCGTCAAGCTTCAACCCTCAAGGAGGATAGTCGTTCTGCCGTAGCCTGTCAGAAAAGTCGCAAGGTTCGACACGTTTAGGTTACAGTTATCACAAAGAAGACCACCACATCAGCCAGCATCCTCAGAATAACCAGCCACTCACTCTAGATGCCAGAAGTGTGTTTGTTAAGATCGTAACACCCACAACAAGTGGTAAAATAGTAGGACCCGTTTGTCCAAAAAAGCAGTCAAAGAAGAGACGTTTGAACGATGATGTTATCAAGAAAGCCTAGATTGAAGATACCAGATTATGCAGTTGTCATTGCAAGTGATCTATACAGCATGCAACGAGATCAGAAGTCAAGTTTGTCTTTTACTTGGTACCCAGGATCAGCCAACTCTAGAAGGATTTACATCATGGATGATATACGGCAAAAGTTGCCAATAAGTTTGCAAAAATGATACAGTTAAGCAGATGACTTTCTCAGATAAAGTAGTGTTAAATCAAATTGTCAGCTTGGCAAGCACCAATGTTGATTGTAAAGTAAATTGTAGCACAAGGATGTGCTAGAATTTTAGTTTATTCAAGAGCAAATCCCCATAACCTCAGAATCAGCCTGTTTGAGATATGAGAAAGAACTGTAATTTTCTTTAAGATCGTCCATGAACAAGACAGTGTCAGTTCAAGATCAGTGAGACAATTGTTTCAAGATAGTCAAGACCCTCATCGTTGTAAAGGACAAGTTCACCCCGATCGCTGTAGTGAACTAAGTAAGTGAGAATTTGAAGAGATCAACCACTACTCCGGTGTTCATACTACTAGCTACAGAAAGAAACTTGATAACTTTTATCATGGAGCATCCAAAAATTTGTGTGTTACGGAGTTTCGCCAACACTTCCTAACACTCTGATTTCAAGTAGTGAATTGTGCTAGTCATAATTGAGTTGCTATCATAGAGCATTAAAGATGGTTTTATTGGATCGAGAACCGGGAGGTTGGACTCTGTTCCTCGATTCGAATCGGTATAGTGGCGGATGCCTCAAATCGGAAGAGCTCTGCAAGAAATTGTTGATCAAGTGAAGAGTCACTAAAGTTACTGTGAAAGCGAAGTTGAATCTTGAGTTAGTGCAAGAGTATATTTGTTGAACCCGAGTTAAACCGATGCTAGAAAAAAATCGGTGTTGAAAAGATAGTAAGATGACAGCTTTATCAAGGGAATCGGTCCTCACATGAAGTAAGGTAAAACATGAGAACTCAGAAGGTGAACCGGATGGTTCAAGAATCAATGAGTACATATATGTGTATCGATGAGAAGAAACTAAAGTAGTTGATGCTCAAACCAACATCCTAGTGCAAGCATTCCATTTCTCCTGAAAGTACCAAGGTGTACAAGGATCTCAAAGTTGAATTGTGATGATCCAATATAAGGCAAGAGGTCACGAATGTGTTACCATGTGGTTGGTAAATCGAGAAAGTTGGCTAGTGTGTCAAAGGCAGTCAGTACTCCTATCTTTGAGAATTCGAGCATGGGTTTTCGGGACCCAATCGAGATGTAATATCTTGAAAAGTGATTGTTGAGCATTTGATAGAAATTTGCCGCTTCAAACCTGTCAATATCACCTAGTTTGGAGGCTATCTAGCATAGCAGTATACGACAGAAGTTGTATATGACAGAGATGGTATTCACCAGAATTGGTCTAGTATCAGATCGTCAGAGATTGTCAGTTTGCACGATGTGCCAGAATAAGTAAGTGTCAGACCAACGATCCCAGTGTACCTCGTGTTAGTGACCGAGTGTGTATCTGACCTTGGATGCCCGTTGATTCGATATTATGTATCAACCTGAATTAGTGGGCAGATTGAAAAAGTGAGTTTGTGCTTTAACTCATAGTACCAAGTCGAGTAAGTAAGAGTTGTGTGCTGAATTCCCCCACAACACCAGATGTAAGCCAGTTCGCAATGGTCACCATTTGAAGTTCACAATGGTTGATCGTGTGAGTCATCACTCAGCTAGAAGCAGATCAGATCACAAAGTATGTGGATTTTTCATTAGTCATGAAGCAGAAGACCAAGTGTCTCTAAACTTAAAGAGATTTTCAGTAGCTTGGTTCAAAAGAAAAAGCAATGCAGATTATGCAGACTATCACCCTTGCGGTCATGGTTATCTTGGGATACTGTTGAAGTTCTATGTTAAGAAGTTGCGGCGGAGGTAGCAGAGGTGTATCGATCAATTCAAGATTCCAAAGCTCACAAGAAGAGTTAGTTTGTCAACCTAAGCTATCGATCGTGACGAGTTCTGAACTCCAGAAGTGTCTTCGAGCACCAATCAAGCAGTTCTGTCAGAAGCAATCAATTTGCTAGAAGTCCCTTCCTACCAAGAGCCAGCTTGTCAAGTTTTCGTTGCAGCAAGAAGCTCAGCAAGGAGCAAGACGTTTGTTCCGTAAGTGTTCAGAAAAGCAGTTATGTCAGAGTCAAAGCAGTTGGAAGCAAGAAAGAGAACCCGAAGGCTGAGTTCCGTAACCTTTTCTATAGCCAGCCTGAATCTCGGGGACGAGATTCCTTTAAGGGGGAGAGGTTTGTAACATCCCAAAATTTAGCTTTTCAAAAATCTTTTGTGTAGTTTAAGTCCCTGAAAAATTTCACCAATTTTATTTGAATTAATAAAGCTTAATTGGAATTTTTCTAAATTAAAAATATTTAATTTGACTAATCTAAACATCAATTTTAAGAAAAATAGTTTTGGTTGGGTTCCTTGTGCTTCAAGGAATTTGTGTGTATTTTCTTGGATTTTTCTGATTTTATTTGCTATTTATTTGACCTCTTTTGAATTTCCATCCATTTCTTAAATCGGAAATTCAATTTTAATTCCAATTTCATCTGTTGGCCGAATTTGGCTCGGCCCAACTCGCCAGCCTCTCCCACCTTCTATCAGCTGTCGCCTCCCAGCCCTAGCGGGCCGTGCCCATCGCCCCGGCCCAACTCCATTTCGCCGCACGCCAGCCCGGCCGGATGTGTGCGCTAAAAACCCTAGTGCCCACGGTACCGGCCATGGCCCACCTGTCAGCCCTAGCGTCTTCGTTCGCGTGCAGACGCTGCTACTCCCGTGCGTGCCCAAGGCACTGCCGCGCCGCCGCCTAGGAGCCCGCCTCCTACACGCACGCCGAGACGCTATAAATAGCGCTACCTCGTGCGCACGTGATTCGCCTCGCACCGCCGCCGCCATGCCCTAGCTTCCCCTCCGCCAAGACCGACCAACGCCGTCGCGGTTGATCTTCTTCATGAGCGGCGCCGGCCACCTTCTTCCGTTATCCGCCGTTGAGGCCTCCCGAGCCGGCGCGTCTGCGTCATCTTGGTCGCATCGTCCTCCTCCTTCGGTTGCTGCCACCATCCGGAGCTCCCTCTGAAGGACCGAAATGGCAACAGAGGGGGGGGTGAATGGTGCAATAAAAATTAAGAACTCCCCTTTACTGTTTTTAAAGCAAATCTACAAAGCACTCTGGATCTCTTAAGAAGAGTGAAGCAAAAGCAGAGAATCAAAATAAACTTGATCGATTCGCCGGAAATCGGAAGGTCCGATTCTACCGTGATAGTTCCGCACTCCGTAGTTCGGGATCGTGCGGAAGTTCGCTCTTGATAATTCACTGTGGACAATCGGAAGTTCGATTGTCTGACCAAGAAGCGGTGCGCTCGGGTTTTCCCAAAAATCCAAAGTGCTAAATCTTGAATGCTCTTCTCTGGTCAAGTTTCACAGGACATCATCCTAAGCAATATCTTGACCTCATGGAGAAGAATCGCAAACAAAGATTTAACAAACAAGCCAAAATCGGATTTCTTGAAGAAGGGGCAAGAAAGACCAAAACCGAAATAGACACGATTCTCGATTCCTAGTTCATGAAACTTTGAGGATACATTAGCAATATCAAAGCGAATCTAGATATCAAGTTTCATGCTATTTCATAAGGCGATTCAAAAGATATGCCAAAACCCTAAACATTCAATATGAGCGAGAAAGAGAATAGAGAAAGGCATAAGCAAGTAATCAAAACCTCGGATATTCATTAATAGAAATCAAAAGATTACAAAGGAAATACAGAGGAATGATTACAAGATTTTGATTCATTCTCTCTCAACTCAACAAACTCTCAAAAGATAACACACACCCTTTTCTAGAGCTAACCTAATTTTTATCAAAAGGTCTAACCCTAACTCGAGGTTCTCCCTATTTATAGCCTTGGCTAATGGGCCTCCAACCCATTAAGCCCGCTACACCAACGGAACCGCCTCCACTTTTGCGCTTTGCGAAAAGACCCTTCGCCCCTTGCGCACCTTCCGAAGCCTCCGTACACCTTGTTGTGCACGACTACGCAACCGCTTCAAGATTCACGCCGTCTTGACACATCCCGACCGTTCGACCTCAACGCCTCCTGCGCCTAGTCCGGTCCACGTGTCTCGCCACGACTCCATCTTGATGCCTGCGATCAACACAGACAAAAACACATCACATAGCATTGCACAATAACATAGCATCAATATTTGTATAAGACTCAAACTCATACAAAATCAAAATCACAATTTAACCTTCTACGCGCGATTACGGACACAATCGGAAGTTCAAGCTTACCACGGCGGAAGTTCGATTTCGAACATCCGCACTTGTCGAATTATCGGAAGTTCCGTGCTTACCGCTGCGGAACTTCCGATCTTGAACATCCGATTTTCCAAATATTTAATTCGATTTTCGACTCTCCGTCGGACATAGCGGTACTTCGCGACACCAGTGCGGAAGTTCGCACTTTAGCTCAAGCGAACTCAAATCCCAGTTAAGCGAAGTTCGATTTTCATCACGGTAGTTCGATTTATCGAACTTCCGCTCCATACATCGCGGTAGTTCCGATTTCCGATTGATTGACCTGAAGCAGCCCAAACCGAAAACCTCAATTCTCAATCTAATCAACACACTTGTCAAATACTCATCACTCGAGTGGAGGACCTCTCACATGGTCTCTCAATCTCCCCTTGATGAGTATATTGACAATTCTGAAAAAGCATAAGATGAGTTTGAGATTCCAGTCAACCAAGGTCTAAATAAGAGAATTTAAGCACAAGACCAAGTTGACACAAAGAAAAGACTTGAGATGAGATGAAAGAGCAATTTTCGCACAAAACTCAAGGCTTTTCTTGAAGGCTTTTTCTCACAATCATTCTCCCCTTTGGCAATAAAATCATCAATATGTAGAAAAGGGAAGAAAAACTATATGATGTTCATTTTAAGCATTAGGAGCCATGTAGATTATCCAAAATGACTATTAGAGAATTACACCAAGCCATAACACGGAAGAATGCTATCAAGATCATGACAATCGATGTATAGAAGAGCTAAGGCAGAAAGTCCATAATCGATTAATGATCCAATTCTATAGCAGTCAAATAAGTCAAGATTGAAATCTAGCTAAAGATATCCAGGATGATGCAAGCCATGTCAAATAATCTAAGTTGAACCAAGAAGACTCATCTTGAACATTTTAGAGTGCTACGGTTGAAGAAGGACTCATTTTATCCGGACTTGATCTCTTTAGAGATAAGCAATTTTAGCACATTTTTCTTTTTCGAAGACATTTTGTTTTAAGGCTCTTTAGGTTTTATCTCGATAAAGCAAGCTCTGGACTAGGTGCCATCCACAAGCGCCTCTGAGCTTCAACCATTTTTTTAGCCATGTGCTAGATCCCAAGCCTTATCGACCACTCCAAGCAACAGACTTAAGGAGGTGATCTTAGGTCATCAAGGCTCCCCGAGTTCATGCCTAGTGCAATGGCAAGCCGTCTCATGAGAAAGATTTGGTGAGATCAGTTTTTTTCGCACAAAAGAGATCATTTTGCTTTTGAAGTTTTTAGACCGATGATTAGAGATAAGTCATGTTTCTTAACAAGCGACATAGCTTACTCAAAAGTTCAAAAGAGATTCGGGACTCAACTCACCTACTTGACATGGCGAAAATCATAAAAGGATAGTTTTAACGGACTAGTCTCAAGAGCTATCATGACAAGATTTTAATTCAAGTTTAGCATTTTGAAGTACCTTAGTATGGCAAAGACTAAACTACACATAAAAAGTCATGATAGATCTAGCGGTTTAGCATAAATCATGGCAAGATGTAAAGTAGTGAAAGCAGATCATAAGGGATAATAAACAAGGCTCCATTTGATTATCATGCAATGCTTGATGAAATACACAAAAATCCGATTCCCTTGAAAGAGATGCATTTTTAATTGAGGTTGAGTTATGACAAAATTAAGAGTATGGAATAGCCAAGAATAACTCCCCAGAACCAAAGGAACAAAAGCGAGAATCGATAAGTAAAGCAGAAAAAGCGGTCCTTTAGAGCATAGAAAGATATAGAAAACTATCGCTCAGATGATTCTTATCTACCCCATATGATTCTAGGACTATTAGTTGATCTACACAAACACTAAGGAGCAAACAACTGCCCTGTCTACCCAAGGGTGGCCCGACCCTGCTAGAACCTATAAGAAGTGAGTAAGCTCTACTTAGAGAGGAAGAGACAACTAATAAGCGACATCCTAGAAGCACAAGACAAGAAGTAGCGATCAAAGCAATGTGGCAAGAGAAACACTCTAACCTATCTTTGGAAGGACTTGACCGAAATATTAAAAGAAATGAAACGAGAAAGGAGTAAGCGTATAATATAATATAGTATAATATAATCTGATGAGTAGCACAACGCTCCCCTCACGGTGATCCGTAAGGACAAACCACTAAGCTCTCCCCCAGAAGTGAAAACCGAGTATCCGGAGGCTTAGTGAAGATATCGATAGCTGGTGCTCACTCTCCTGGCTGGAGCACAATGTCACCCTTCTCTACATGGTCTCTAAGAAAGTGATATCGATATCAATATGCTTGGTCGAGAATGTTGCTTTGGGTTCTTGGCAATGCAAATCGCAGGCGTGTTATCACAATAGAGTGGGCGCATCGATAGATAGCCCGAAATCCTGCGGTCGAGACCATCCAAAGCACTTGACTACGACAGAATCGGTGCGACAGCGTGCTCGGCCTCTGCGGTGGGATGCGCAACACCGGATTGCTTCCTCGGCGACCGGGAGGCGAGAGAAGTGCCAATGAATTGGCAAGTGCGGAAGTGCTCTTCCTATCTATCCTGACCCGACAAAGTGCGCATCGGAGAAGGCTCTAAGAGATAGACAAGAAGAGGAAGAGTACGGATGCCATAGTCAATGGTAGCTCGAAGGTACGAAAGATGCGCTTCACCGCCGACGGTGAGATACGCGAGGAGAAGCACGAAGCCGAGCACAAAGACACGAGAGAAGTGTATGTCCGGTCTCGAGGTGTGAGGTACAAGAGAGAGCCAATCATGCTCTGAACTCCTTTTGGTCAGCGAGGTTCGCCGTCTTCATACGGATCGAGCGGTTTGTAGATGCCATCGGAGTTGATCTTGGCTTTCCATCATTCATGTCGAAAGCGCTTGGGAGGTCTCGAGTGTATTTGCCTTGATGAAGAAAGGTACCCTCCGAGTCTGTTTGATTTGGAAGCCTAGGAAGAAACTCAACTCGCCCATCATGCTCATTTCAAACTCCGAGCTCATGACATCGGAAAAGCGGGAAGCGAGCACGCGAGGAGCCGCCAAAGATAATGTCATCCACATAGATGCGACGAGCGGAAGATCGGTGTCAAGGCGGCGGATGAACAAGGTCTTGTCAATTTTACCCATCTCAAAACCATGGCTCGTGAGATAGGACTTAAGCCTTTCATACCAAGCTCGGGAGCTGCTTGAGTCCATACAAAGCTTTGGAAAGCTGTAGACATGGTTAGGGTATTTGGGGTTCTCGAAACCGGAGGTCAGTCTCACATAGACTTCTTCCTCAATAAGGCCATTGAGGAAGGCACTCTTGACATCCATCTGGTAAAGCTTGAAACCCTTAGAAGCTCCAAAGGCAAGCGAGATTCTAATGGCTTCAAGTCTAGCTACGAGGGCAAAGGTCTCTTGAAATCTAGACCCTCAACTTGAGAGTACCCACTGAGCTACCGTCTAGCCTTGTTTGAATGACTAACCCATCTTCACTTTGCTTGTTCTTGAACACCCATTTGGTCCCAATGATATTGTGACCTTGAGGGGGCTCAACAAGGACCAGACCTTGTTCCTTTCAAAGTTTTCCAATTCCTCGTGCATGGCGTTAGTCCATGACTCATCAGAAAGAGCATGACAAACGTCTTTGGGCTCAAGCGAGGCAACAAAGGCGAATGGAGCAGAATAGAGACATGCCGCTTTTGAGCAGTGACTCGCTCAAAGAGATCTCAATTATCTGCTCTGAAGGATGGTCCTTTTGAATGTGTCTTGGAGGTCGGGGTGAGATGAAGAAGTGGCCTCTACCTCATTAGCGAGACGAGATAGGGACAGAGCCACTAGCTTGGAAGAAAGAAGGTAAGGTGATCTCCTCGAGTGCGGTGGAAGAAGGCACCTCAAGAGGAGGAGGAAGAAGCTGGATCAGTATACAACCATCATCTCCGTCTTCCTCTTCGTCCACAAAGATGGACTCAGTCGCTCTAAAGAACACGAGATATCAGGCCTAGTCCCGGGTGGCCTCATCGAAGGTCACCTCCGAGTCTCTAACAATTTACTAGACTCGCGATTCTGGACTCTATAGGCACGAGAAGAAGTCGAGTAACCCGAAAGATCCCATCACAAGATCGTGACTCGAACTTATCTAGGTTCCCGGACTTGAGAATAAAACACTTGCAACCAAACACGAAAATGCGAGGGCTGGGTTTCGCCCATATCTCAACTCATAAGAAGTGCGATGCAAGAGTGCAGAAGAAAAACTCATTAGAAACATGACAAGCGATAGCAATTCCCTCACCAAAACTTCCTAGGTGTAGAGTACTCATCAAGCATCGTCTGGCCATCTCGACCAAGGTGCGGTTCTTCCTCTCCACAACGCCATTTTGTTGAGGGCGTATGGAGCGAGGCGGTGCTCTACACTGTCTCACCACAAAACTCTCAAAGTAGGAATTCTTGAACTCGGTGCCATTATCGGTCGAATTGCTCGTAATGCACTGGGAGCTCAAGAAAGCCTACTAAAAGACCACGAAAAGAGTAAGCGTCTCATCCTTGAGGCTAAGAAAAACACCCAAGAATACCTCGAGAAGTCATCGACCACGACAAGTACGTACCACTTCCCTCCTCGATTGCACTCTAGTGGTCCCATGTGTCCATATGGGCGATTGACACAGTGCATCTGTCATAGTCCTTTAGAATGGAGGATGTGAAGCGGCAACCATTTTGCCGCGTGCGGCAAGGAGCACAAACAAGATCCTTGACCATTTTGAGTTTGGCAAACCACGAATGAGATCGTGGCGCTAACTCGGGTCGGATGATCAAATCCTATATGACCAAGTCTCCTATGCGAGAAGGTCAAATCACGGGATTGAAGCAATTAAACATCGGAGAGGATCACGGAAGATCCGAAAAATCAGCACGAAAGATCCTCCCATATCGAAATCCATAAACTAGACTACAGAAGAATCAAGAATTTTGCAATTGTTTTTCTTAAAGCTCACCTCGAAACCGTCATCGGTAAGCTGAGAGACTCAAAGCAGATTATACTGCAGCTTACTTACTAAGGCAACATCTTTTAAAATAAAAGAATCATTAATGCTCACAGTACCTTTAGCGATGACGCCCAAATGAAGCATCTCGAAGGTGATCGTCTCATCACTGGAGCGGGCTGGGAAGAAAACCAACGAGACTCACGGTCATATGGCGTGAACAACCGAGTCTACAATCCGGACCTTTCCTTCGGCCCGTGACCACAGAGTCAAGCAGTAAAGTCTCGATCTTGGGGTGAATCAGCAGAGATTTTGGCACCCAATACTGAGTAACACGGCGAACATATGAAGTAGTCAAGCAAGGCGACCTCTATCTACCCTCGCTCTCTGTCACTCAACAAGTCAAAGATCTCACTGTTCTTTGGATCCATTGCTATGGAAGAGCGAGTCGAAGTGCGATAACATCTTGATCTCGCCATGGTAGCTATTCTCGAAAGGAAAGCGAGATCTACCCTCGGGGCGGCGGAGATTACGACCAAAGGGAGCATGAGGACGAAACTCGTAAAACTTCGGAAAAACCAAGTCCTCGATCTTGCCCAAAATCATCGGATGGAACAAACCTAGACCTCGTGTTGGTCTTAGGTGCACTCAAGATCCGGGTGACCACGAATGTGCCTAAGAGACTCAACATGGTCTCTACGCGCGATCTTGGCACGCTGAAGCAATGATCAACTAAATGTCCATCTTTACGATGAAGGTGCAATGATACTTCGCCTACGAGGGGAAGCTGCAGTGGAATCACCTTCTTTCGCCGAAATCCTTTGAACAAAACCCACGACTTAAAATTGACTTTCTCGATCCCGGGCTTAGTTTTGATCACACAGTGCTATGGTTTTGAGCACGACGGTGGATGCTTCCTCATATCCTCCTGGATATCATATCCTAGACCCTGATTAAATCTGCAAATTTTAGATTTGTCTAGAATGAGATTGAGCTTCTTCTTGCCTCCTACAAACCTCTCGAGAGTGTTCATAAGATACTGACACTCCCGAAAGAAAGAGGTGCAAGAAGAGCGGGGAAGAAGGGACAGCAGAAGGTAAGGGAGCAGAAGAAGAACCAACAACAGAGGAAAGATTGGCTTGTGCACGCACAGCCGACTTTGGGGGGACAGTCCTACTGCTAGCAGATTGGTTCACGTTACTAGGCGTCTCTACCAAACCCTTAGACTTCTTCCCAGCACACACAATACAAGCAGATGATTGTGTCTCTAGAAGGTCCTTAGTTAGCTTCACACATTTTTCATCCAATGCAACCAAATCACATTTTAGTTTATTACAATGATTGCAAGGTGAGCTAACAAGGTCCTTAGAAGCATCTTGAGCCAATTTATTCTTGTGATCAATCATTTCTTGAAGCGCTTAGATCTGATTCTAGTTGTGATTAACTTAGGGCAGTTTAAACAAGAAACAACGAGGCTCTAGTAGCGCGACTTGAAATTCAACAATTTTGTGATCGCCCGCTTTAGGTTCATCTTGAGATTATTACAATTTTCACAAGTTTGAGGAGATCAAGCAACATGGTATAAAGACCTCTAAGCGAATTGTCCTTAACCTCACATGAGGTGCAAGCGATAGCCTCAACAGTAGTGGATGAAGGAGGTGCTATCCTACTCATCTCTAATTCAACAAGAAGGCTAATGTTCTCTACCTTAATCATGTCAAGTTCGGAGGACACACTATCATGTAAGGTCCTTAGTTTTCCATATCATCAATCAAAGCACGGCATGTGTCACATTCATCACGGAGGGAGCGGATGTAAGTAAAGTGAGCTCCGTGATAGTCTAGCTACTTCCTTCTCCAACCCAACACACTTAGCCCTAGACTTAGCATGGAATCTACCTAGCTTAAGAAAAGCATCATTAAAGGTGGTCATAAGTGGGACTAACCTCGTCGGAGTCGAGTATGCATTCATTGTCGCTCGATTCGCCCCCGAGGGCCATGAAGCACATCTTGGGAGAAGTTGCCGTCGTCCTTGGGATCATGATCGTCCTTCCCATCATCGTCCTCCACCCCTCCACCTCGCCGGTGTCCGGCTCGTCGAGGCGGTGAGGACGCGATGGAACGACTTCTTTGCCTTCCCAAAGTTGCGGAACTTCTTCTTGCCTTGATCAGTCTTTGAGGGCTTCGTGTTGCGGTTCTTGTCGATGTAGTCGTTCTTGCTTGGACCGCCATAGTCACCTTTGCCCTTCCCAAGCTTGGGACAGTTTGCTCGGATGTGGTTGGGGCCACCACACTCGAAACAAATCACAGGACCTCCTCTTTTACCATCCCTCCTCTTGTAAGCATGAGAAAACTTCCGAGCTAGGAGGGCTAGCTGTTCATCCTCAAAGTCGCTCTAGCGATCATCGGTTATGTCACAGAGAGCGACTAGGAGAACCCACGTGTCGACTCGGAAGAAGATCCGAAGTGGGATCGGTGACTAAAGCCATCATTGTGACTTCGACCTTGAGAGACAATGTCAATCTCGTGAGTCTTGAGGCGAGTAAAGCGCATCAAGAGTCGTGGTCGAGAGGTCCGTGCTATCTTTGATGGTTGTCACTTTCATCTCCCAAACACGAAGATCAAGTCGAAAGCATCTGTCGGCGTTATCCGAGTCGGGGTATGTAAGACCGACCGCTCGGAGGTTGCTCAAAATCTTGTGAAAGCGAAAAGCACTCGTCAAGAGATTCACCGACAAGCATTTCAAATTCTTGTATTCACGCTTGAACTGGTCTTGTCGAACCGTCTTAATCGAGTGGTGCCCTCATGGTATGCATCGAGGTCACCCGGATGTAAATGCGTAAATCAAATGAAATACGATCAAACTCATACGCTTAAACCACGAATGATTATGTTCCTTGCCTTAGCATTTGCCTCAACATCGAGGCATGTTTCCGCATTGATGTTTTCATCGGCGAGAGCGCAAATCTCACCTTCACCTTTCTCCGGATGGCATACCCCGAGCACGGATGTATGTTTCCATTCGGCTCTTCGGAAGGGTAATCCGGACCATCAAAAGCGGAGGCTTGGTGGAATACTTGTCCGTTGTCATGGCTCAACCGATCGGTTAAGATCTATCAAGAAGAGCTAACCTTGCTCGATACCAATTGAAGGACCGAAATGGCAGCAGAGGGGGTGAATGGTGCAATAAAATTAAGAACTCCCTTTCTTTGTTTTTAAAGCAAATCTACAAAGCACTCTGGATCTCTTAAGAAGAGTGAAGCAAAAGCAGAGAATCAAAATAAACTTGATCGTTACATCGAAATCGGAAGGTCCGATTCTACGTGATGTAGTTCGCACTCCGTAGTTCGGGATGCATGCGGAAGTTCCGCTGCTGATAATTCGCCGTGGACAATCGGAAGTTCCGATTGTCTGACCAAGAAGCGATCTTTCGGGTTTTCCCAAAAATCCAAAGTGCTAAATCTTGAATGCTCTTCTCGGTCAAGTTTCACAGACATCATCCTAAGCAATATCTTGACCTCATGGAGAAGAATCGCAAACAAAGATTTAACAAACAAGCCAAAATCGGTTTCTTGAAGAAGGGCAAGAAAGACCAAAACCGAAATAGACACGATTCTCGATTCCTAGTTCATGAAACTTTGAGGATACATTAGCAATATCAAAGCGAATCTAGATATCAAGTTTCATGCTATTTCATAAGGCGATTCAAAAGATATGCCAAAACCTAAACATTCAATATGAGCGAGAAAGAGAATAGAAAGGCATAAGCAAGTAATCAAAACCTCAGATATTCATTAATAGAAATCAAAAGATTACAAAGGAAATACAGAGGAATGATTACAAGATTTTCAGTTCATTCTCTCTCAACTCAACAAACTCTCAAAAAGATAACACACACCCTTTTCTAGAGCTAACCCTAATTTTTTATCAAAAGGTCTAACCCTAACTCCGGGGTTCTCCCTATTTATAGCCTTGGCTAATGGGCCTCAACCCATTAAGCCCGCTACACCCGAACGGAACCGCCTCCACTTTTGCCGCTTTGCGAAAAGACCCTTTCGCCCCTTGCGCACCTTCTGGAAGCCTCCCGTACACCTTGTTGTGCACGACTCGCAACCGCTTCAAGATTCACGCCGTCTTCGACACATCCCGACCGTTCTGACCTCAACGCCTCCTGCGCCTAGTCCGGTCCACGTGTCTCGCCACGACTCCATCTTGATGCCCTGCAGTCAACACAGACAAAAACACATCACATAGCATTGCACAATAACATAGCATCAATATTTGTATAAGACTCAAACTCATACAAAATCAAAATCACAATTTAACCTTCTCTGCACAGTTCTGGACACAATCGGAAGTTCCGCACTTACCACAGCGGAAGTTCCGATTTCCGGAACATCCGCACTTGTCAGAATTATCGGAAGTTCCGTGCTTACCACTGCGGAACTTCCGATCTTCGGAACATCCGATTTTCCAAATATTTAATTCCGATTTTCGACTCTCCTGTCAGACATAGCGGTACTTCCGCGACACCAGGTGCGGAAGTTCCGCACTTTAGCTCAAACAGAACTCAAATCCCAGTTAAGCGAAGTTCGATTTTCATCACGGTAGTTCGATTTATCGAACTTCCGCTCCATACAACTGCGGTAGTTCCGATTTCACGATTGACCTGAAGCTTGACCAAACCGAAAACCTCAATTCTCAATCTAATCAACACACTTGTCAAATACTCATCACTCAGAGTGGAGGACCTCTCACATGGTCTCTCACCCTCGCCTTCCATCGCCGGCGCGCACTCCATCTTCAACGACTCCGGCCGCCGCTTTCAAAGCTTCGATTCGCCGCCTCCGGTAATCTCCGCCGCGATTGGACACCACCATCGTGATCCTCGTGCGACGTTCTACCCGGCGCTCACCATCCCATCTCCGGGGCATCACCGCAATGTCGTTGCCGTCAACGACCGAGCTTCCGCCGACGCTCCTTGGACCGCCGCCGGCGATTTCCCCGACTTCGCCACGCAGCAGCGCCACCGAGACCACCTGCGCTTCCTGGTTCCGTTTTGGCCATTCCCTTGCGCTGTCGCGACTCGCAACTCCGGCGAGCCGGCAAGCCCGAGCGCCACCAGGACCACCGTGCCGTGCTCTGTGTGTTTTGCCAATGCCACATCACCCGCCACCTCATTGCCACGCATCGACCTATCCTTGCCATCTCAGCATTCGTGTGTGCGTGGTCGCATTGTCATCGCCATGTGGCACACCTATCCAAACCCTAAACCCAGTGCTGAGTGGACATGGTTCACCATGGACCAAGTCATTTACCCGTGGGCCCGTTTGATAGTGCACTATTACGTGAACCGGGTTCACCGTGGACCCAAGCCCTAGTCAGTGGATTCGGTCTATAGGCGAGTGGGTCCCATCGTCGACCAACGTAGCATTTACCGAGTTTCTTTTAATTCGAAAATATCATGCCGACGTCGGCCGACATCATTATTCTGGATTTTCAATAGAAAAATAATTTGGAAAATTCGAATTTCAATTTATGGTTTTAATTATGTTTCAAACTTCCAAAGCCCATATCTTTTGCATCCGAACTCCGATTGAGCCCATTAAAATTTGTAAATTCATATAAAATCAAGATCTATTTAATGGTGAATTTTATTTGATTTTTGGAGTTTCTTTTGCCTCTGTTATTTATTTATTTTGTTTCTTTTGTCTCGTTTAAGTAGTAGCGTCGATACTTGGAAATTTTCTTTGAAGAAGGAGCACCTCCTCAAGACCAAGACCAATATCTAGATCTATTCCAAGGCAAGTTATACCTTTGATCATATTGAACCAGTTTTCAAAATACTTTGTTTCAATGTATTGCATTCTATTTCAAGTATTTATTTAAATGCTTTTGGGATAGATAATAATCCAAATTGTTATATCCACCTTGTCTATTGTATGCCATAATCTTTTGTCACCCTAGGTTGGTTAATTATTAGTTGGTATTATCGTAGCACCAGCGTGGGTTGGTTAGATACGATTAGGCGGCTTAGCCATGCCACGAGTCATCAATTCATGTGAGAGTTGCAATTATAAACTTGACTAAGTGATTATGGGCGTGTGATGATGGCTGTGTGTCTTGTGTGCTATTACTCGTTGATGGCATGTGTTGCACTTAATCAACAGGTGGGAAAAGATTTAGGCGAGGCAAGTGGTGGATTACTGTGTGAATGGTGGAGTGTGTGCTTATTAAACTTTGTGATTTGGGTTAAATGGAAGTCTTGCCTTAGTCAATTAAGGACTTAACTTTGTGCGCCATTGAATCGGGCCTTCTGCATGCGACCACATGCCTAGTATGGGTGGGCCTAACTTAGTAAGTTATGGAGTCTTGACATTGACAACTCAGGTTGTATTTAAGCTATGTGATGGGTGGAGGTGTGTCTGCATTGTGTTTGGGTCACATCGCGGGACGGTTCATTGCATCCTGTCCAATGGTGTGTGTCGTTCCAAGGGTGTGTGTACAAATTGGGTGGCGATAAAGCACACCGGGAGTGTCATTGTTTGAGATGAAGTCTCGAAAGGTTTTGTTATGGTCGGTGATCGCTCTGCTGATTGTATCGTGTGGGTAAAGTGTACAACCTCTGCGAGTGTTTAAATCAATCTATTCGAATAGCCGCGTCCTCGGTTATGGACATGCTCGGAATTTCACACGAGGGTAGATTTTCATAAAACAATTGGGAAGGGTCATTTGTGTGAGATAACTTGTTCAATTGTGTGAAAGAACTTGATTAGGTGTGTGTCCTTTGTGAAATCAATTGTTAACTTATTATTGTCTATTTGTTTTGAATTATGCTTTCAATCTATTATTTGTATTCAATTGCAAATATTGCATTTACGCAAAATAACCACGAAGCCATTCCTTTGGAATAAGCCATCATCTATAAATTGCATTACGTGGTATGACTTGCGAGTGCGGTGTGTACTCACTCTTGCTATAAACAATCAACGAAGTGGAAGAATCATCGATCAACAAGGTCTACTTCAAGGATCGTGGAGAACTAGGTCGCGCTACCCGATCGATTGCACTGTGGGCATATGGATGGGCTTCACCGAGATTATTCGTTACGTTCATTGCGACTTTATTGAGCTATTTGTCTTACGAGACATTAATTGTAAGCTTTGACCTTAAGGTCTTTACTCGATAATTATTGTTATTTGTCTATTTATTAGTCATCTTTGTATATGGAATTGATATTTCATCGATGTTGCCCTTGTGTGCACTAGCGTGATCTGGACTAGTGCGGTATACAGAGGGTCCAGATTTGCATATTTGGGTCCCGCGGAGGTGGTATCGAGCCATATCACCGTAGGTCGTGACCTTAGTTAGAATGGCCGTGTTTAAGGAAAAGTTCAAAACTTATTTTACAAATGGAAAATCTTAATGATGTGCTATTCTCATCTTGTCTAGATTCTATTCTCTTCCACTCGATCATTTCTCATCTATATTCTTCCTCACCATTTTGAGTATTAAGTTGGACTTTCTTTCCTCATAATTTCTATAGTTGTCGTCATATATGCCAAATGTCTTGGTGGATGCCCAAGTGCCGTTTTGAGCAACTCTTGAAGACCATGCAACCAACAACGGCGTGTCGACATTACTCCAAGTGTTCAAGACAAGTTAAATCGCAAGAATTGAAGACCAAGAAGAAGTTGTAGTCGCCTGTCTTTCTCCAAGATTCGCTTTGCAAGGATCGCAAGCGATCAACGTTGATGAAGATAGTGACCGATTCGATTTTTCTTGAGCCATCCATATAGGATAAATCAGCGTTGGTTCCTCCCATGTGTTGAGCCATGTCGCCCGATTAAATTAGAGTTTAATCGACTAGGCGATTAGATTTTCGTTTTCTTTTACGTGTGTAGTTTGGTTGTGAGTTTTATGCTTCTTAATAGCTTTAGGCTATTTGTGTGTTCCTTAGTGTCCTCGGGTTAAACTGCTCCCTTAGTAGATTGTCTTCCCTTACCTTATGCTTTTCCTCTCATCTATTAGCCCCAGTGACCGACAAATGAAGAACCCTAGTGAAGCAAACCTTGTCGATATCTTGAGGCAGTTTGTATCATTTCGAGATCTTGTCAATCCCGGTGGGCGATTGTCAATACTAGGAGTAGCGAGATCCAATCATGACACAATTTTAGCAACTCAGACTCAACTCATGAGCGCGATGATGCAAAACATGAACAATATTATGACCCAATAGAATCAGACCGTCGCTACCTTGGCCAATTTGTTGAATCAGAACAATCAAGCAAGCCGTTGTTCCATCACGATCTCGATACCAGCAGACGCCAACCGGCAGCCTATCACGGTGCGGTAGTGAAACATAAGAGCACGAACGGTCTCTGTCACCCGAATTAGCTCATGTCGTGACGATGCAACCGTCGGACGATAGTAACTTTGAAAGGATGCACAAATCGTTACTATCCCAACGGCACACCCTCAGTTAAAATTTGTGAAGTTCATGTTGACCAAACCACCTATCTTTGAAGGATCAGTCAAGCTCAAGAATGTAGAATCTTGGATTCGCACCATAGAAGAGAAGATAATTGTTGTGCAATGCAATGATAACGAGAAAGTTTTCTATGCTGCTCATCAATTGGAAGGAGCTGCATTAGATGTGTGGAAAAGCTTTTGTGCCACCCATCAGGACAAGTTGACCATAATTCGGTCAGAGTTTGCCCCAGCTTTTCGTCCGCAGTATCCAACATCAAGTAAGAGTGATCAAGAGGAACTTGCTATTTCGATGTCCTACATCCAAGCTAGCCATTAATACATTGAAGTGCCGCCATCCAGATAAGTTAGAAGATTTTGCATGTACCCGTTGTGGAGAAATAGGCTATAGTGCCGATGAACACAATATCAATTGTCCTAGTTGCGAAGGAAATCATTCCGTTGGAGAATGCCCAATGAGAAATATCAGATGTTTCTTATGTGAAGGCGATGATCATTGTCAAGTCGATTGCCCCATGTATTGATGTTGACTTTCGCAATACAATGTCGTGGGAAAAATTTCAAGTCGAAGCAGTGGCATTAGCAAAAGAAGGCAAACCATTGTCGTTCAAGGTTATTCAACCTGAAGGATCATAAAAGCAAAATGTTAACTTAAGTACCCAGCCTCGAAAGATAAGCAAGTCGGTATCGCCCGGTAGAGTGTTTCGAGTGTGGTAAGCAAGACCACTTGTGCCCGAGATGCCGCAAAGCGTCAAGCTTCAACCCTCAAGGAGGATAGTCGATTCTGTAGTAGCACGTCGGAAAAGTCGCAAGGTTAAACACGTTTAGGTTCTGATTATCACAAAGAAGACCACCACATCACCAAACATCCTCGGAATAACCGACCACTCACTCTAGATGCGAAGTGTGTTTGTTAAGATCGTAACACCCACAACAAGTGGTAAAATAGTAGGACCCGTTTGTCCAAAAGCGATCAAAGAAGAGGCGTTTGAGCGATGATGTTATCAAGAAAGCCTAGATTGAAGATGCAGATTATGCGATTGTCATTGCAAGTGATCTATCTGACATGCAGCGAGATCGAAGTCAAGTTTGTCTTTTACTTGGTACCCGGATCGACCAACTCTAGAAGGATTTACATCATGGATGATATACGGCAAAGTTGCCAATAAGTTTGCAAAAATGATCTGATTAAGCGGATGACTTTCTCAGATAAAGTAGTGTTAAATCAAATTGTCAGCTTAGCAAGCACCAATGTTGATTGTAAAGTAAATTGTAGCACAAGGATGTGCTAGAATTTTAGTTTATTCAAGAGCAAATCCCCATAACCTCAGAATCAGCCTGTTTGAGATATGAGAAAGAACTGTAATTTTCTTTAAGATCGTCCATGAACAAGGCGATTGTCGATTCAAGATCGATTGAGACAATTGTTTCAAGATAGTCAAGACCCTCATCGTTGTAAAAGGACAAGTTCACCCTGATCGCCAGAAGTGAACTAAGTAAGTGAGAATTTCAGAAGAGATCAACCACTACTCCAGTGTTCATACTACTAGCTACCTGAAAGAAACTTGATAACTTTTATCATGGAGCATCCAAAAATTTGTGTGTTACGGAGTTTCGCCAACACTTCCTAACAGCTACAGTTTCAAGTAGTGAATTGTGCTAGTCATAATTCAGAGTTGCTATCATAGAGCATTAAAGATGGTTTTATTGGATCGAGAACCAGGAGGTTGGACTCTGTTCCCTCAGTTCAGATCAGTATAGTGGCAGATGCCTCAAATCGGAAGAGCTACTGCAAGAAATTGTTGATCAAGTGAAGAGTCAGCTAAAGTTACCTGTGAAAGCCAGAAGTTGAATCTTGAGTTAGTGCAAGAGTATATTTGTTGAACCCCAGAGTTAAACCGATGCTAGAAAAAAAAATCAGTGTTGAAAAGATAGTAAGATGACAGTTTTATCAAGGGAATCAGTCCTCACATGAAGTAAGGTAAAACATGAGAACCTGCCGAAGGTGAACCAGATGGTTCAAGAATCAATGAGTACATATATGTGTATCTGATGAGAAGAAACTAAAGTAGTTGATGCTCAAACCAACATCCTAGTGCAAGCATTCCATTTCTCCTGAAAGTACCAAGGTGTACAAGGATCTCAAAGTTGAATTGTGATGATCCAATATAAGGCAAGAGGTCACAGAATGTGTTACCATGTGGTTGGTAAATCAGAAAGTTGGCTAGTGTGTCAAGGCCGATCAGTACTCCTATCTTTGAGAATTCGAGCATGGGTTTTTCCAGGACCCAATCGAGATGTAATATCTTGAAAAGTGATTGTTGAGCATTTGATAGAAATTTGCCGCTTCAAACCTGTCAATATCACCTAGTTTGGAGGCTATCTAGCATAGCAGTATACGACAGAAGTTGTATATGACAGAGATGGTATTCACCAGAATTGGTCTAGTATCGGATCGCCGAGATTGTCGGCTTGCACGATGTGCGAATAAGTAAGTGTCGGACCAACGATCGGTGTACCTCGTGTTAGTGACCGAGTGTGTATCTGACCTTGGATGCCCGTTCAGTTCAGTATTATGTATCAACCTGAATTAGTGGGCAGATTGAAAAAGTGAGTTTGTGCTTTAACTCATAGTACCAAGTCGAGTAAGTAAGAGTTGTGTGCTGAATTCCCCACAACACGGATGTAAGCGATTCGCAATGGTCACCATTTGAAGTTCACAATGGTTGATCGTGTGAGTCATCACTTTCGACTAGAAGCGGTCGGATCACAAAGTATGTGGATTTTTCATTAGTCATGAAGCGAAGACCAAGTGTCTCTAAACTTAAAGAGATTTTGAGTAGCTTGGTTCAAAAGAAAAAGCAATGCAGATTATCACGGACTATCACCCTTGCGGTCATGGTTATCTTGGGATACTGTTGAAGTTCTATGTTAAGAAGTTGCGGCAGAGGTAGCAGAGGTGTATCGATCAATTCAAGATTCCAAAGCTCACAAGAAGAGTTAGTTTGTCAACCTAAGCTATCGATCCAGCAGAGTTCACGAACTCGAAGTGTCTTGAGCACCAATCAGCGATTCTGTCGAAGCAATCAATTTGCTAGAAGTCCCTTCCTACCAAGAGCCGACTTGTCAAGTTTTCGTTGCAGAAGAAGCTCGGCAAGGAGCAAGAGCGTTTGTTCCGTAAGTGTTGTAAAAGCGATTATGTCGAGTCAAGCGGTTGGAAGCAAGAAAGAGAACCCGAAGGCTGAGTTCCGTAACCTTTTCTATAGCCAGCCTGAATCTCGGGGACGAGATTCCTTTAAGGGGGAGAGGTTTGTAACATCCCAAAATTTAGCTTTTCAAAAATCTTTTGTGTAGTTTAAGTCCCTGAAAAATTTCACCAATTTTATTTGAATTAATAAAGCTTAATTGGAATTTTTCTAAATTAAAAATATTTAAATTGACTAATCTAAACATCAATTTTAAGAAAAATAGTTTTGGTTGGGTTCCTTGTGCTTCAAGGAATTTGTGTGTATTTTCTTGGATTTTTCTGATTTTATTTGCTATTTATTTGACCTCTTTTGAATTTCCATCCATTTCTTAAATCGGAAATTCAATTTTAATTCCAATTTCATCTGTTGGCCGAATTTGGCTCGGCCCAACTCGCCAGCCTCTCCCACCTTCTATCAGCTGTCGCCTCCCAGCCCTAGCGGGCCGTGCCCATCGCCCCGGCCCAACTCCATTTCACAAGACGCCCGGACCCGTGGGATGTGTGCGCTAAAAACCCTAGTGCCCACGGTACCGGCCATGGCCCACCTGTCAGCCCTAGCGTCTTCGTTCGCGTGCAGACGCTGCTACTCCCGTGCGTGCCCAAGGCACTGCCGCGCCGCCGCCTAGGAGCCCGCCTCCTACACGCACGCCGAGACGCTATAAATAGCGCTACCTCGTGCGCACGTGATTCGCCTCGCACCGCCGCCGCCATGCCCTAGCTTCCCCTCCGCCAAGACCCAGCCAACCGCCGTCGCGGGTTGATCTTCTTCATGACCGGCGCCGGCCACCTTCTTCCGTTATCCGCCGTTGAGGCCTCCCGAGCCGGCGCGTCTGCGTCATCTTGGTCGCATCGTCCTCCTCCTTCGGTTGCTGCCACCATCCGGAGCTCCCTCTGAAGGACCGAAATGGCAGCAGAGGGGGTGAATGGTGCAATAAAATTAAGAACTCCCTTCTTTGTTTTTAAAGCAAATCTACAAAGCACTCGGATCTCTTAAGAAGAGTGAAGCAAAAGCAGAGAATCAAAATAAACTTGATCGTTACATCGAAATCGGAAGGTCCGATTCTACCCGTGATGTTCCGCACTCCGTAGTTCAGGGATGCGTGCGGAAGTTCCGCTGTGATAATTTCGCGTGGACAATCGGAAGTTCGATTGTCTGACCAAGAAGCGATCGCGGGTTTTTCCAAAAATCCAAAGTGCTAAATCTTGAATGCTCTTCTCGGTCAAGTTTCACAGGACATCATCCTAAGCAATATCTTGACCTCATGGAGAAGAATCGCAAACAAAGATTTAACAAACAAGCCAAAATCGGATTTCTTGAAGAAGGGCAAGAAAGACCAAAACCGAAATAGACACGATTCTCGATTCCTAGTTCATGAAACTTTGAGGATACATTAGCAATATCAAAGCGAATCTAGATATCAAGTTTCATGCTATTTCATAAGACGATTCAAAAGATATGCCAAAACCCTAAACATTCAATATGAGCGAGAAGAGAATAGAAAGGCATAAGCAAGTAATCAAAACCTCGGATATTCATTAATAGAAATCAAAAGATTACAAAGGAAATACAGAGGAATGATTACAAGATTTTGATTCATTCTCTCTCAACTCAACAAACTCTCAAAAGATAACACACACCCTTTTCTAGAGCTAACCTAATTTTTTATCAAAAGGTCTAACCCTAACTCGTGGTTCTCCCTATTTATAGCCTTGGCTAATGGGCCTCCAACCCATTAAGCCCGCTACACCCGAACGGAACCGCCTCCACTTTTGCCGCTTTGCGAAAAGACCCTTCGCCCTTGCGCACCTTCCGAAGCCTCTCGTACACCTTGTTGTGCACGACTCGCAACCGCTTCAAGATTCACGCCGTCTTGACACATCCCGACCGTTCGACCTCAACGCCTCCTGCGCCTAGTCAGGTCCACGTGTCTCGCCACGACTCCATCTTGATGCCTGCGATCAACACGAGACAAAAACACATCACATAGCATTGCACAATAACATAGCATCAATATTTGTATAAGACTCAAACTCATACAAAATCAAAATCACAATTTAACCTTCTCGCGCGATTACGGACACAATCGGAAGTTCCAGATTTACCACGGCGGAAGTTCCGATTTCGAATTATCCGCACTTGTCGAATTATCGGAAGTTCCGTGCTTACCCGCTGCGGAACTTCCGATCTTGAACATCCGATTTTCCAAATATTTAATTCGATTTTCGACTCTCACCGTCGGACATAGCGGTACTTCGCGACACCAGTGCGGAAGTTCCGCACTTTAGCTCAAGCGAACTCAAATCCCAGTTAAGCGAAGTTCCGATTTTCATCACCGGTAGTTAGATTTATCGAACTTCCGCTCCATACATGCGGTAGTTCCGATTTCCACGATTGACCTGAAGCATTCAAACCGAAAACCTCAATTCTCAATCTAATCAACACACTTGTCAAATACTCATCACTCGAGTGGAGGACCTCTCACATGGTCTCTCAATCTCCCCTTGATGAGTATATTGACAATGCAAAAAAGCATAAGATGAGTTTGAGATTCCAGTCAACCAAGGTCTAAATAAGAGAATTTAAGCACAAGACCAAGTTGACACAAAGAAAAAGACTTGAGATGAGATGAAAGAGCAATTTTCGCACAAAACTCAAGGCTTTTCTTCAGAAGGCTTTTTCTCACAATCATTCTCCCCCTTTGGCAATAAAATCATCAATATGTAGAAAAGGAAGAAAAACTATATGATGTTCATTTTAAGCATTAGGAGCCATGTAGATTATCCAAAATGACTATTAGAGAATTACACCAAGCCATAACACAGAAGAATGCTATCAAGATCATGACAATCGATGTATAGAAGAGCTAAGACAGAAAGTCCATAATCGATTAATGATCCATTCTATAGCGAGTCAAATAAGTCAAGATTGAAATCTAGCTAAAGATATCCAGGGATGATGCAAGCCATGTCAAATAATCTAAGTTGAACCAAGAAGACTCATACTGAACATTTTAGAGTGCTACCAGTTGAAGAAGGACTCATTTTATCCAGGACTTGATCTCTTTAGAGATAAGCAATTTTAGCACATTTTCTTTTACGAAGACATTTTGTTTTAAGGCTCTTTAAGGTTTTATCTCGATAAAGCAAGCTCTGGACTAGGTGCCATCCACAAGCGCCTCTGAGCTTCAACCATTTTTTTAGCCATGTGCTAGATCCCAAGCCTTATCGACCACTCCAAGCAAAGACTTAAGGAGGTGATCTTAGGTCATCAAGGCTCCCCACGAGTTCATGCCTAGTGCAATGGCAAGCCGTCTCATGAGAAAGATTTGGTGAGATCAGTTTTTTTTTTTCGCACAAAAGAGATCATTTTTGCTTTTGAAGTTTTTAGACCAGTGATTAGAGATAAGTCATGTTTCTTAACAAACTGACATAGCTTACTCAAAAGTTCAAAAGAGATTCGGGACTCAACTCGACCTACTTGACATGGCGAAAATCATAAAAGGATAGTTTTAACGGACTAGTCTCAAGAGCTATCATGACAAGATTTTAATTCAAGTTTAGCATTTTGAAGTACCTTAGTATGGCAAAGACTAAACTACACATAAAAAGTCATGATAGATCTAGCAGTTTAGCATAAATCATGGCAAGATGTAAAGTAGTGAAAACAGATCATAAGGGATAATAAACAAGGCTCCATTTGATTATCATGCAATGCTTGATAAAATACACAAAAATCGATTCCCTTGAAAGAGATGCATTTTTAATTGAGGTTGAGTTATGACAAAATGAAGAGTATGGAATAGCCAAGAATAACTCCCCACGAACCAAAGGAACAAAAGCGAGAATCGATAAGTAAAGCAGAAAAGCGGTCTTTTAGAGCATAGAAAAGATATAGAAAACTATCGCTCAGATGATTCTTATCTACCCCATATGATTCTAGGACTATTAGGTGTTCTACACAAACACTAAGGAGCAAACAACATCCCTGTCTACCCAAGGGTGGCCCGACCCTGCTAGAACCTATAAGAAGTGAGTAAGCTCTACTTAGAGAGGAAGAGAGCGACTAATAAGCGACATCCTAGAAGCACAAGACAAGAAGTAGCGATCAAAGCAATGTGGCAAGAGAAACACTCTAACCTATCTTTGGAAGGACTTGACCGAAATATTAAAAGAAATGAAACGAGAAAGGAGTAAGCGTATAATATAATATAGTATAATATAATACAAGAGTAGCACAACGCTCCCCCTCACAGAAATCCGTGGGACAAACCACTAAGCTCTCCCATGAAAGGAAAACCGAGAGCATCCGGAGGCTTAGTGAAGATATCGCCAGCTGGTGCTCACTCTCCTGGCTGGAGCACAATGTCACCCTTCTCTACATGGTCTCTAAGAAAGTGATATCGATATCAATATGCTTGGTCCGAGAATGTTGCCTTTGGGTTCTTGGCAATGCAAATCGCAGGCGTGTTATCACAATAGAGTGGAGCGATCGATAGATAGCCCGAAATCCTGCGGTCGAGACCATCAAAGCACTTGACTACGACAGAATCGGCTGCGACAACGTGCTCGGCCTCTGCGGTGGATTGCGCAACACCGGATTGCTTCCTCGGCGACCGGAGGCGAGAGAAGTGCCAATGAATTGGCAAGTGCCGAAGTGCTCTTCCTATCTATCCTCTGACCAAAGACAAAGTGCGCATCGGAGAAGGCTCTAAGAGATAGACAAGAAGAGGAAGAGTACGGATGCCATAGTCAATGGTAGCTCGAAGGTACCGAAGATGCGCTTCACCGCTCGACGGTGAGATCTGCGAGGAGAAGCACGAAACCGAGCACAAAGACACCTGAGAGAAGTGTATGTCCGGTCTCGAGTTGTGAGGTACAAGAGAGAGCCAATCATGCTCTGAACTCCTTTTGGTCAGCGAGTTCGCCGTCTTCATACGGATCAGGCGGTGTAGATGCCATCGGAGTTGATCTTGGCTTTCCATCATTCATGTCGAAGCGCTTGGGAGGTCTCGAGTGTATTTGCCTTGATGAAGAAAGGTACCTCTCGAGTCTGTTTGATTTGGAAGCCTAGGAAGAAACTCAACTCGCCCATCATGCTCATTTCAAACTCAGAGCTCATGACATCGGAAAAGCGGGAAAGCGAGCACGCGAGGGCCGCCAAAGATAATGTCATCCACATAGATCGGACGAGCGGAAGATCGGTGTCAAGGCGGCGGATGAACAAGGTCTTGTCAATTTTACCCATCTCAAAACCATGGCTCGTGAGATAGGACTTAAGCCTTTCATACCAAGCTCGGGAGCTGCTTGAGTCCATACAAAGCTTTGGAAAGCTTTGTAGACATGGTTAGGGTATTTGGGGTTCTCGAAACCGGAGGTGTCTCACATAGACTTCTTCCTCAATAAGGCCATTGAGGAAGGCACTCTTGACATCCATCTGGTAAAGCTTGAAACCCTTAGAAGCTCCAAAGGCAAGCGAGATTCTAATGGCTTCAAGTCTAGCTCTGAGGGCAAAGGTCTCTTGAAATCTAGACCCTCAACTTGAGAGTACCCCTGAGCTACCGTCTAGCCTTGTTTGAATGACTAACCCATCTTCACTTTGCTTGTTCTTGAACACCCATTTGGTCCCAATGATATTGTGACCTTGAGGGGCTCAACAAGGGACCGAGACCTTGTTCCTTTCAAAGTTTTCCAATTCCTCGTGCATGGCGTTAGTCCATGACTCATCGAAAGAGCATGACAAGCGTCTTTGGGCTCAAGCGAGGCAACAAAGCGAGAATGGAGCAGAATAGAGACATGCCGGTTTTGAGCAGTGACTCGCTCAAAGAGATCTCAATTATCTGCTCTGAAGGATGGTCCTTTTGAATGTGTCTTGGAGGTCGAGGGTGAGATGAAGAAGTGGCCTCTACCTCATTAGCGAGCGAGATAGGGACAGAGCCACTAGCTTGGAAGAAGCGAGAAGGTAGGCGATCTCCTCGAGGTGCGGTGGAAGAAGGCACCTCAAGAGGAGGAGGAAGAAGCTGGATCGGGTATACAACCATCATCTCCATCTTCCTCTTCGTCCACAAAGATGGACTCGCATCGCTCTAAAGAACACGAGATATCGGGCCTAGTCCCCGGTGGCCTCATCGAAGGTCACCTCACTGAGTCTCTAACAATTTACTAGACTCGCGATTCGGACTCTATAGGCACGAGAAGAAGTCGAGTAACCCGGAAAGATCCCATCACAAGATCGTGACTCGAACTTATCTAGGTTCCCGTGCTTGAGAATAAAACACTTGCAACCAAACACACGAAAATGCGAGACGCTGGGTTTCGCCCATATCTCAACTCATAAGAAGTGCGATGCAAGAGTGCAGAAGAAAACTCTGTTAGAAACATGACAAGCGTAGCAATTCCCTCATTAAAACTTCCTAGGTGTAGAGTACTCATCAAGCATCGTCCCGGCCATCTCGACTAAGGTACGGTTCTTCCTCTCCACAACGCCATTTTGTTGAGGGCGTATGGAGCGAGGCGGTGCTCTACACTGTCTCACCAAAAACTCTCAAAGTAGGAATTCTTGAACTCGGTGCCATTATCGGTCGAATTGCTCGTAATGCACAGGAGCTCAACGAAAGCCTACTAAAAGACCACGAAAAGAGTAAGCGTCTCATCCTTGAGGCTAAGAAAAACACCCAAGAATACCTCGAGAAGTCATCGACCACGACAAGTGCGTACCACTTCCTCCTCATCGTTGCACTCTGGTGGTCCTCTGTGTCCATATGGGCGATTGACACAGTGCATCTGTCATAGTCACCATGAATGGAGGATGTGAAGCGGCAACCATTTTGCGTCTTGGCAAGGAGCACAAACAAGATCCTTGACCATTTTGAGTTTGGCAAACCACGAATGAGATCGTGGCCGCTAACTCGGGTCGATGATCAAATCCTATATGACCAAGTCTCCTATGCGGAAGGTCAAATCACGGGATTGAAGTAATTAAACATCGGAGAGGATCACGGAAGATCGGAAAAATCAGCACGAAAGATCCTCCCATATCGAAATCCATAAACTAGACTACAGAAGAATCAAGAATTTTGCAATTGTTTTTCTTAAAGCTCACCTCGAAACCGTCATCGGTAAGATGAGAGATCGAAAGATTATCTGCGACTTACTTACTAAGGCAACATCTTTTAAAATAAAAGAATCATTAATGCTCACAGTACCTTTAGCGATGACGCGCCCAAATGAAGCATCTCGAAGGTGATCGTCTCATCACAGGAGCGGGCTAGGGAAGAAAACCAACGAGACTCACGGTCATATGGCGTGAACAACCGAGTCTACAATCCGGACCTTTCCTTCCCGGCCCGGCGACCACGAGTCAAGCAGTAAAGTCTCGATCTTGGGGTGAATCACAGAGATTTTGGCACCCAATCTTGAGTAACACGGCGAACATATGAAGTAGTCAAGCAAGGCCGACCTCTATCTACCCTCGCTCTGTCACTCAACAAGTCAAAGATCTCGACTGTTCTTTGGATCCATTGCTATGGAAGAGCGAGTCGAAGTGCGATAACATCTTGATCTCGCCATGGTAGCTATTTCGAAAGGAAAGCGAGATCTACCCTCGGGGCGGCGGAGATTACGACCAAAGGGAGCATGAGGACGAAACTCGTAAAACTCGGAAAAACCAAGTCCTCGATCTTGCCCAAAATCATCGGATGGAACAAACCTAGACCTCGTGTTGGTCTTAGGTGCACTCAAGATCGGGGTGACCACGAATGTGCCTAAGAGACTCAACATGGTCTCTCGCGCGATCTTGCGCGCTGAAGCAATGATCAACTAAATGTCCATCTTTACGTGAAGGTGCAATGATACTTCGCCTTACGAGGGCGAAGCTGCGAGTGGAATCACCTTCTTTGTCGAAATCCTTTGAACAAAACCCACGACTTAAAATTGACTTTCTCGATCCTGGGCTTAGTTTTGATCACACACAGTGCTATGGTTTTGAGCACGACGGTGGATGCTTCCTCATATCCTCACGGATATCATATCCTAGACCACGATTAAATCTGCAAATTTTAGATTTGTCTAGAATGAGATTGAGCTTCTTCTTGCCTCCTACAAACCTCTCGAGAGTGTTCATAAGATACCGACACTCCGAAAGAAAGAGGTGCAAGAAGAGCGAGGGAAAGAAGGGACAGCAGAAGGTAAGGGAGCGGAAGAAGAACCAACAACGAGAGGAAAGATTGGCTTGTGCACGCCACACCGACTTTGGGAGGACAGTCCTCATGCTAGCAGATTGGTTCACGTTACTAGGCGTCTCTACCAAACCCTTAGACTTCTTCCGGCACACACAATACAAGCGGATGATTGTGTCTCTAGAAGGTCCTTAGTTAGCTTCACATTTTTCATCAATGCAACCAAATCACATTTTAGTTTATTACAATGATTGCAAGGTGAGCTAACAAGGTCCTTAGAAGCATCTTGAGCCAATTTATTCTTGTGATCAACCATTTCTTGAAGCTGCTTGAATCTGATTCTAGTTCGTGATTAACTTAGGGCGATTTAAACAAGAAACAACGAGGCTCTAGTAGCGCGACTTGAAATTCAACAATTTTGTGATCGCCCGTTTAGGTTCATCTTGAGATTATTACAATTTTCACAAGTTTGAGTGAGATCAAGCAAGATGGTATAAAGACCTCTAAGCGAATTGTCCTTAACCTCACATGAGGTGCAAGCGATAGCCTCAACAAAGTAGTGGATGAAGGAGGTGCTATCCTACTCATCTCTAATTCAACAAGAAGGCTAATGTTCTCTACCTTAATCATGTCAAGTTCGGAGGACACACTATCATGTAAGGTCCTTAGTTTTCCATATCATCAATCAAAGCACAAAGCATGTGTCACATTCATCACGGGAGGGAGCGGATGTAAGTAAAGTGAGCTCCGTGATAGTCTAACTACTTCCTTCTCCAACCCAACACACTTAGCCCTAGACTTAGCATGGAATCTACCTAGCTTAAGAAAAGCATCATTAAGCTGGTCATAAGTGGGACTAACCTCGTCGAGTCGGAGTACGCTTCATTGTCGCTCGATTCGCCCCGAGGGCCATGAAGCACATCTTAGGAGAAGTTGCCGTCGTCCTTGGGATCATGATCGTCCTTCCCATCATCGTCCTCCACCCCTCCACCTCGTTGGTGTCCGGCTCGTCGAGGCGGTGAGGACGCGATGGAGCAACTTCTTTGCCTTCCCAAAGTTGCGGAACTTCTTCTTGCCTTGATCAGTCTTTGAGGGCTTCGTGTTGCGGTTCTTGTCGATGTAGTCGTTCTTGCTTGGACCGCCATAGTCACCTTTGCCCTTCCCAAGCTTGGGACGGTTTGCTCGGATGTGGTTGGGGCCACCACACTCGAAACAAATCACAGGACCTCCTCTTTACCATCCCTCCTCCTCTTGTAAGCATGAGAAAACTTCCGAGCTAGGAGGGCTAGTTGTTCATCCTCAAGTTGCTCTAGCGATCATCGGTTATGTCACGAGAGCGCTAGGAGAACCCACGTGTCGACTCGAGAAGAAGATCGAAGTGGGATCGGTGACTAAAGCCATCATTGTGACTTCGACCTTGAGAGACAATGTCAATCTCGTGAGTCTTGAGGCGAGTAAAGCGCATCAAGAGTCGAGTCGAGAGGTCCGTGCTATCTTTGATGGTTGTCACTTTCATCTCCCAAACACGAAGATCAAGTCGAGAAAGCATCCGTCGGCGTTATCCGAGTCGGGTATGTAAGACCGACCGCTCGGAGGTTGCTCAAAATCTTGTGAAAACGCTAAAAGCACTCGTCAAGAGATTCACCGACAAGCATTTCAAATTTCTGTATTCACGCTTGGCTGGTCTTGTCGAACCGTCTTAATCGAGTGGTGCCCTCATGGTATGCATCGAGGTCACCCGGATGTAAAAGCGAAATCAAATGAGAAATACGATCAAACTCATACGCTTAAACCACGAATGATTATGTTCCTTGCCTTAGCATTTGCCTCAACATCGGCATGTTTCCGCATTGATGTTTTCATCGGCAGAGCGCAAATCTCACCTTCACCTTTCTCGGATGGCATACCCCGAGCACGGATGTATGTTTCCATTCGGCTCTTCCAGAAGGGGTAATCCAGACCATCAAAAACTGGAGGCTTGGTGGAATACTTGTCCGTTGCCATGGCTCAACCGACCGGTTAAGATCTATCAAGAAGAGCTAACCTTGCTCTGATACCAATTGAAGGACCGAAATGGCAACAGAGGGGGTGAATGGTGCAATAAAAATTAAGAACTCCCCTTTACTGTTTTTAAAGCAAATCTACAAAGCACTCTGGATCTCTTAAGAAGAGTGAAGCAAAAACAGAGAATCAAAATAAACTTCAGACTGTTCTGTCAGAAATCGGAAGGTCCGATTCTACCGTGATAGTTCCGCACTCCGTAGTTCGGGATGCGTGCGGAAGTTCCGCTGCGATAGTTCGCCGTGGACAATCGGAAGTTCCGATTGTCCTGACCGAAGAGCAGTGCGCTCGGGTTTTTCCCAAAAATCCAAAGTGCTAAATCTTGAATGCTCTTCTCTGGTCAAGTTTCACAGGACATCATCCTAAGCAATATCTTGACCTCATGGAGAAGAATCGCAAACAAAGATTTAACAAACAAGCCAAAATCGGATTTCTTGAAGAAGGGGCAAGAAAGACCAAAACCCGAAATAGACACGATTCTCTGATTCCTAGTTCATGAAACTTTGAGGATACATTAGCAATATCAAAACGAATCTAGATATCAAGTTTCATGCTATTTCATAAGGCGATTCAAAAGATATGCCAAACCCTAAACATTCAATATGAGCGAAAGAGAATAGAAAGGCATAAGCAAGTAATCAAAACCTCAGATATTCATTAATAGAAATCAAAAGATTACAAAGGAAATACAGAGGAATGATTACAAGATTTTCAGTTCATTCTCTCTCAACTCAACAAACTCTCAAAAAGATAACACACACCCTTTTCTAGAGCTAACCCTAATTTTTTATCAAAAGGTCTAACCCTAACTCCAGGGTTCTCCCCTATTTATAGCCTTGGCTAATGGGCCTCCAACCCATTAAGCCCGCTACACCCGAACGGAACCGCCTCCACTTTTGCCGCTTTGCGAAAAGACCCTTCGCCCCTTGCGCACCTTTCCGAAGCCTCCGTACACCTTGTTGTGCACGACTCGCAACCGCTTCAAGATTCACGCCGTCTTCGACACATCCCGACCGTTCTGACCTCAACGCCTCCTGCGCCTAGTCCGGTCCACGTGTCTCGCCACGACTCCATCTTGATGCCCTGCAGTCAACACAGACAAAAACACATCACATAGCATTGCACAATAACATAGCATCAATATTTGTATAAGACTCAAACTCATACAAAATCAAAATCACAATTTAACCTTCTACGCGCGATTACGGACACAATCGGAAGTTCCGCGCTTACCACGGCGGAAGTTCCGATTTCGAACTATCCGCGCTGTCGAATTATCGGAAGTTCCGTGCTTACCGCTGCGGAACTTCCGATCTTCGGAACATCCGATTTTCCAAATATTTAATTCCGATTTTCGACTCTCCTGTCAGACATAGCGGTACTTCCGCGACACCAGGTGCGGAAGTTCCGCACTTTAGCTCAAACAGAACTCAAATCCCAGATTAAACAGAAGTTCCGATTTTCATCACGGTAGTTCCGATTTATCGAACTTCCGCTCCATACACTGCGGTAGTTCCGATTTCCGATTGACCGAAGCATGACCAAACCGAAAACCTCAATTCTCAATCTAATCAACACACTTGTCAAATACTCATCACTCAGAGTGGAGGACCTCTCACATGGTCTCTCACCCTCGCCTTCCATCGCCGGCGCGCACTCCATCTTCAACGACTCGTGCCGCTTTCAAAGCTTGATTCGCGCCTCGGTAATCTCGCGCGATTGGACACCACCATCGTGATCCTCGTGCGACGTTCTACCGGCGCTCACCATCCCATCTCGGGGCATCACCGCAATGTCGTTGCCGTCAACGACCGAGCTTCCGCCGGCGCTCCTTGACCTGGCGGCGATTTCGTGACTTCCGCCATCGCCGCCGCGTCACCGAGACCACTGCGCTTCTGGTTCCGTTTGGCCATTCCCTTGCGCTGTCGCGACTCGCAACTCGGCGTGGCCAAGCAAGCCAGCGCCACGGGACCACCGTGCCGTGCTCGTGTGTTTTGCCAATGCCACATCACGCCACCTCATTGCCACGTTCTTGACCTATCCTTGCCATCTCAAAGATTCGTGTATTGCGTGGTCGCATTGTCATCGCCATGTGGCACACCTATCCAAACCCTAAACCCAGTGCTGAGTGGACATGGTTCACCATGGACCAAGTCATTTACCCGTGGGCCCCGTTTGATAGTGCACTATTCTGTGAACCAGGTTCACCGTGGACCCAAGCCCTAGTCCGTGGATTCGGTCTATAGACCGTGGGTCCCACTGTCAGCCACTGTAGCATTTTACCGAGTTTCTTTTAATTCTGAAAATATCATGCTGACGTCAGCCGACATCATTATTCTGGATTTTTCAATAGAAAAATAATTTGGAAAATTTCAGAATTTCAATTTATGGTTTTAATTATGTTTCAAACTTCCAAAGCCCATATCTTTTGCATCCGAACTCCGATTGAGCCCATTAAAATTTGTAAATTCATATAAAATCAAGATCTATTTAATGGTGAATTTTATTTGATTTTTGGAGTTTCTTTTGCCTCTGTTATTTATTTATTTTTGTTTCTTTTGTCTCGTTTGCGAGTAGACGTCGATACTTCGGGAAATTTTGCTGAAGAAGGAGCACCTCCTCAAGACCAAGACCAATATCTAGATCTATTCCAAGGCAAGTTATACCTTTGATCATATTGAACCCAGTTTTCAAAATACTTTGTTTCAATGTATTGCATTCTATTTCAAGTATTTATTTAAATGCTTTTGGGATAGATAATAATCCAAATTGTTATATCCACCTTGTCTATTGTATGCCATAATCTTTTGTCACCCTAGGTTGGTTAATTATTAGTTGGTATTATCGTAGCACCAACGTGGGTTGGTTAGATACGATTAGACGGCTTAGCCATGCCACGAGTCATCAATTCATGTGAGAGTTGCAATTATAAACTTGACTAAGTGATTATGGGCGTGTGATGAAACCGTGTGTGTCTTTGTGTGCTATTACTCGTTGATGGCATGTGTTGCACTTAATCAACGAGGTGGGAAAAGATTTAGGCGAGGCAAGTGGTGGATTCTGTGTGAATGGTGGAGTGTGTGCTTATTAAACTTTGTGATTTGGGTTAAATGGAAGTCTTGCCTTAGTCAATTAAGGACTTAACTTTGTGCGCCATTGAGGCGGGCCTTCTTGCATGCGACCACATGCCTAGTATGGGCTGGGCCTAACTTAGTAAGTTATGGAGTCTTGACATTGACAACTCAGGTTGTATTTAAGCTATGTGATGGGCTGGAGGTGTGTCTGCGTGTTTGGGTCACATCGCGGGACGGTTATTTGCATCCTGTCCAATGGTGTGTGTCGTTCCAAGGGCTGTGTGTACAAATTGGGTGGCAGTAAAGCACACCAGGAGTGTCATTGTTTGAGATGAAGTCTCTGAAAGGTTTTGTTATGGTCAGTGATCGCTACACTGATTGTATCGTGTGGGTAAAGTGTACAACCTCTGCAGAGTGTTTAAATCAATCTATTCGAATAGCCGCGTCCTCGGTTATGGACATGCTCGGGAATTTCACACGAGGGGTAGATTTTCATAAAACAATTGGGAAGGGTCAGCTGTGTGAGATAACTTGTTCAGCTGTGTGAAAGAACTTGATTAGACTGTGTGTCCTTTGTGAAATCAATTGTTAACTTATTATTGTCTATTTGTTTTGAATTATGCTTTCAATCTATTATTTGTATTCAATTGCAAATATTGCATTTCTGCAAAATAACCACAGAAGCCATTCCTTTGGAATAAGCCATCATCTATAAATTGCATTCTGTGGTATGACTTGCGAGTACGGTGTGTACTCACTCTTGCTATAAACAATCAACAGAAGTGGAAGAATCATCAGTCAACAAGGTCTACTTCAAGGATCGTGGAGAACTAGGTCGCGCTACCCCAGTCGATTGCCTGTGGGCATATGGATGGGCTTCTTGAGATTATTCCGTTACGTTCATTGCTGACTTTATTGAGCTATTTGTCTTCTGAGACATTAATTGTAAGCTTTGACCTTAAGGTCTTTACTCTGATAATTATTGTTATTTGTCTATTTATTAGTCATCTTTGTATATGGAATTGATATTTCATCGATGTTGCCCTTTGTGTGCACTAAGCGTGATCTGGACTAGTGCGGTATACGGAGGGTCCAGTTGCATATTTGGGTCCCGACACATACTTGCCACCATTACTGACCAATCGAGCTCCTCATGTCACATGGTTTACTCCCTTTCTCTCGAAATCGCGTGCATTAAATCCCCAACATCACACTCTCTCATTTACGGTCTTTTCCATTATTCTACGCTTGGTTTCTCTAGAACAGCATAGCGCCGCCGCTACACCCGCGCCCTACTTCTACACCCTTGCCCTACCCGTCATGCCACACGCCTATCTTGTCTCGCGCCGCACGTCGTGCACGCTGCCCATGATGACCTGGATGTGCTTAGTACATGCCACCCACGTCACAGCCATGCCTCCGCATCTGTGCCCTCACCTGAACCACCTTGGCTCAACCTTCCTCTGCGCGCGCGCCTCGACCCGACATCATTGTTCCCGCCGCACTGCCCTTGAACCACCCGCGGCATCAAGGCCCTAACGGCTCCATCGCCACCCTCGTTCCATCCCCGAGGACCTGCCCTCTCCTCCCATCTTCTCCTCGCCGCATTTCATTTTTCCCCATCACTGGCCAAAGGTCGTTTCTTCGTCGTTCCCGACGCCGTCGACCACGCCTCGTCACCTTCTTCCTCACCATCGACATCGCAACCTCATGTTCTACCCAACGCTCTACTCGCCTTCGCTGGAAGCTCGCTATAACCTCTTCGCCGCAATGAGCCAAAGCTCTTCGCCGCCGGTGTTCCCCTTACTCCTAGTCAACGTTGAGGTGAGCACCATCTTCGCCACGTTTCCCTCTCTCCACTGGTGCCCTCGTTGGCCACCGTTTCGCCGGAATGTCAATTCCAGAGTCGCCGCTGGTTTGTGCCGATGTGTGTGCTACTTGGCATGCCACGTCACCGCCACCTTACCGCCTATGTTGACACGGTCGCTTGCGTGTCACGCCCACATGGCATTTCCCTTTTTCTTCAGAAAAATAATTTGGCCAAAATCCTTTAACCAGTCGCTGACGTCATGCTAACGCCATAAAGGTTTTTTCCTTCAAAAATATAATTCCTTAAATTTTGGAAATTCTATTTTCATCATTTCATGTGAATTTCAATCTTTCGGATGTTTGTTCTCCTTCATACAAACTCCGATCCCATCGATACTTGTTCCTAAATTCACCTAAATTCTAAATATCTCTAATAGTACTAATTTTATAATTTTTGGAGTTTATTTGAAATTTATTTGAATTTGGCTAATTTTTGCGTATAGATTTCGGCGACTTTAGAGAGTCAAATTTTGAAGCCATTTGAGAACAACAAATAATTGAGCAAGGCAAGTTACATCCTTTGATCATGTTTAATATCAATATTTTAAATTATTTAAATTATATTTTAAAATTATTAATACATGCATATTTTATATTCAAGTTATTTAAGTACCTATTTTAAATTATAATTATTCCCAATTCCTTTGTATAGCCAAATTTTTCTATTGAACTAGCCATTCCTTGATACCATAGTTAAAATCTAGTTGGTACATTAGTATTAACTAGAACATGTTGAAAAACTTTATGCTTGGTCAAAGGTTAGATAAAAAAAATGTTGAATTCTGGGAGTTTTGGCCAAAATATTCAAATATGATTTAAATTAAGTCTATTGTATTGTATTACCATAGAGGTTTTAGAAAATGATTTTACTTGTGAAATAAATAAAAACTGGTTTGGACTTGGGCAATATGGATGTTTGGATGGTGAAAGTTGATGCACGGGATTGATTAAATTCTATGATCGAGACTAGGATTTTATTGGAAAGTCACCCAAGTCAGTTAAGTACCAATCTTCAGGCTGCATCTTGCAAAGATCCACCGTACTACCACAAGTGCAGGTGGGACATGCTAGGCTAAATAATTTATCATGTTCTAGCATCAAGCCCATGTTTGTAGTTTTTAGGTGTTACTTTTTGGGTTTGTGCAGACGATGGTAAATGTCATCTATATTTGTCGGGGCTTGCTTCGGACAATAGTAACAAACATCCATGTCAATGGTAAATGACATCCATGACTTGGGTTAAGCTCATCAGGCAGGTTGGTGTTAGAGCGTAGTATTGTAAAAGTCTTGTGATAACCACTTAGTCGAACACCTACGGAAGTGTGTAAAGTGGACATTATGAGTCTATTATCTATTGTAAGTAAAGTTGTATGACCTCTGCAGAGTGTAAAACTTTTCGAATAGTTGTGTCCACGGTTATGGACATACTAAGCAAAGCCACTCAAAGTTACAATTTGGTTTTGTTTTCAAAAAGACTTTATCAAAAGATTTTGGATAGTTTATCCAATTGGGAAATTAGGCGGTTGGCCATATGATAGGAGGGTATCCTTCACTAAATTTTGTATAGAGGTTATATTAATATAAAACTTGAGAATTTAGAAAATAAATTTTAGTTAAAAAATAACTGCTTTGGAACTTAGCACATATATTTAAAAAGAACACATTGCTTTATGCAAATTCAACTACATAAGCATTCCCTTGATATATCCTTGCATGCATTATAATCTGTTATTAGGTGTAACTAGCGGAGTATATTTTTGTACTCACCATTGCTTAATAAAATGTAGTTCAGAGGAGAAGGACTTCGCGACTACTGTGGATCTCAATGTCTAGGCCGCGAGTCTAGTCGATTGCCTGTGGAAGATTAGCTAGGTTCTACTACATCTTAATCATTTTCCGTTGTGCTCTTTATTGTTGGCTCGTAAGCCTTTCTTGTAATAAACTCTGATATTTATTAATAAAACTATGTGAATTATGGATGTTACAATATTTTTCTTTGTGTGGACTAGCTCACGATCACGTGACTAGTTCGAGAATACACATAGTATTTGGGGTGTTATTCTCGAGTCCGATGAAAGGATGTAACTTGCCTTGCTCAATTATTTATTGTTCTTGTAACACCACAGCTATTCGGAAGCCAAGATGTCACATAAAACTATCAAACTACTAAGAATAGCATTAAAGCTAGATTATACATATTCAATCAACAATAATTTCTAAAGAATGACAATAAGCGATCACGATTCATGGAAAAGAATGGATAAGCAGATATAATACCACGAGCAGTCAAGTAATACCAAAGTTGGATTATTACAAAACTGAAATTTATTTAACAAGTTGGCTTGGTGAAAGGTAATAATAATTATTACGGTTGGATAAAAGTGAAGTGCGATGTGTGCGAACTACCCCACCAAATCATCTTGTCTTCTCCTCAATTACCTAATTAAAACATACAAAGCAAATGTGAGTCGAAGACTCAGCAAGTACATACAAGAATAATCAAACATAGAGTGGACAACACAATCCAGTTGAATTACGAACAAATCTTGGAACACATATATGATTGAATGGAATGAATACATGAATGGATGAAATGAAAGAATGCATTGAAGGAATGGACTAATCACGACTTATATGCAGGTATAGCGAGTGAAACACCGTCGGTGTTCACTTAAAGTTACCGTATGAAGAGCGTTTCATACGGTGTCCAACGTGGCCCACATTGGAATGGTGGATCACACGTACCCATTCGGAATTGATGAGTTTTCAAATGCCCATCTTGGAATTGATGGGTCTTTCAAATGCCCATCTTGGAATTGATGGGACTTACCAAAAGAATCCACTTCGTGGTCATAATGAATTTTATGAATGAACATGTTGATTTCTCATGGTATGAATGAATATCACACATTAGTGGAAAAGGCACATGGCATTCAACAACATGTGTAAACAAGTATGAGTATGCATTCCCACACAACATAATATATCAAGGATGCCACACAAGTTAGTTGCATGTAATGGAATGCAACAAGCTGAAATGAATGCTAATTCTTTAATCACAAGAATCATCTTCTTGAAATAAAATAAACATCAGGATGGATAGAAAAGGCATTCACAATTTATCCCAACATCAAGCAAACAATTGGAAATATCACCAAGCGACATAGGGTACTTGCCTTCGCGATGTGACGTAATAGGAGGACACGAAGATGCCCCTCCACTCACCGCCTCACCGCCTACACAAATGTATAATCGAAATAAGAATAACAAGGTATGACATTGCTACAAGAGCCCTTCCATCCCTCTATCTCTCCCACCCAAACAACGGGATCAATTTTACCAAGTTTACCCAATGACCCGATTACAGCTAAACTGGCAGCGATACTAGAAAAATCACCATTAATTATCTGTAACTCCAAAAGACCTAAAACCAGTGCTCACTGAATCTTAACAGATAAGGCTACAAAACATTAGTTGGCGGAATCCCCTGATTCGGCCAAAGCAGAGGGCTAATGAATAGCTAAACACAACCCATCTACGTCATCCGAATACGGATCGAGAGATAAAGAAAATGGCGTAACTTTCAACCTATTGATCCAATGAGAATAATTCTTATCAGCTTGGAAATATAATTTTAAGGGCTAAAATAACTTAGTTGGGTGAAGGTTCTGATTCAGCCCTAATTTGAACAAAACCGAGGACAAACCTCACGACCTCGGTTTTCAGACAGACCGGATAGTTCGTAATCAAAAATTCATATCTCCCAAACTACAGATCGGATTTTCCTGATCTCGGTGCCAAAAGAAAGCTAAAGTTCCCAGGAATAAAACTCTAGAAGGGAAAAAACCCCAGATTCGGCCTCTAAAGTAGTCTAAACAATAGATGAAAACACTAACATTTATCCGCTTGAATTGAGCAGTGGTAAAGAAAATATCATAACTTTCATTATACAGATCCAATGGAGATGATCTTTATCAGCTTTGAAATATAATATAAAGGGCTACAATAACTTATTTGGGTGGAGGTTCTGGAAATGCCTCTAACTAAATCAAAACCTAGGATCAAGCCGACAGATCTTTCTCGTCGAGACAGACAGAACAGCGCACTAAAAAATCATATCTCCTAAACCGTAAGGCGGAATCATGTGATCTCGGTGGCTATAGAACGCTAAGAACAATACCTACAACTTTCTAAGAGATGGACAGGACAAGAAACGAACGCATCTTACCCAAAATCGACGTACAATGCGGTGCATAGCAAGGGGAAGGGGCGGCGGCTCCAAATGGCGGGAGGGAGAGAAATGTGGAGTTTAGGGTTTGGGGTGGGAACCCCCTCTTATGGCCGGACACCACATGGGCCCCTCTGGGCCGTGGCCGAGCCAGTTGCCGTGAAATCACGAAAACCCCGGTGAAAAGATGATTACGGTTTTTCGATTAGCTCCTCTTGAAACTTTTTCTAATAAGTAGAATCACCTTGGTATTACATTCTACCCCTTAACGAATTCGACCTCGAATTCTAACCGCAACTAATACGAATGAATTTCAAGGAGTTGAATTCAGCGGATTTAACATGTACCGAAACAAGCGGGATGGATCTTGCTCGCGCATGCGAGACTCTATCTCCCAAGTAGCCTCTCTCGGAATAGAGAAACCACAAAGCAAAGATGTGAAGCGACGTCTGACCTAACAATCAACTTGAACTTTCTAGGTACACTCATCAGAAGAGGATCGAAGGTAAGACCTTACTCGATGGTCAACGTTTTTAACTTAATCTCAAACTTTAAATGGTCCTGCTGCTCTCGGCGCAAAGACGCACCTTACGTTGCGTGCTTGGCGTATGTACCGTGACGGTCAAAGCGATAAGCCGCCTTCCTAATTTCTTCTCTGTAGGAAATGAAGAGAATCCAACTGAAAAATAGAGAGTTCTCATCGCAACCACGCAATGTTAACTCTTCACCAAAAAAGGTTAAATCCCAAATGTGACTATTCATCAGTAAAGCAATTCCACTTCCAATGAATCAATTTGCGAAAGAACACCACGAAAACCAAAAGAGAAATTTGCTTGAATACTCAAATCAAATATTTCTTTTACTCCGACTGAACTAGAAAGATTCAGTCATGCCAACACGGCCCCAACTCAAAGTGCGAAAACACTTATCAACAAACACAAAACCCAAGCGAGAAGCAAGGAACGCATCATTTTCCGAGAAACATCCTTTCTTCCGCTTCTCTCTTCGAGGAGTAAAACTTCTCTCCAATATTGGAATTCGAATTCATCGCATACCTCAAGAGATTAAACCTCTTAATTGAACATTATCAAATTATGCTCAAACTGAAATACATCATCCACACCATGGTGGAGAGACTCCATTGAATTATTTTTTTGATTGCTCTAGACATCTCGTTCTACTATTCAACCTTAATTTGATTAAAAGGCACCCAAAGCGCCACAGGATAGATACCACACAATCACATTACCTCAAATTTTCAAGAACAACTCAGAATCGTCAGTACGCATGCTAATGTACTGCTTCAAAAGGGTCCTAGCATAAATATGTTCGGGAAACTCATTTATTCCACCCTCTATACACGCAATCGAAGACGTGACCAAGGTCTAGCATAAGCGAATGCAAGGCCAGATTTAACTTCCAAAACCTCTACAACAGATTGCTCTTATAACTGATAGTGAAATCATCGAATTAAATCTCCAAGTGAAATCATCGAATTAAATCTCCAACATTACCACCATTCTAACATACTCACTCATTGACATCATCAGAAATCACCCACACCATCTCGCAATGCTATCCAATTGCGTTACTCTAAAAATTCAATGAAGGTTTTCATACCTCCGATAATCACCAACCTTTCAATCCTAAATTGAAGTTCTAGAATTTCACTATACCAGGTGTTAATCAGCCGTAACACTTTTCAGACTTACTTCGAAGTCAAACATCTCAGGTGAATCAATTTCCCTCCAAGGAATACAGATCAAAACCATTTCACATTCTACTACTCCTCCGATAACTTGGTAGCAAAGTATCATCGCTACGATTACTCATCCACCACCCAACAGTTGCCAAACTTTCACCTTGTAAACACTTCGCAACACAAAACTGTGATCCTTTCTTAAAAGGTGTCGGACCCGGGAGTAACACCCCAGAATCCTCTGTGTATTTCTGAACTAGTCCCATGATCAGTAGCTAGTTCACACAGTAAACAGATATGGTAACATCCATAAATCGCACAACTTTATTAATAAATACCAGAGTTGATTACAAGAAAGGCTTACAAGCCAACATTAAACAAACACAATGAAGGCGAAGAAGTAGCGAGTCGGTGATCTCGCCACGAGCAATCGTAGGGTAGCGGCCTAGTCGTCGAGATCCAAGTTCTTCTCCTCTGAAATTTATTTGCATGAAGCAAGGGTGAGCACAACTACTGTGCTCATAAGTTACACCCGATAATGAGTTAATGCATGCATGGATATATCAAAGGAAGGTTTATTGGTTGAATTTGCATAAAGCAATGTTTTCTTTAAATATTTGTTACTAAGTTCCAAAGCAGTTATTCTATAACTAGAATTCATTTTTATAAATTCTCAAGTTTTATAGTAGGATAACCTCCATATGAAACATGGTGATGGATACCCTCCTATCACATGGCTAACGCTTAATTTTACCACAAGGATTAACCATCCTCAAATCATTTGTACAAATCATTTTAAAACAAATCAAAGTCTAACTTTGAGTGGCTTTGCTCAGCATGTCCTTGACCGTGGACACGGCTATTCGAATAGTTTTACACTCTGCAGAGGTGGTACAACTTTACCCACAAGAGATAATCAACTTTTAATGTCCGTCGACACACTTAGTAGGTGTGCGACTAAGTGATTATCACGAGACCTTTACAATGCGTCATTCCAAAGTAGTCATGCCCGCTAAGGTTTCACTTCCTTTGGATTAACCATCCGCTAGAAGCCCCTCTTGCGCCGCTAAGGTTTCACTTCCATTGGGTTAACCACCATGGAAACCCCTCTTGCACCATGTGGGAATCTTGTCTAACCGACACCCACACACCAAAATGGCACAACTAACAATGGAGCGTTGCAAATTATTCACCTAGCTGTCCCATTCCGGACTTGTGGTAGTACGGTGGAGCTTTGCAAGATGCGGCTCGAAGACCGGTCCTTAAGCGACTTAGGCGACTTTCAAAATAACCTGGGCCTCAAACCTACCGGATTGAGCCGTGCATAAACTGCACCCACCAAGCATCCATTTCGCCCAAGTACAAACCAACTTTTCATTTTTTTCTTTTCAAAGTCATTTGTAAAATCTTCCATGACAAACCAATGTCATAGGCTTTTAAACAATTGTTGATCATTTGGGCCAAATTTTTAATCGAACATTTTGGTCTAAGCATGTCTAAGCATAATTTTTCCAAAATGTTACGTTCATACTCTTTGCATAAACAGATTTTTATCTAATGTGTCAAGGTATGTTTTATTCAATAGCAAAGTTGGCTATACAATGGCAAAGGGAATAACTATAATTTAAAAACATGTATTTAAATTACTTGAATAGAAATAGCATGCAATAATAATTTAAAACAGAATTTAAATAATTTGAAATATTAGGATCAAATATGATCAAAGGTATAACTTGCCTTGCTTGGTTATATGTTGTTCTCAAACGGCGTCGAAATCCGGTTGTCCAAGTAATTCGAAATCTATCTGCCAGAACGATCCAAATTCAAATAACATTCAAATAAAATCCAAATAAAATCCAAAAATTAAAAGATAAATACTGGAAGGAAGATATCGACTTTATATGAATATAGGAATTTGAATCGATGGAATCGGAGTTCGTATGAGGGAGAACGAAATTCCGGAAGGGAGGGTGAATAGTAGTTTGCATGGCACTATTCATTTACATGCGACTTACGTGAATAGTAAAAGATCGGAGAGAATTGGTCGTACCGACGATAGGAAGGGAGAGGTGATCGGCGAACAACAAAAATGGAATCTTGGGAATAAGACGGACCCAATGGTGGTGGTCGTGTCACTAGCGGAGGTCCAGCACGACGGTGACACGCAAAACAGTACAAGGTGAATAGTAGCATCGAAGAGCCGATGATGTTTTGGAGAAAAGGAAGGTAGCACAACGTAGAGCATCGTGAGGCGAAGCTAACGGTATTGACGATATCGTCGCCGGATCAAAGACGGCGCCGAAAAATGACGACAGAAGGTGGTTCGGTCTCCGGCGGAAAATCTTTGGTTGCGGTGAAAAAGAGAGCGGCGAATTCCAAGGATAGGAAGGGGAAACCAAGGGGTACGCGGCGACGCAATCGGTTCGGAAAAATACTGACTGAGGAGGGAGAACGAAGGTAGCGAAGTTTGCACGTGCATGGCACTATTCCTCCCATGCACACATGAATAGTGACTATCATTTGAATAATTGGCGTCTGGGGAGATAGGAAGGAGAGATGGCGGCGGACAACGAATATGGAACCTCGGTGATGTACTCTACCCGTGTAGCGATTGACGGCGACGATCGGTTTGCGGCGCAACGCGCAATTAGAAAAACAGCTAATATATAATTAAAACTCAAAATTACAAAATAAATACTAAAAAATAAAGGATGATTTTAGATGATTTTACGAGCAAGAATCATCGGATTCGGAGTTTGCAATTGGGAGCAATAATTCTTGGAAGGAATAATCACAAGAAAAATAATTGCTAAGTAGCATGACTAATAAGGATGCTACTGTACTTCTTCTTCTTTGCTTGGAATCAACAGAGAAGTGGAAATGGCCATGGCGCCAAGGAGAAGGAAGGGAAAGAGGGCCGGAAAGTTACCAAAACGGATTGCCGACGTCGAGACGGAGCCAATGGAGGTGATAGCGCGATCGGGGATGGCCGGCGGCGGCGTGGCTACTGTAAGGTGGCGGCCATGGAGGGGTCGGGTGCTCCGGTGATCTTTCGACGAAGCGAAGGCATGGATGCGTAGAGTACGACGTCGCGGTGCCGACGGTGGTGGAGAAGGTGGCGGAGCTCCATCGGAGGCGATGCACGAACGCAAAAACGACAATCGGCCGAAAAACTTCAACTGCATGGTTTGGCCAAACTATGGGGAGAGGGGAGGAGAGGTTTTGGGGGTGTGTTGAGGGTGTAGAGGAGCTCCTGGAGGGCACTTTATATAGGGGAGGTAGTGGCCGGATTGGCTTGAAAACGCGAGAGTAAAAGCTTCGGTTTCGGGTGAAATAATGAGACGGAGAAAACTGAAAACTGCTCTTAAATGGGAGGAAGAAACGGCCAATTGATGGTGTAGTGATGTAGGTGACGTTACTACGGACGTGTGGGCACAGACGGCATTCAATTTGGTGCTTTGAGTGAGGAGAAACGGGAGAAAGAGTGAAGACGGTCATTAATGGTGGAGCTTGAGTTTTGCTTGCGGTGGTGGCTTAGCGAGGGCGGCCGTGGCGGCGGCGGCGGTGGGAAGGTCGGCGGGATGAGGAAGTACCGGCGGGGCTGGTCGGCGATGGCGAAATGGGCTGTAGTGGAGGCTGCCATTAAAGTTGCTTACGGGAGGGAAGAGAAGAAACCTTCTGGTCTTGAGGAAGAAGAAGGAGTTAAAGAAGGAATAAAAGAGGGGAGAGGGATTTACTAATCAATAAAATGGAAAAGCCCACTTGGTAGCTACGGGAGAGGAAATGTTAAGCGTGCTGTTGGTGTAGCAACGGTGGGATGGGTGACCCGATGGGAACTTTCCAAAATTTTTATTTTCTGATTTTTTTTTATTAAATAATTTTCGAAATTCAAATTAACCACAAATTAAACAGAATATAGTAAATAGAGTCCAAAAAATTTAGAAAAATTCATAAAAATTCCTAAAATTATTTTGAACTTAATAAAAATAATTCCAACTTAAAGTTGGCTTTTATTTTTGATTTTATTTTCTAAAAAATAGAAAAACCTTTTTAAATACCCGAAAAGTAATTAAAATTTTATTTTTCAATTTAAATCCAATAAAATCACAGAAAATCAAATAAACTTAATAAACTTTCCTTTTAATGTTAAAACCAAGAAATCAAATAATAATAATTTTTTTTTTACTTTTAACAGTGAAAACTCTTTTCAAGTTACAGTAAATCAAGAAAATTCTTCGATAGTCAGAAAATCAAATAAAATAATAACTTTATTTATTTTATTTTGGTAACAGAACTTTGGGATATTACAAAAGGAAGAGGCGAACAAAAACAAGTTCATTCATACAGGAAAGCGTTGCTCACCACGGCGGCCAAGAAACCAAAAGAAATATTCTGCTAAAGGTGATCTTGAAAAACGAAAACAAAGTTCGTGGTTGAGGGAACACATTCCTCAGAAGATAATAGCAAATAACAAACGATAAGAAAACGGCATTACGATTGAAACTCGAAATCTTTTGAGTGAAAAGGGCAGAAAATTTAGGCAATGAACTCATTGAACATAGGTGGAGTCCACAATTGAAAACATGAGCCTCACAAGAAGAGAATGTCAGATCTTTACAGATAAGAACAACGAGCATTCAAGATCAAAACGCTCGCATCACTGAAGAACCATTATAACACTGCAACAAATCGTTTTACGTGGCAAACTTCGTTTATCATAATAAACTGGGACCTCCAATAGGTCATGAACACAAAACTCGAAATTGAATCATTTTGGAAACATCAAGAAAGGTGGTCAAACTTCTTCTTTCTCTATAAAAGAATCAACCTTACCCTCACATTACTGATCGTGTCAATAAACCTTCTAAAGGAAACATGACAAATCGGGTCATAAAAATTTCCAGCATCAAATGGAATTGTAGTAACAACTTGTTCTAGAAAACAATTCTGGTACGAAAACTACAAAGTTGAACAAACGTCACACCCAGCACTACAAAACTCTAGAGAAAGGGGGTTTCGACACTTTTCTTTTCAAAGGGAGGTTCTAAACTCCAACACTCCAAATATTCCAAAGAAATGAACATAGTCGAAATTTCTTCAATGAACTTTGTGAAAGGAAATTTGCATTCTCCGAATATCAAGCGGATAACCGAAGTTGCCCTTATCAACAAGAGAGATAGGGCTAACATAAAGAGAACGATCTTGTCAAGAATAACGTTCACAAACAGCAATGAGAGCTCAGCAGCCAGAAAGGCAAGAAACTTTTTTTTTTGAAAAACAAATAGGGTCTAATAGAAACTCGTAGCCCACAATCTTTGTTTGGGTGTAACCCCCGACTTAAGCATAACCAAGCACTCCAAAAGGGTTTTAACGCTTTTCTTCAGAAAAGAGATGCATCAAATTTCAACAAGCAGAGGGTTCCAAAAGTAATACATTGAGCCAATGCTTTCTCGTGTTAACGAACTTGCAATAAGAATTCTCATTAGGCAAACCATCAAACGAGTAAATGAGTCGCTCTTTTCCAATGAGGAAGAAAGAACAACCATGAAAATATCAATGTTGCCAATTTACAAAGATCATTCGTAGTAAAAGCAATTCGACAATCGAAAAACAATAATATTTTCGTAGTACCATTAAAGGCCTATTTAAACTCGTCTACCAAAATCATGAACCCAAGAGAAATTCATCAATCACCACCGGACAAGAATTTGTCAAATTCGAAAATCAAGGAAGAGAACGACTTACTAAAGCTACCCTAGAGAAATATGCAAGATCAATACACACTTAATAAAGAACTTGCAAAAAAAAGTCTTCCTGTACCGAGATTCCAAACGAACGAATGAATTAAATTTTCCCAACAGGGGTAAAACAGGTCTTTTGTGAAAAGATAAATCTTGTAATGGAACTATGCCCACGTGGAGCAGAGATTTCACAAGAATCAAAAGAACCCTAACTGGTTCAAAGAACGGTCAGAAACCTACGGGAGCTTGCTATTTCATTTAAACTCCAAATTCAAAAGAAATTCACGAACTGCCAGAAACTACAACCAGGAAACCAGATACCAGTTCTAGAAAGGCGACAAGTTCATCAATGAACTCATGCTCAACACAGAGCTTATGGAACAGAGGTAAGAACTTCTCTAATTTCATACCACCAACAGTGGTGTAGCCTGGCGAAACCCAGGACAACAACCACGGACACAACTTCTCGACGTCCGCTATCGAAACGCATAACCAAAATAATCAAGTAGGAATATATAGGATCATCTCATGTCAATCATAAAATTAATCCATATAGATATATAGGATAACACATCATATCATAGTTTAACACATCATAGCACAAAACGACTCAACAACGACTCATTAATCGAGTCACAACAATTGAAATGCGGAAGTAACAGTTTATCAAACCCCTCCTAATGTGCACAGTGTGTCAATTTAATATGTTTGAATGAACCACGGACCTAAACCCCGCTCTGATACCAACTGTAATACCCTGGCTATTCGGAAGCTAAGATGTCACGCAAAACTATCAAACTACTAAGAATAGCATTAAAGCTAGATTATACAGATTCAATCAACAATAATTTCTAAAGAATGACAATAAACGATCACCAGATTCATGGAAAAGAATGGATAAACAGATATAATACCACGAACAGTCAAGTAATACCAAAGTTGGATTATTACAAATCTGAAAATTTATTTAACAAGTTGGCTTGACTGAAAGGTAATAATAATTATTCTGGTTGGATAAAAGTGAAGTGCAGCAGTCGAACTACCCCACCAAATCATCTTGTCTTCTCCTCAATTACCTAATTAAAACATACAAAGCAAGGGTGAGTCGAAGACTCAGCAAGTACATACAAGAATAATCAAAAATAGAGTGGACAACACAATCCAGTTGAATTACGAACAAATCTTGGAACACATATATGATTGAATGGAATGAATACATGAATGAATGAAATGAAAGAATGCATTGAAGGAATGGACTAATCACAGCTTATACCGGTATAGCGAGTGTAACACTCGTCGGTGTTCACTTAAAGTTACCGTATGAAGAACGTTTCATACGGGTGTCCAACGTGGCCCACATTGGAATGGTGGATCACACGTACCCATTCTGGAATTGATGGGTTTTCAAATGCCCATACTGGAATTGATGGGTCTTTCAAATGCCCATACATTGGAATTGATGGGACTTACCAAAAATAATCCACTTCCGTGGTCATAATGAATTTTATGAATGAACATGTTGATTTCTCATGGTATGAATGAATATCACACATTAGTAGAAAAGGCACATGGCATTCAACAACATGTGTAAACAAGTATGAGTATGCATTCCCACACAACATAATATATCAAGGATGCCACACAAGTTAGTTGCATGTAATGGAATGCAACAACTGAAATGAATGCTAATTCTTTAATCACAAGAATCATCTTCTTGAAATGAAATAAACATCAGGATGGATAGAAAAAGGCATTCACAATTTATCCCAACATCAAGCAAACAATTGTGTGGATTTCATGGGGATATGTTCCAGATCTTAGGATGATGTGACAATTGGCAATGGCGTTTACGGTTTGTCGTTTCACGTGTTTTCGACAAAGTGGCAGAGCTTCTTTGGGCAGAGCGGTCCGACGGTCCTTGCGGCGGTCCGCCGGTCCCAAATCGGTCGGACCCGGCCATGTGGGATCGGACCGGCGGTGACCAAAGTGGTCAAAACAAATTTGGGCCAAAAATAGGTGTTGTAGGCAAGTGAGGGATCCCAATGCACTTGGTCTCATGATTTTTGGAGTCTCGATAAAAAGTTCTATTGGTTTAAAGTTTCGGAAGGTTTGAATTTGGGGCTTGAATTTGGCTAAGTCCCATGAGGCGGTCCGACCAAACTCACGTGGAGCGGTCCGACCGCCAAAGCGCGGTCCGGCCGGCTCACTGAGCGGTCGGACGGTATTGACTTGAACGTCGGCCAACCGTGGCGATGTTGATTTGTTAGGTCAAAGTCATTGGTATCGTGGCATATGGTTTGCATGATGCATGTTTTGACTAACATGGGTCAAGTTGTGAAGAACTTGTTCCCGAATTCGTGTTTGCTTATACGTGGTTGTGCGGGTTGCTTGGTGGTCAACGACGGTCAACGGCGAGGAGGATCGGGACTAGACTTGGAGAGTTGAGGTCCAGAACGATCAACGATGCCGGGTGAGGTCAAAGACTCAAGCGTGACACAAGATGCACAAGGGTGACCTATTGGCAAATCCATGGTGCATGGTGAAGCGGTTTAGGTCAAAAGGTTAAAGACGGCGCTTTGCGAAGCGTGCGTGTGTGACCCGTTTGTTAGTGGGCCTTAACGGGAGCCCAATTAAGTCAAACCTTAGGAGTTCTAAGCCTCCACTATAAATAGGAGGAGGTGGTGGCTGCACCCCTCGGTCTCTCGCCTTTTTATGTTTCAAAACCCTAATTGTCTTTAGGGGAGTTGAGGTGGAGGCTAGGGCTCTTGATGGTTTGTGGTGAATTTCGTGATCTTTGATTGTCCACTGATCCATGATGGTGTGGATGTAATCCAGCATCAATCACGAAATCAATCTATGCAAGGTTTGCTTGAGATAAGTCTCTTTTCGTTCTTGCTTTCAATTTCATGTTTTTAGGGCTTTCTTTGATCCGCGAGTTTGTGATTGATTCTTTCACGTGAATTAGCTTGCTGTGATATATGTGAATCTATCTAGCATCATCTTGATCATCAATCACTCACGAACAAGCATTAGGATCAAGTTTTCGTTCTTGCCCGGTTTTAGACCTTCTGTTAATCAATTGGCAATTGCTCAAGATCGTTCCAAGAATTATCATAATATTTGAATGGAATAGGTCCTCAATAGCATTTAGAAGGTGTGTGCAAAGTTTCATAAAGTTTGGAGTTGAGAATCAAAAGTTTCACCTAATTGCAACCGTCATCGGTGATTTTATCATTGCGATCGGTTCGAGTCGGCCGGTCGATCGCCCGTCATCACCGGTCGAGACCGATTTTGGAGCGGTCCGACCGCCCGACTTAACGCCGGTCGGACCGCCCGACAATCGGTCCGGCCGGTTGGGGTCAATGATCGAACCGCGCGTCTTTGTGAGTTTGCAATCTTAGTTGATTTTGTTATTTTGCTTAGGGGATTTAATTGGATTCAATACTAGTCTTCCGCTGTACTGGTATATTGATCTTCATAGCTTCATCATAGCTATTGGAGTGAAATTGTGTTGAATTTATTATTTGGGAAAAAGTCAGCGTGCTCCTATTCACCCCCCCCTCTAGTCGCCTTTTCGGTCCAACAAGTGGTATCAGAGCCCGGTTAGTTCAATCTTGATCTTAACCGGTCACTGAACTTTGGCGATGGATAAGTTTTCTACTAAACCGCATATCTTCGATGGGCACGACTATGCCTATTGGAAGAATCGTATGCCGCGTCTTTCTTGAGAGCGAGGACAAGCTATTTGGGATGTTGTTAGAGCCCATTGGTTATTCTGAAATTGCTACACCTGCTTCGCAATTCTTTTGGCTAACAACAATAAGGCTAAGAATCTTTTATATGGTGCACTTGGTAGACAAGAATATGATAGAATTTGCAATCTTTCAAACTGCGCATGAAATTTGGAACACTCTCGAAACATATCATGAGGGTTCGTCCCAAACAAAAAGGTGCGCTAAGCAGTTTACAAGCGTGAATACAATAAATTGAGAAGCGTCCGGAGAGAGCATCGATGACATTTTGATCGCTTTAATAAAGTAATTAATCAAATGAAATTTGTTGATATTGAATATTCTCAATCTCAAAATGCCACCCATCTCTTGGCCGCAATCAACACCAAGGAGTGGTAGATGAAGGCTCTTGCTATAGAGGAAAATGTTGATCTTTCAAGTCTTACTTTAGAATTGCTTTATAGTAAACTCAAGACTCATGAAATTAAAAGAGTTGATCATCCCAAGAAAGATAATTTAGCTTTGTAGCGAGATCCTCTCAAAAGGCTTTTGATGACTCTTTTGAATCTTCTTACGGATTTTCATTTGCTTGTTTATCTGCTATTCATGAAGAGGAGCTTGAAAGTATTCTGAAGCAGAGTTAGCTCTTCTAGCTAAAAAATTCACACGGGCCTACAATAATGTGAGAAACAAAAGAGAGGTGGTCCGGTGACATGCTATGAATGCGGTGAGCTCAATCATATCCGACAAATTGCCCCAAGTCGAAAGGTAAGAGCAATCATAAGGAAGGAAAGCCGACTTGGAAGAAGCCTCCTTTCAACAAATCAAGGTATGAGGCTAATAAGTGTGGATATCATGGGGATATGCTCCAGATCTTAGGATGATGTGACAATTGGCAATGGCGTTAATGGTTTGTCGTTTCACGAGTTTTCGACAAAGTTTCAAAGACTGCTCGGACTTTACGGGCGGCGGTCTGACCGACCATAGACGGCGGTCCGGCCGGTCCCAAATCGGTCGGGCCGGCCATGTGCGCCGGTCGGACCGGCCGTGACAAAAGTGGTCAAAGCAGTGGGCCAAAAATAGAGGGTGTAGGCAAGTGAGGGGATCCCATTGTTCTTGCTACCATAAATTTTGGAGTCTCGATAAAAAGTTCTATTGGTTTAAAGTTTCCAGAGGTTTGGATTTTGGGGTTGAAAATTGGCTAAGTCCTTACGGCGGTCGGGCCGCCTTTGGCGGCGGTCCGGCCGGCAAGGCAAGCGGTCGAGCCGAGCCACGAGGGGCGGATCGACGGTTGTTACCTGAACGTCGCTGTCGTGGCGGCGTTGTTCGTTGGTTAGGTCAAAGTCATGAGTTTGATTGCATATGTGTTGCATGATGCATGTTTTGACTAACGTGGGTCAAGTTGCGAAGAACTTGTTCCCGGTTTCGATTTGCTTGTCTATTGTTGTGCAGGTTGCTTGGTGGTCAACGACGGTCAACGGCGAGGATGATCGGGACGAGGCTTGGAGAGCTTAGGTCCAGAACGATCGACGATGCTGGGTGAGGTCAATGAAATCAAGTATGGTGCAGAATGGACAAGGATGACCGAGCAGACGATTCGGTCGCGATTGGTTTGATCAAGCGGTAGCGGAGTCGGTGCAAGTGCCATGGTGGTTTCGGTGGGGCCGGATGGGAGAACTTGCCGACATGGAGAGAGCGGTGATCAACCTACGTGCATGAGCATGCGAAGTGCTTGCGAAGATGGACTCGGTCTTGGAGAAGGGACCAAGAAGGGGTATTTTGGTAATCTTACCAAATATCACCTTGGTGACCTTTTGCCTACCCACGGCGCAAGACGGCGCAAGAGAAGCGGTTTAGGTTAAGAGGTGTTGTAGGCGGCGCTTTAAAATGCGTGCGTGTGTGACCCGTTTGTGTTGGGCCTTAACGGAGCCCATTTGAGTTAATTTTCTAGAAGGTCTAAGTCTCCACTATAAATAGAGGAGGAGGTGGCTGCACCCCTTCAACTCTTTTATCATTATTGAAACCCTAGTTTTGGCTTAGGGAGAGGATTAGTGGAGGTTAGGGTTCTAGAGAGTTTTGATTTGATCTTGTGCTCTTGGATTGAGCTTTGTCCTCCATTGATGGAGTGGTGTAAACCCAAACCCTATCAATCAATCCAAAGAAAGCTTTGATCAAAGATGTGTCTCTTTGCCCTTCTTCTCTCTATTTGGTGATTTTGAGTCTTTCTTTGATTCGCATGTTTTTGATTGATTTCTTTACATGATATAGCTTCTTTGTGACATGTGGGAACACATCTAAGATCATCTTGATCATCAATCACCCACGAGCAAGTTTTTGGGTCATGTTTTCGTTTTGACTCGGTTTTGAACCATCCATCTCTCAAACTGAAAAATGTCGTAACTTTTCCATGGATCTCCATGATCTTGATTGGAATAGGTTCTGACATCCTAGAGAAGGTGTGTTCCAAGTTTCATGAAGTTTGGAGTTGTAGATCAAAAGTTAGACCTATTTGCAACCGTTTTTGGTGATTTCTTTGTTCATCGGTGGAGGTCGGACCGCCCTAGCTAGAGGTCGGACCGCCCCTTGGAGAGTCGGACCGCCCCGAATAGAAGTCGGACCGCCCTTCTCTTAGGAAATTAAGTTTGGTTGTTTTGGTTGTTTTGCTTTGGGGTTTTGATTGGATTCAATCCTAGTCTTCCATTGATCTTGGTATATCGATCTTCATAGCTTCTATAGCTATTGGAGTGAAATTTGTTTTGAATCTAATCGTGGTTGAAAAAGTGGCGTGCTCCTATTCACCCCCTCTAGTCGCCTTTTCGGTCCAACAAGTGGTATCGAGCCGGTTAGTTCAATCTTGATCTTAGCAGGTCCTTTGAACTTGGCGATGGATAAGTACTCCACCAAGCCGCATATCTTGATGGGCACGACTATGCCTATTGGAAGAATCGCATGCGAGTCTTCCTTGAGAGCGAAGGACAAGCTATATGGGAGGTTGTTCGAGCCCGCTCGTTCTTCTTCACGAAGTTATTCTGTAGGGCTTGACCCTCTTGGCTAACAACAATAAGGCAAAGAACCTCTTGTATGGTGGGCTTGGTAGGCAGGAGTATGATCGAATTTGCAATCTTGAGGCTGCATGCGAGATTTGGAACACCCTCGAAACCTACCATGAGGTTCGTCCCAAATCAAGAAAATACGCGAGGCGATCTATAAGCGTGAATATAACAAATTCGAGATGCGTCTGGAGAGAGCATCGATGACATTTTCGATCGCTTCAACAAAGTGATTAATCGGATGAAGGTACGTTGGAATTGAATATTCTCGATCCGAAAATGCCACCCACCTCTTGGTGCAATCAACACCAAGGAGTGGGAGATAAAGGCTACCGCCATTGAGGAGAACGTCAACCTCTACGATCGACTTTGGAGCTGCTCTATAGCAAGCTTAAGACTCATGAGATCAAGAGGATTGATCATCCCAAGAAGGAAAATATGGCCTTGGTAGCGGACCGCTCAAGAGAGCTTCGATGGGTCTTCCGAGTCTTCTTACGGATTTTAAACTTCTTTGGTTTATCGCAATCCATGAAGAGGAGTTTGAGAGTCTTCCGAGGCGAGTTAGCCCTCATAGTCGAGAAAAGCCACACGGGCCTATAACAATATGAGAAACAAAAGAGAGGAGGTCCGTGACTTGCTATGAGTGTGGTGAGCTTAATCATATCAGACAAGCGCCCCAAGTTGAAAGGAAAGAGCAACCACAAGGAAGGAAAGCCGACTTGGAAGAAGCCTCAATGGAACAAATCAAGATTTGATCTCGCTTAAGCTCACAAAGCGACTCAGGGTTCTTGCCGCTTTTGGGAACAATCCTTAGCGATGTGGACTCGGGAGCGAGGATGACAAGGAGGAGGAGATCCTCAAGACAAGAAGAAGGGAAGGCCAAGGACTTCACGGTGTTTGCTTCATGGCCGACTCAGACGGCGTCGGCGACGATGAGGTACCTCTCTCCTATGATGTCCTTTTCGATAGATGCGAAACTATCTTTGAGCAACTCATGAGCGAGGATAAGGCGTTAGAGTATATCATGGCTAGGAACAAGGACTTAGAGTCTCAAGTAGATAATTTGACTTTAGAACTTGCAAATACTAAGACTCTTGAATCGATGAATGTTCTTCTGCCATGCTCTACACTCGAATTTGCTAAGCGCAATCTGCTCATGATATTGCTTTGCAACAACTTGAAAATGCTAGGGTGAGTTAGTTGAGGTTAAATCTGCTCCTTGTGAAAAATGCTTAGATTCCGACAAGTTGGTTGCTCACAGTGCTTTATTGATCCTAGCCTTTGCTCTTTTTGCATTGAGCGAACATGAAGTTAAAGATATCTTAGAAGCGATTAGAGCTAAATATGCCAAGCTTAAGAACAGATTGAGTCTTCTACATGTGCTTCATGTCCTGCTCTTAAACTTGAAATTGCTTTATATAAGGAAAAATATGCTAGAGCTATTAAAGGCAAAACTTGTGAGTCATGTGTTAATCTTGAAAAGAAAATGCTTATCTTAAGGATACCTTAGAAAAATTTTCTAAAGGTAAGAAACAATTAAACATGATTCGGACAAATCTAAGACTCCTTATAAGAAGCAAGGATTAGGATACAACTCTGTCCAAGATAATTCTAAGCCCCAAGTAACTCAAGTCTTGGAAAATGGGTTAGTTGAATTTAAAACCCAACTTTGCAAAAACTACTTTTTAAATCTGCGGGTTTTGCCCAAACTTCTGTTAAGTCAAAGGGTGCTTCTCCCGGTGGTATCAAGTACCATTGCACCTATTGCAAGAAGAATGGACATTTGGTTGAGTTACATTGGCGTAGGTTGAAAAATGATAAGAAAAATTTTGCTAGAATTTCACTCAATCAACCTAGAGCTTTTATGAGACATGGTAATGTAGAAAAGAGGAAACTTGGTTTAGGATTTGTGTCACATGCTCATCATCATGTTCCTAGACAGGATAACTCTTATGTTAAAGTAACCATTGCTCATATGAACTTCAAACTTAATCAAGGATAGCACTACGCTTTGCATACTACATGAGACATGTGTCTCGATCTTGGGTTCCCAAGTCTTGTTTAACTAACTTGATGTTGAGACACCTTGTTCTTCTGTGCCTTGATTTTCAGGATTACCGCGGAAAGAGGAAGGACACGTGGTTCGTCGACTCCGGCTGTTCACGCCACATGACCGGAGACTCAAGATGGTTCACCTCCTTCACGCGGTCGACGGGTGATGAATTCATCACCTTTGGAGATGATAGGCAAGGGCGGATTGAAGGAGCAGGATCGATCGGGGTGAGCGACAAGTTCATCCTCAAGGGCGTCGCCCTTGTGGACAAGCTAAGGTTTAATTTGCTTTACGTCTCTCAACTTCTTGATGATGGCTATGAGACTAGATTTAAGAAAAATGCTTGTCGGGTGCTTGATTAATTTGGTGAGCTTGTTTTTGGGATTACTAGAGTTGCTAGGATCTTTGGGTGATTTTTACGAATCTCTTCTTTGGTTCTCTCAAGTGCTTAATTTCATCTTCTTCTTTCGAGTTTTGGCTTTGGCACCGTCGTTTGGGGCACATTGGTTTTGATCATCGACGCGAGTTAGCAACCTTGAGCTCATGAGAGGTTTGCCCAAACTCAAAGCCGTCAAGGATCTTTGTATGTCGCATACATGTAGGCATGGCAAGCAAGTTGCCGCCACACCCATCGATGACTATGGTCATGGTGACGGGCCGGGACAGTTGCTTCATATGGATCTTTGTTGGTCCCGCTAGGTTCGGTCGATTGGTGGAAAATGGTACATTCTTGTCATAGTCGATGATTTTCTAGATACACTTGGGTGTTCTTTCTCTCTTGAAGGATGAAGCTTTTGATCATTATCATGATCTTGTTCTTCGTTTGGCTTCGAACTTCCGAGTGCCTTGAGAGCGATCCATGATGACAATGGCACGGAGTTCAAGAATGCATCCTTTGCTTCTTTTGTCTTTGGCGTGGAATTGAGCATCGGTTCTCCTCCCCACGTCCCTCAACAAAATGGCGTTGTGGAAAGGAAGAACAGGACCCTAGTCGAGATGGCTAGGGCGATGCTAGATGAGTATAGCACTCAGGAGGTTTTGGGCGAAGCTATTTCTCTTGCTTGCCATATTACAAATCGTGTCTTTTTAAGACCATCTTTGGGCAAGACTCCTTATGAGCTTGGTTTGTAGAAAACCCTCTGTCTCGCATTTTCGAGTCTTTGGATCCAAGTGTTTTATTCTCAAGGCAGAAATCTAGATAAATTTGAGTCAAGAACTTTTGATGGTTTATTTTTGGGTTATCCTGCACATTCAAGGGTTTCGGGTTTTTAATCTTTGAAACTAACTTTGGTTCGGAGACATGCAATGTCACTTTTGATGAGACTAGCCACAGAGCTAGATCGGATATTTCGAGTGATACACGGTGTGAGAGTATATTTGTAGAAGAAGATGATGATGGACTCGATGATACTCTTCCACTGCTTCTTGTTGACATTCTTATCCTGCACAAGAACACATCGTGACTACTTAGCCTTGGTTGAGGCACTTTGCATCTTCATCATCGTGATACTGCGAGGTCGAAGAGTACTTTCCTCTCGGTGCGCCACTTCACATTCAAAAGCGACATCCGCGGATCGGATGATAGGTAATATCCATGAGCGAGTCACTCGCTCCGGTATCATGATCCAAACCTCTATTCTCATTACCTTTTGTAGCTTCTTTTGAACCCGCGATATATCACATGCTTTATCGATTCGAGTTGGGTCAATGCCATGCATGAGGAGTTAGAGAATTTTGAGAGGAATAAGGTTTGGAACCTAGTAGAACCTCCTAGTGGTCATAATGTTATAGGAACCATTTGGGTCTTCAAAACAAACAAAATGAGGATGGTTACGTGGTTAGAAACAAGGCTAGGTTAGTAGCTCGGGGTTTTAGCCAGTTGAGGGTTAGATTTTGATGAGACCTTTGCTCTGTTGCTAGACTAGAAGCTATTCGCATTCTTCTTGCATTTCTTTGCCTCTAAGGGCTTTAGATTATATCGGATGGATGTTAAGAGTGCCTTTGAATGGTTTTATAGAGGAGGAGGTTTATGTTAGGCAACCCCTGTGCTTTGAGAATCCCAAGAACCCACATCATGTCTTCAAGCTATCAAAGCCTTGTATGGTCTTAAACAAGCCCCTAGAGCACAGTATGATAGACTTAAGACCTTCTTGCTTAAGAATGATTTTGAGATGGGTAAGGTAGACAAGACCTTGTTCATTCTTAGGCGTGGCAATGATTTCTTACTTGCTCGATTTCGTTGATGATATTATCTTTGGTGGTTCTTCTCATGCTCTTGTTTCTAGCTTTTACGAGACTATGTCCGGGAATTTGAGATGAGCATGATGGGAGAGCTCAATTACTTTACGGGGCTTCAAATCAAGCAATGTAAGGAAGGATCTTCATCCATCGACGAAGTATACTAAGGATCTGCTCAAGCGCCCGACATGGGTGATCGCAAGCCGATCGCCACTCCCATGGCGACTTCGATCGCTTTGGATCGGATGAGGAAGGAGAAGCCGTGGATCAGCGAGTACCGCATGACATGATCGGCTCCCTCCATGCACTGACGGCATCAAGGCCGGACATCCACTTCACCGTCGCCTCTGCGAGGTTTGAGCGTCTCGAGAACTTCCCATCGCCAGCGTTAAGCGCATATTCGGTATTTACACTCTACCCTCGATATGGCATTTGGTACTCTGTTCTTCTTCTTTATCCATTCGGGGTTTTCGATTACGATTTTGCGGTGTCGGCGATAGGAAGAGTACCTCGGGCACTTGTCACTTCCTAGGCACTTCTCTTGTTTCTTGGTCTTCTAGGAAGCAGTCCTCTGTTGCACAATCTCACGAGGTGAGTATGTAGGCTTGCTAGTTCTTTGTAGTCGATTTTGTGGATGGTATCCACTCTTAAGGACTACGGGTTAAATTTTGCTAGTGTTCCTCTTTTACGTGATAACATACGCTATTAACATTGCTAAGAACCACGTGCAACACTCTAGGACCAAGCACATAGACATTCGCTATCACTTCCTTAGAGACCATGTCGAGAAGGGTGATATTGTGCTACACTTCGTGGAGTCAGAGGCTCAATGGTGATATCCTCACCAAACCTTTAGACCCAACTAGGTTTGCCACCTTAAGAAGCGAGTTAGGGGTAATTTATCCCTATGGGTTGGTTTGAGGGGGAGTTCGATCTTTTCTGATCTTACCTTGTTCTTTTGATCTTTTATTGTTCTTTTACGAACTTGTTGATCTTTTGAACTTTTTAGGTTTTTAGGCTTTTATTGCATCGCATTGTATCATATTGCATTCATATGTAAAATACTTCAAGTGGTTTGAAAAATCCAAAAGATGCATTGTAATATAAAATTTTACCTTATCTTTTAAAATTGATGAAGCTTTGCCTATTACCCTTTGGAGCTTTAGTATTTCAATTCTTGCTCAATGCCATGTCTAGTTCCTTGACTTGCTAGAATTATCATGCTTTTACATGTGTAGCTAAGTCTTTGCTATATGAGCTAGAACTTTAAAACAACTCGAACTAAGAAATTGCAATTTGTGGATGTTTTAGCGAGTTGCGCAATTAGTGCTCCTTTGTGACATTGGCCTGTCGAATTGCTTTGTGAGCTCTTTGATCTAAAATTGACCATTACTTGAGCTTTTGTGTTCTTGAGATTCTAAAAGCTGCTCTTGTGAAAAATGAAAAATCAAGATTGTCTTATGCTTAAAATGTGCCAAACTATTCTTACGAGGCCTTGTCAAATGACATGAACTTGGAGATAGTTTGATGATCGAGACGATCTCATGGGGATTGCTTGTCGAAATGACATGAACCTCAAGATTTGTCGCCCAGTAGAAGCTTAGAAAGAGTTTGTGGATGGCTCTAGTCCAGGATCTTCTTTACTAAGATATACCTTTAATCAACTTTTGGTGAAGCTTAGGATGAGTTTGTGGATGGCTCCTAGTCCAGGATCTTGTCACTAAGTTAGATCATTAGTCAACCTCAATATTCAATGCAAATGAGAAAATGTTGACAAATGGGCGTTTACAAAGATTGAGCAAAATGATTCAATCTGGGACTTGATTGACTCTTAATGTGGTCTTTGTTAGATTTTTGATCTCACTTTGACATTTTGACATGGCCAATTTCACTTTAGGATCCCTGTTGATGAACTTCTTTGAATTTGAGCGTTGCTTAAATTGATCAAATCTATTGCTTTACTTTTGAGCCTTGGTGCTTAGCTTTGATATATATGTCTTACCATGATCTTGCTAGCTATTTATCGGGCTTGATATGTTGTTTGTGCAATATTAGAGATACTAGATTGTTCTTTTGGGTAATCTCCAAAGCTTCTTGTAATCAAAAATTGAAAAATACAAAAATGAAGCCACTCCATTGCACTTCATGCATACTTCTTCTTTTGCTTCCTTCTTCATTCGCAAATTGCTATCTCCGGATGAGAGGAAGGCGTGATTCCTTGATGACTCCATTGTCAAAGGGGAGAAGATATTTCGATGTTGGGAGAAGTTTATACAAAGGGAGAAAGTTGGAGAATTTGAAATTTTCTCAAATCAGAGGATCATAGTGAGGGGAGTTTTGAATTGCATTCTTATTGTCTTATTGACTCTTACGAACTTGAATTGCATTTATTACTCCTCACAATGATCAAAGGTCAATTGAACAATTGTTCTTTCATATGGACCTTAAGTGAGATTTTTGACTTTTACGAAATCAAAGTTTTATGCTTTCTTTTGCCTTATCTCACTTGTCTATGCTATTACGATGCCGGCTTGGTCATTTCCATTGCTTTCTCTTGCTTATGGACCAAGTTGTGCCTTTGTGCAAAACGAAAGTATTTTACTTTTCAAACCTTCAAATTACATTTTTCGGATTATTGCCAATGTGTTCATCAAGGGAGATTGTGGATATCATGGGGATATGCTCGAGATCTTAGGATGATGTGACAATTGGCAATGGCGTTAATGGTTTGTCGTTTCACGAGTTTTCGACAAAGTTTGACCTTTATTCGGACTTTACGGGCGGTGATCCGACCGCCATAGCACGGCGGTCCGACCGGTCCCAAATCGGTCGGACCGGCCATGTGCGCCGTCGGACGGCCGTGACAAAAGTGGTCAAAGCAGTGGGCCAAAAATAGAGGTGTAGGCAAGTGAGGGGATCCCATTGTTCTTGCTCCCATAATTTTGGAGTCTCGATAAAAAGTTCTATTGGTTTAAAGTTTCCAGTGGGTTTGGATTTTGGGGTTGAAAATTGGCTAAGTCCTTCTGGCGGTCGACCGACCTTTCGCGTGGTCCGGCCGGCAAGCCAGCCGATCGAGCCGCCACGGCGGATCGACCGGTTGTTACTTGAACGTCGCTGTCGTGGCGGCGTTGTTCGTTAGTTAGGTCAAAGTCATGAGTTTGGTGCATATGTGTTGCATGATGCATGTTTTGACTAACGTGGGTCAAGTTGCGAAGAACTTGTTCGGTTCGATTTGCTTGTCTATTGTTGTGCGGGTTGCTTGGTGGTCAACGACGGTCAGCGGCGAGGATGATCGGGACGAGGCTTGGAGAGCTTAGGTCGAACGATCGGCGATGCGGGTGAGTCAATGAAATCAAGTATGGTGCGAGAATGGACAAGGATGACCGAACAGACGATTCGGTCGATCGGGTTTGATCAAGCGGCGCGGGAGCGGTGCAAGTGCCATGGTGGTTTCGGTGGGAGCCGGATGGGAGAGACTTGCCGACCATGGAGAGAGCCGGTGATCAACCTACACGTGGCGGAGCATGCGAAGTGCTTGGCGAAGAGGGACTCGGCCTTGGAGAAGGACCGAGAAGGGTATTTTGGTAATCTTACCAAATATCACCTTGGTGACCTTTGCCTACCCACGGCGCAAGGCAGCGCAAGAGAAGCGGTTTAGGTTAAGAGGTGTTGTAGGCGGCGCTTTAAAATGCGTGCGTGTGTGACCCGTTTGTGTTGGGCCTTAACGGGAGCCCATTTGAGTTAATTTTCTAGAAGGTCTAAGTCTCCACTATAAATAGAGGAGGGAGGTGGCTGCACCCCCTTCAACTCTTTTATCATTATTGAAACCCTAGTTTTGGCTTAGGAGAGGATTAGTGGAGGTTAGGGTTCTAGAGAGTTTTGATTTGATCTTGTGCTCTTGGATTGAGCTTTGTCCTCCATTGATGGAGTGGTCAGTAAACCCAAACCCTATCAATCAATCCAAAGAAAGCTTTGATCAAAGATGTGTCTCTTTGCCCTTCTTCTCTCTATTTGGTGATTTTGAGTCTTTCTTTGATTCGCATGTTTTTGATTGATTTCTTTACATGATATAGCTTCTTTGTGACATGTGGGAACACATCTAAGATCATCTTGATCATCAATCACCCACGAGCAAGTTTTTGGGTCATGTTTTCGTTTTGACTCGGTTTTGAACCATCCATCTCTCAAACTGAAAAATGTCGTAACTTTTCCATGGATCTCCATGATCTTCGATTGGAATAGGTTCTGACATCCTAGAGAAGGTGTGTTCCAAGTTTCATGAAGTTTGGAGTTGTAGATCAAAAGTTAGACCTATTTGCAACCGTTTTGGTGATTTCCTTTGTTCATCTATTTGGAGGTCGACCGCCCTAGCTAGAGGTCGGACCGCCTTGGAGAGGTCGGACCGCCTCGACAGTAGAGGTCGGACCGCCCTTCTCTTAGGAAATTAAGTTTGGTTGTTTTTGGTTGTTTTGCTTTGGGGTTTTGATTGGATTCAATCCTAGTCTTCCATTTGTCTTGGTATATCGATCTTCATAGCTTCTATAGCTATTGGAGTGAAATTTGTTTTGAATCTAATCGTGGTTGAAAAAGTGAGCGTGCTCCTATTCACCCCCCCTCTAGTCGCCTTTTCGGTCCAACAATAAGCTTGTGAAGGCTGCTCACCGGGTCCTTGCCGCTTTTGAGGATCAATCCTTGAGCGATGTGGATTAGGGAGTGAGGAGGACAAGGAGGAGGAGATCCTCAAGGCAAAAAGAAAGGAAGGCCAAAGACTTCAACGGCATGTGCTTCATGGCTGATACGGACGACATTGATGATAATGAGGTATCTTTTTCTTATGATGAGCTTTCTGCTAAATATGATTCTATAGTTGAACAATTGCTTAGTCAAGATGAAGCGCTAGAATTTGTCATGACAAAAAATAAGAAATTAGAGTCAAAGATTAGCAAACTGAAAGTAGAGCTTAAAAATGCTAAGACTCTTGAACCTGATGAATGTTTATCTTGTCATGCTATGCATTGAAATTACCAAGTTACAATCTGCTCATAATATTTCTGTACAACAACTTGAGAATGCTAGATCTGAACTAAATGAAATTAAAAGTGCTCCTTGTGAAAAATGTTTAGAACCTAGTAAATTGATTGCTTTTGATGTATTTGATTCTAGCCCTTGCACTTCATGTTTAGAAAAGAGCGTGAAATCAAAGATATCTTAGAAGCTGCTAGAGTCAAATATGCTAAGCTTAAGGACAATATTGAAAATACTACTTGTGCTTCATGTTCCGCTCTTAAGCTTGAAATTGCTTTGTATAAGGAGAAATCTATGGATAAAACTTGTGATGCTTGTGTTAACTTGAGAAAAGAAAATGCTTACCTTCATGATACATTAGAGAAATTTTCTAAAGGTAAGAAACAATTAAACATGATTCTTGACAAGTCTAAAACTCCTTATAAGAAGCAAGGTTTAGGATTCAATTCTTTTCAAGACAATTCAAAGCCAAAAGTCATTCAAGTCTTGGAAAAGGTTTAATTGAATTCAAAACCCAACTTTGCAAAAATATCTTTTAAATCTGCAGGTTTTGCCCAACCTTGTATTAATTCCAATGGTGCTTCTTCTAGTGGTACCAAGTACCATTGCACTTATTGCAAAAAAAGGTGGACATTTGATTGAATTCTGTTGGCGTAGGTTGAAAAATGATAGGAAAAATTTTGATAGAATTTCATTCATGCAACCTAGAGCTTCTATGAGACATGGTAACACTGAAAAGAATAAACACGGATTAGCATTTTTCTCTCATGCAAATCATTATGTTTCTAAATATCCTAATTCTAATGTTTATCGATTTGGCGGTCGATCATTGAGTGAGTCACAGGTCGACCGTTTTGGTCGCGATCGACCTTGATAGCCAACGTCGGGATCGAGACCGCCCATGGACAGTTTAAGTCTCATGTTAATTTAAACATTGCTCATAACTGAATCTTAGATGAAATCAAGGATAGTACTTCGGTTTGTATACTTCTTGCAGGCGTGTGTCTCGATCTTTGGATTCCTAAATCTTGTTTATCTAACTTGAGATTGAGACACATCGTTCCTTTGTTCCTTGATTTTTCGGATTGCCGTGGAAAGGGGAAGAACACGTGGTTTGTCGACTCCGGGTGTTCACGCCACATGACCGGAAACTCAAAATGGTTCACCTCTTTCACGCGGGCAACAGGTGATGACTTCATCACCTTTGGAGATGATACACAAGGGCGAATTGAAGGAACAGGATCAATTAGGGTGAACAACAAATTCATTCTAAAGGATGTTGCTCTTGTGGACAAGCTTAGGTATAATCTCCTTTCTATTTCTCAGCTTCTTGATGATGGTTATGAGACTGTTTTTAAGAAAAATGCTTGTCATGTGCTTGATTCTACTGGTGAGCTTGTGTTTGGAATATCTAGAGTTGGTAGAATTTTTGGAGCTGATTTTTCAGAATCTCTTGCTGGATCTCTTAAATGTTTGCTTACATCTTCTTCTGATTTCTGGCTTTGGCATCGACGTTTGGGGCACATTGATTTTGATCATCTGACACGAGTTAGCAACCTTGATCTCATGAGAGGTTTACCCAAACTCAAAGCTGTCAAGGATGTTGTATGTGCGCCCTGTAGGCATGGCAAACAAGTTGCCGCCTCACACCCTTCTGTGACTATGGTTATGACTGACGGACCAGGACAATTGCTTCATATGGATACTGTTGGTCCTACTAGAGTCCGGTCAGTCGGTGGAAAATGGTATATTCTTGTCATAGTCGATGATCTTTCTAGATATACTTGGGTGTTCTTTCTTACTTCAAAAGATGAAGCTTTTGGTTATTTTCATGACCTTGTTCTTCGTTTGGCTTCTGAGCTTCCTGGTGCTTTGAGAGCGATTCGCAGTGATAATGGCACGGAGTTCAAAAATACTTCTTTTGCTTCTTTTTGTGCTGAGCGTGGTATTGAGCATCAGTTCTCCTCTCCACACGTCCCTCAACAAAATGGCGTGGTGGAAAGGAAGAATAGGACCTTAGTCGAAATGGCTAGGACGATGCTAGATGAGTATAACACACCGAGGAGATTTTGGGCCGAAGCTATTGCTACTGCTTGCCATATTGCAAATCGTGTCTTTTTGAGACCTTCTTTAGGCAAGACTCCTTATGAGCTTCGTTTTGGTAGAAAACCCTCTGTTTCGCATTTTGAGTTTTGGATCAAAATGTTTTATTCTTAAGGCAGCAATTTAGATAAATTTGAATCAAGAACTTTTGATGTGTTATTTCAGGTTATCTGCTCATTCGAGGGGTTTCGGGTTTTAATCTGAGACTAACATAATTGGGAGACTTGTAATGTCACTTTTGATGAGACTAGCCCAGAGCTAGATCAATTGCTCTGAGATGATTTCTGGTGTGAGAGCATTTTTGTGGAGGAAGATGAGGACGAAGCTAATATCATTCCTTCATCTGCTGCTACTGAAGCGCCCATACTGATACAAGAACCTGCTACGTCTACTTCACCTTCAGTTGAGGCTCCTGCTGCATCTTCATCATCAATGATACTGCGGAGGTCGAAGAAAGCAGTATCTCACCCGGCGCTCCACCGCATTCAGAGGCGGTATCCTCGGAGCAGATAATAGGTAATCTACATGAGCGAGTCACTCGCTCGGTATAATGATCCAAATCTCTACTCTCATTCGGTTTTTGTTGCTTCTTTTGAACCCGCGATATATCACATGCTTTATCGATTCTAGTTTGGGTAAATGCCATGCATGAGGAGTTAGAAAATTTTGAAAGAAACAAAGTTTGGAACCTAGTAGAACCTCCTAGTGGTCATAATGTTATAGGAACCCGTTGGGTGTTTAAGAATAAACAAGGTGAGGATGGTTACATTGTTAGAAATAAGGCAGATTGGTAGCTCGGGGTTTGACCAAGTTGAGGGTTAGATTTTGATGAGACATTTGCTCTGTTGCTAGACTAGAAGCCATTCGCATTCTGCTTGCATTTGCTGCATCAAAAGGTTTTTAATTATATCAGATGGATGTTAAAAGTGCCTTTTTAAATGGTTTCATAGATGAGGAAGTGTATGTTAAGCAACCCCCTGGTTTTGAGGATCCTAAATATCCAAATCGTGTTTTCAAGCTATCTAAAGCATTATATGGTCTTAAACAAGCCCCTAGAGCCTCGTATGATAGACTTAAGACCTTCTTGCTTAAAAATAATTTTGAGATGGGTAAAGTGGATAAAACTCTATTTATTCTTAGGCGTGGAAATAACTTCTTGCTTGCTCAAATTTACGTGGATGATATTATTTTGGTGGTTCCTCTAATGCTCTTGTTTCGACTTTTACGACACTATGTCTAGGGAATTTGAGATGAGTATGATGGGAGAGCTTAATTACTTTTGGGACTCCAAATCAAGCAATGCAAGGAAGGAACTTTCATCCATCGACGAAGTACACTAAAGATCTACTCAAGCGCTTCAACATGGGTGATTGCAAACCAATTTCCACTCCCATGGCAACCATTGTTTGGATCCGGATGAGGAAGGAGAAGTCGTGGATCAACGCAGTCCGCATGACATGATCGGCTCCCTTACTGTATTTGTGGCCTCGAGACCGGACATTCACTTCACGGTATGCCTTTGTGCAAGATTTGAGCGTCTCGAGAACTTCCCATCGCCAAGCCGTTAAGCGCATATTCGGTATTTACACTCTACCCTCTTATATGGCATTTGGTATTCTGCTCTTGACTTTGTCCATTAGAGGTTTTGATTCTAATTTTGCGGTTTGTCGGTTAGATAGGAAGAGTACCTCGGGCACTGTCACTTCCTAGGCACTTCTCTTGTATCTTGGTCCTCTAGAAGCGGTCTTACATTGCACAATCCTTCTTTGAAGCGGAGTATGTAGGCTGCTTTGCTAGTTCTTGTAGCTTGATTTTGTGGATGGCGTCCACTTTGAAAGATTATGGGTTAAACTTTGCTAGTGTTCCTCTTTTACGTGATAACATACGCTATTAATATTGCTAAAAACCGATTGCAACATTCTAGGACTAAGCACATAGACATTCGCTTTCACTTTCTTAAAGATCATGTTGAAAAAGGTGATATTGTGATGCACTTCGTGAGTCAGAAGCTCAATTGCGGATATTCTTACCAAGCCTTTAGATCAAACAGATTTTCCTCCTTAAGAAGCGAGTTAGGGTAATTTATCCTTATGGGTTGGTTTGAGGGGAGTTTGATTTTTTCTTATCTTTCCTTGTTCTTTTGATCTTTTATTGTTCCTTTTACGAACTTAGTGATCTTTTGAACTTTTTAGGTTTTTAGGTTTTTAATTGCATCTCATTGTGTCATATTGCATTCATATGAAAACTCCAACAAGTGGTTACAACAAATGGTATGAAAAATCCAAAAGATGCATTGTAATATAAGATTTTCTCCTTATTTTTAAAATTGATGAGGCTTTGCCTATTACCCTTTAGAGCTTTTGTATTTCAATTCTTGCTCAATGTCATGTCTAGTTCTTTGACTTGCTAGAATTATCATGCTTTTACATGTGTAGCTAAGTCTTTGCTATATGAGCTAGAACCTTTTAAACAACTCAAACTAAGAAATTGTAATTTGTGGATGTTTTAGCGAGTTGCGCAATTAGTGCTCCTCTTGTGACATTGGCCTGTCGAATTGCTTTGTTAGCTTTTGATCTAAAATTGACCATTACTTGAGCTTTTGTGTTCTTGAGATTCTAAAGCTGCGATGTGAAAAATGAAAATCAAGATTGTCTTATGCTTAAATTGTGCCAAACTATTCTTACGAGGCGCTTGTCAAATGACATGAACTTGGAGATAGTTTGATGAACGAGACGATCTCATGGGGATTGCTTGTCGAAATGACATGAACCTCAAGATTTGTCGCCCGGTAGAAGCTTAGAAAGAGTTTGTGGATGGCTCCTAGTCGGGATCTTCTTTACTAAGATATACCTTTAATCAACTTTTGGTCGAAGCTTAGGATGAGTTTGTGGATGGCTCCTAGTCCGGGATCTTGTCACTAAGTTAGATCATTAGTCAACTTCAATATTCAATGCAAATGAGAAAAATGTTGACAAATGGGCGTTTACAAAATATTGAGCAAAATGATTCAATACGGACTTGATTGACTCTTAATGTGGTCTTTGTTAGATTTTTATCTCACTTTGACATTTTGACATGGCCAATTTCACTTTAGGATCCTGTTGATGAACTTCTTTGAATTTGAAGCTTTGCTTAAATTGATCATATCTCTTGCTTTACTTTTGAGCCTTTGTGCTTAGCTTTGATATATATGTCTTACCATGATCTTGCTAAGTATTTGTCGGGCTTGATATCTTTGTTTGTGCAATATTAGAGATACTAGCTTGTTCTTTTGGGTAATCTCCAAAGCTTCTTGTAATCAAAAATTGAAAAATACAAAATTGAAGCCACTCCATTGCACTTCATGCATATTCCTCTTTATACTTCTTTTGTTTCGCTTCTTCCTTTATTCTATATTTATTATCTCGGATGAGAGGAAGGCGTGATTCCTTGATGAATCCATTGTCAAGAGGGAGAAGATGTGTTAAATAAGAAGAGAAGATGTGTTAATAAGAAGATATTTCTTTATTGGGGAGAAGTTTATACAAAGGGAAGAAAGCGAAAATTTGAAAATTGAGGATCATAGTGAGGGGAGTTCTTGAGTTGCATTCTTATTGTCTTATTGAATATTACGAACTTGAATTGCATTCTTTTATACTCACAATGATCATAGGTCAATTGAACAATTGTTCTTTCATATGGACCTCATGTGAGAATTTTGACCCTTTTCGGAAATCAAAGTTTTATGCTTTCTTTTGCCTTGTCTCACATGCCTATACTATTACGATGCGGCTTGGTCATTTTCATTGCTTTTCTTGCTTATGGACCAAGTTGTGCCTTTATCAAAGCTGCGAGTAAACTCGTTTTCAAACCTCTTACTTACATTTTACGGATAATTGCCAATGTGTTCATCAAGGGGAGATTGTGGATTTCATGGGGATATGTTCGGATCTTAGGATGATGTGACAATTGGCAATGGCGTTTACGGTTTGTCGTTTCACGTGTTTTCGACAAAGTTCTGAGCTTCTTGGGCGAGAGCGGTCCGACCGGTCCTTGCATGGCGGTCCGGCCGGTCCCAAATCGGTCGGGACCGGCCATGTGGGCGATCGGACCGGCGGTGACTAAAGTGGTCAAAACAATTTGGGCCAAAATAGGTGTTGTAGGCAAGTGAGGGATCCCAATGCACTTGGTCTCATGATTTTGGAGTCTCGATAAAAGTTCTATTGGTTTAAAGTTTCGAAGGTTTGAATTTGAGGCTTGAATTTGGCTAAGTCCCAAGGCGGTCCGGCCGCTCCGAGGATGAGCGGTCCGAAGCCAAGAAGCGATCCGACCGCTCACTGGGCGGTCGGACGGATTGACTTGAGCGTCGGCCAACCGTGGCGATGTTGATTTGTTAGGTCAAAGTCATTGGTATCGTGGCATATGGTTTGCATGATGCATGTTTTGACTAACATGGGTCAAGTTGTGAAGAACTTGTTCCCGAATTCGTGTTTGCTTATGCGTGGTTGTGCGAGGTTGCTTGGTGGTCAACGACGGTCAGCGGCGAGGAGGATCGGGACTAGACTTGGAGAGTTGAGGTCGAGCGATCAGCGATGCGGGTGAGTCAAAGACTCAAGCGTGACACAAGATGGACAAGGGTGACCTATTGGCAAATCCATGGTGCATGGTGAAGCGGTTTAGGTCAAAAGGTTAAAGACGGCGCTTTGCGAAGCGTGCGTGTGTGACCCGTTTGTTAGTGGGCCTTAACGGGAGCCCAATTAAGTCAAACCCTAGGAGTTCTAAGCCTCCACTATAAATAGGAGGAGGTGGTGGCTGCACCCCTCGGTCTCTCGCCTTTTTATGTTTCAAAACCCTAATTGTCTTTAGGGGAGTTGAGGTGGAGGCTAGGGCTCTTGATGGTTTGTGGTGAATTTCGTTATCTTTGATTGTCCACTGATCCATGATGGTGTGGATGTAATCCAGCATCAATCACGAAATCAATCTATGCAAGGTTTGCTTGAGATAAGTCTCTTTTCGTTCTTGCTTTCAATTTCGTGTTTTTAGGGCTTTCTTTGATCCATGAGTTTGTGATTGATTCTTTCCGTGAATTAGCTTGCTGTGATATGTGTGAATCTATCTAGCATCATCTTGATCATCAATCACTCACGAACAAGCATTAGGATCAAGTTTTCGTTCTTGCCGGTTTTAGACCTTACATTAATCAATTGGCAATTGCTCAAGATCGTTCCAAGAATTATCATAATATTTGATTGGAATAGGTCCTCAATAGCATTTAGAAGGTGTGTGCAAAGTTTCATAAAGTTTGGAGTTGAGAATCAAAAGTTTCACCTAATTGCAACCGTCATCGGTGATTTCTTGTTGCGGATCGGTTACGGAGTCGGCGGTCAGACCGCCCGTCATCACCGGTCGACCGATTTTGGGCGGTCCGACCGCCCGACTAACGCCGGTCGAGACCGCCCGACAATCGGTCCGACCGGTTGGGTCAATGATCGGACCGCCCGTCTTTGTGAGTTTGCAATCTTAGTTGATTTTGTTATTTTGCTTATGGGATTTAATTGGATTCAATACTAGTCTTCCGCTGTACTGGTATATTGATCTTCATAGCTTCATCATAGCTATTGGAGTGAAATTGTGTTGAATTCATTATTTGGGAAAAAGTGAGCGTGCTCCTATTCACCCCCCTCTAGTCGCCTTTTCTGTCCAACAAATTGGAAACATCACCAAACAGCATAGGGTACTTGCCTTCCGCGATGTGACGTAATAGGAGGACACGAAGATGCCCCTCCACTCACCGCCTCACCGCCTACACAAATGTATAATCGAAATAAGAATAACAAGGTATGACATTGCTACAAGAGCCCTTCCATCCCCTCTATCTCTCCCACCCAAACAACGGGATCAATTTTACCAAGTTTACCCAACAGCCCGATTACCGCTAAACTGGCAGCGATACTAGAAAAATCACCATTAATTATCTGTAACTCCAAAAGACCTGAAACTAGTGCTCACTGAATCTTAACAGATCAGGCTACAAAACATTAGTTGGCGGAATCCACGATTCGGCCAAAGCAGAGGGCTAATTAATGACTAAACACAACCCATCTACGTCATCCGAATCGGATCGAGAGATAAATAAAATGGCGTAACTTTCAACCTATTGATCCAATGAGAATGATTCTTATCATCTTGGAAAGATAATTTTAAGGGATAAAATAACTTAGTTGGGTGAAGGTTCTGATTCGGCCCCTAATTTTAACAAAACCGAGGGACAAACCCTCGACCTCGGTTTTCGGACAGACCGGATAGTTCGTAATCAAAATTCATATCTCCCAAACTACAGATCGGATTTTCCTGATCTTGGTGCCAAAAGAAAGCTAACGTTCCCAGGAATAAAACTCTAGAAGGGAAAAACCCCATATTCGGCCTCTAAGGTAGTCTAAACAATAGATGAAAACACTAACATTTATCTGCCCAGAATTCATAACAGTGGTAAAGAAAATATCATAACTTTCATTATACAGATCCAATGGAGATGATCTTTATCAGCTTTGAAATATAATTTAAAGGGATACAATAACTTATTTGGGTGGAGGTTCTGGAAATACCTCTAACTAAATCAAAACCTAGGATCAAGCCAGCAGATCTTTCTCGTCGATGCAGACGAGCAGTAGCGCACTTAAAAAATCATATCTCCTAAACCGTAAGGCGGAATCACGTGATCTCGGTGGATATGGAATTCTAAGAACAATACCTACAACTTTCTAAGAGATGGACATGACAGAAAACGAACGCATCTTACCCAAAATCGACGTACAAGGCGGTGCGGCAAAGGGAAGGGGGCGGCTCCAAAGGGGGCGGAGAGAAATGTGGAGTTTAGGGTTTGGGGGGTGGGAACCCCCTCTCTTATGGCAGTCACCACATGGGCCACTCTGGGCCGTGGCCCAGAGCCAGTTACCGTGAAATCACGAAAACCCCGGTGAAAAGATGATTACGGTTTTTCGATTAGCTCCTCTTGAAACTTTTTCTAATAAGCGAATCACCTTGAGGTATTCTGATTCTTAAACGGCGTCGAAATTTGACTCTTGAGGTTGTTGAAATCTATCTGTGAAAACAAGCTAAAATAAAAAATATATATATAATTAGTACTATTAGAGAGATTTAGAATTTAGGTGCATTTAGGAATAAGAATCGATAGAATCTGAGCTCGTATGAAGGAGAATGAACATCCGAAAGATTGAAATTCTCATAAATTTATGATAATGGAATTTCTGTGATTATTTTTCTGAAGGAAAAACCTTTATGGCATCAGCATGACGTGAGCGACTGGTAAAAGGATTTTGGCCGAATTATTTTTTAAAGAAAAAGGGAAATGCCACATGGGCGTGACACACAAGCAGCCCATGTCAACATGGGCGTTGAGGTGGCGATGACGTGGCATGCCAAGTGGCAGCCACATCGGTACAAACCGACAGTGGCTCGAGAACCAACGTTCTGGCGAAACGGTGGCGAAGCGATAGCCAACGAGGGCACCAGCGGAGAGAGGGAAACATGGCGAAGATGGTGCTCACCTCGACAACAACTAGGCACGAGGGGAACACCAGCGACGAAGGTGGCGGCTGTGAAGAGCTTCGGCTCACAACGGCGAAGAGGTTGAATAGAGCTTCCGACAAAGGCGAGGAGAGCGTCGAGTAGAACACGAGGTTGCGATGCCAATGGTGAGGAAGAAGGTGACGGGGCGTGGTTAACGGCGTCGGGAACAACAAAGAAAGGAGCTTCGGCCAGCGGGGAGGAAAAGCGAAATGCGGCGTGGAGAAGAGGGAGGATAGGGGATATCTTGGGGATGGAATGAGTCGGGAGAGGGCACACGGTGCTCCAATTTATAGGGACGGAGGTGGAGCAAGGAAGCCATTGGGGCCTTGATGTTGCGCGTGGTTCAAGGGCGGCCTTGTGAAATAGCGAACTGGGTGGGCCATGTCTTGCGTGGAGGAAGGAAAACCAAGGGGTGATTGGGCGAGGGTGTAGATGCGGAGGCATGGCTCTACGCAGTGGTGTGGCACGTGCGGCATGGCGAGTGGCACACGGTGGAGCGGAGCTATTTGGTCGGGGCATGTGCAAAGCGCGTCCTAGGTGCATCAGTCGGCTGAGGCGGCAGCGCATGGCCGTGGCATGATGGGCGGGCAAGGCGCGAAGCGGGGCATGGGTGCGGTGGTGGCACTTACACATTTAGGAGAAATGGGCACGCGGGAATAGGGGAAAAGGCTAAAAATAGGGGAGGTGTGATGTGGGGGATTTAATGCGCATGATTTCGGGAGAGAGAGGGGAGGAATCACAGCATTGTGAGGAGCTCGGTTGGCGGTAATGGAGGTAGTAGGTGGGCGCTAGAGGGAGAAGAAGAGCAGGAGGGAGAAAGGTTGACGCGTGGGCCCAACTTGGCAGTGAGAGAAAGGGAGAGAGGGTGGAGGTGGCTAGCGGGATGGGCTGGGCCAGGAGGTGAGGGTCAGAAATGGGCCATTTGAGCAGAGAAATAAAGAGAAAGAAGATGGGCCGAGAAGGTTTAGACCTGAGAGCATTTTTCTAGATTTTTGTGGTTTTAGAAATTTTAAAAAATAGTTAATTCATTTAGGATTTTACAAAATAGCAAATAGGGCTAAACAATTCTAGAAAAATTAACAGAGAACATAATAAAATTATTTCCAACTTAAAGTTGGCTTTTATTTTTGCACATAATATTTTTTTAATTTCTGGAAATAGAAAAAAATCTTTCTAAATACCAGAAAATTCAAGACAGTAATTAAACTTTTTCTTTTTAGCTTTAAATCCAATAAAAACCCAGAAGACTCGATACATTTTCTTTTTGACTTTTAACATATAGGGAATTCCAGAAAAGCATGAAAAATCTTTTAAAACTCAGAAAATCCAATAAAATAATAGCTTTATTAATTTTATTTTTGGAAACAGAACTTTGGGATGTTACACGAAGACTACCATAATTAATGTAATTGTAGGACCGTAAAGGCGACTAGGGGGGGTGAATAGGCGCTTTCTCAACTTTCTTGCCTAAATCAAATTCAACACAAACTTTACTCCTTTAGCTATGAAAGCTAAGAAGATCGATAGCGCCGCAGTGGAAGCCTTGTCTTTGAATTCGATAACCCGATGACCCACGACACAAAAGTGGAGACTTAATCTCAAAGGCGGATCTGGACACAGCGGTCGGCCGGCTACCATGGTGATCGGCCAGACGGTCAACAATGATCGGCCGGCTACTAAGCGGCGGTCGGACCGGTGGGCGGCGGTTCGACCCAGCGATCTGTCTGCGAATACACGGGCGGTCGGACGCCGTTACAACACCGATCGGCCGGTTGATCGAGCGAAAAACCAATCCCAAATCCAAAGCGAAATTTGATCCAACTTTTGATTCAACCAATGAAACTTGACCAAATTTCGAGCACACCTCCCTAATGATGTTAGAGACCTATTTCTAGCGACGATCCGTCAGATCCACTTCGCAGAATCGATCTCTCGAGAATTTACCAAAGAAGTGCACAAACCCTAGAAATATGAAAATCTTGATTCAAGACTTGCTTGTGGGGGGTTGATGATCTAGAGGACTCTAGGAGTATTCCCGCACATCAAAGCAAGATAAAGTAGGCCAAGAGACCAAGCATAAACCTTTGAATCAAGGAAGCACCAAAATCATCCAAAAGAGAGAAGAACACAAAGGGAATAATTGATCTTTCAATTAAGCATCACAAGATTGTTTGATCACACTTGATGCTTACAAAGCCTCTCCACAAGGGAGGACAAGAGCTCACACAAGGAGCACACTCTCAATCTCTCCAAACCGTAGTTCTCCTCTCCTCTCCTCCAAACCCTAGAAAAAGGAAGAAGGGGCCAAAATGAATGCTTAGAAGGGTTTTCCATCTCCCCCTTTCTATTTATACTAGAGAGGTAGGGTTTCACTTTTGGGACCACTTACACATGGGACCCACACACATAACTATTGAAGCAATCGCCTGCTTCACCACGTGTAGGTTGATCAGCGGTTCTCATCACGTCGCCAAGCCTCTCTTGTCAAAACCCATGAAACCTCCGAGAGACTACTGCCGATATCCGCACCACCTTATCCAACCAGCTGCACCGAACCACCCGTTCGATCCATCTTGCCCATCCTGCACCATGCTTGAGTCACACGACCTCACCCGGTATCCATGATCGTTCTGGACCTCAGCTCTCCAAGCGTAGTCGATCCACTCACCGTTGGCGTCGTTGACCTACAAACCCACCTGCGACAATAGACAAACAAACCGTTTCCAGGAACAAGTTCTTCACAACTTGACCCACGTTAGCTCCGCAATATAATATACAACAATAAAGCATTGACAACCATACATAAACCACAATCAAAACACATCAATGCAAACTTGGCTAACCTCCAAGTCAAAGCGGTCGGCCGCCCCACAAGGCGGTCCGACCGATTCAACGATCGGACCGCTCCACTGCAGCGATCGGACCGGTTAAAAGGACTTAGCCAAATTTCAGCGTGAAAATCTGAAACCTTACGGAATTTTAACTCAATAGAACTTTTATTGGGAGCTCCAAAAATGATGGGACCACATCCAGGAGACTCCCCTCACTTGCCTACACAACCTATTTTTGGCTCAGCTCCAAAAACCAATTTTTAATATGGCGGTCGGACCGGCCACCATGGCCGGTCGGACTCCTCCACGGGCGGTCTGACCGCCCGACAGAGCTCAATCGAGACCTTTGTGGTGCAGCGGCCTTGGAGCAAACCAGCGAGATTTTGCAAACTAACAACGCCATTGCCAATTGACTCATCATCCTGAGATCGTGCACATATCCTCACGATATCCACAGTAATTGATCGCACTTAACGACAATTAACGCAATTAATAACAATCATCGCAATAAACTGGAATTAACAACAATTATTACAACAAATAATTATTTAAAACAATTGTTAAAATGAAAAATTATTATGATAAATAATTTTTAAAATAAATAATTATTACAAAATATTAATTTACAACAGAAAAAAACAAGAAAAGCAAAGGTGGCGACGGCTAGGGTTTGGGCCGCTACTGCTGACGGCGTTAGGCAAGGAGTTTGGTGGTAGGGTCGAGGGAGGAGACCGACGTCGGGGTCGGGCAGAGGTGCCAGATCCAGCCGGGGCCACGGATGGGCGGCATCTCTGGCGTGCGGAGGCACCAGATCTGGGAGAGGGGGAGGGAGTTGGGAATGAGGGAGGAGGTGGGGCACCGGTGTAGGAGGAGGAGGGTAGCGGCACCAGAGAAGGGAGGAGGAGAGAGGTGGCGGTGCTGGCACAAGAGGAGAGGTGGCGACGCCGTCATGGGAGGGGGGAGCGGGCGGGGGCAGAGGCGCCAGATTTGACAGCACGTGGGGAGGAGGGAGGAGGGAGGAGCGGGCGCCATAGTATCAAGGTGTTAGGAATGTCCTTACGAAGTGACAAAACACGGTTGTAATCAGCTTGGGAATTCCTTTCAAATTCCAAAGCAATAAAAACTAGGTGCAAGCCAAATGGCATGCTTGGGACGGTTCGGCATCGACTTTTTGCTGGAAAATTTGAGGCCAAGCATAAGCAGGGTTTTTCGTCTTGGCTTTTTGGTTGGAAGCAGTATAACATGATAAAGTTGGAAGCCCCACAACCCCCTTTCGAAATTACCCTGGAGTTGAGTGGAATTTACTCGCTTTTGCCAACGAACAAAACCCCCGTCCCTCTGCCCTCTGGACCGCCCGAAACCCTAGCCGCCCGCTCCTCCCTCTTCCTGCTCCTACTCCCGCTCTTCTATCCTCCTCCCTCGACGCCTCTGCTCGCCACGCCTCCGTCTCCCTCCTCCTGCGTCGGCCCACGCCGTCGCGGTCCTCCTCCTCCCCCGACGCCGACCTCCTCCTCCCTCGAGTCGCCGCGGTCCTCGTCCCCCGACACTGCCATCCCCAACCGTAATGCGCCACCACCGACTCCCTCCCCTCCCCGACCCATCGTTGACCACCCCCTGCCCTGTCGCCAGGCCACAACCCTAGCCACTTCCTCTTTTCTTTTTAATTTGCCTTTTGTGTTTTCTGTTGTAAATTAATTTATTATGTAATTATTATTTATATTATACTTGTTTATTATAATAATTGTTTAATGTAATTATGTATGTAATATTTTTTATTGTAATAATGTATTATTAATTGGCATTTTTGTGTTAATTTCGTTAATCGTCTATTTCGTGTTAATTGTGTCTATTGCACTCAATTGTGTTTACTGTTATTAGTTGTGTTATTTGTCGTTAATCACGTTAATTGCGGTTATCGCTGTCTATTGCGTTAATTATTGATAATTACGATAGTTGTCGTAAAGTGAGATAAGGCAATGAAAGCACAAGAGGATTCAAATTCCAGAAAGTAGCCAAAAATCTCACTTAGGTCCAAATGAAAGATAATTGTTCTATTTGACCTTTGATCATTGTGAGTCTGCTTCAATTGCAAATGAAATCAGGAATAGGCAATAGAACCAAAAGACTTAACTCACTATGATCACAAAATTTCAAAAGGTTCAATTTTTTATTCTATGAAGTTCTTTTATATTAAACCTTAATTATGAAACCAAAAGCTCCAAACAGTATTTTCTTCACAATCTTTCTCCCCCTTTGATAATGAATTCATCAAGATGCATGAGAAAAGAAAGAGCATGCAGGAATGACTTTATTTTTGAACTTTAGTAAAAAGGAGCCATAACCATTATACATGTAGACAGTACAAGTATTATACCAAGCCATAAAAAGAGTAGACGCTATATTCAATCATGGCAAATCATGTACTGCAAGGCTAGAACCAAGATAGCAGTTGTCTGAGATTAACATAATTAAAACCATGAAAGGTTGCTCAACATCATAGTTTCACAAATAGCAACTACAAATGAGTCAAGCCATGTCTATAAGTAAAAAGAGACTCAAAACAAGAACTGAGGCATTTTGAGCATTAAGAGTACCTTTTTGAAGCAAAACTCAAGCACTTAGCCTTTTTGAGCATTTTCCTAAAAGGATTTTTTTCACTGTGCTAGATCTCAAGCCTTGCCGCGACCATCTCAAGCGATAAGCTTAAAAAAATGATCTAGGTCATCCAAAACTCCCCCTGAGTTCATGCCTAGTGCAATGGCAAGCCGTCTCATGAGAAAGGATTGGTGAGATCGTTTTTCGCACGAGAAAATCTCATTTTCATTTGCTTGACTTAAGAAGATAAAAGCTCATTTTCATCTCAAAATAAGTTCAAGACTCAATTCAACCTATTTGAGATGGCAAGAATCATAAGAGGATCACTAGAGCAAAACTAGTCACAAGATCCAACAAGACATGATTTGATTCAATTTGCTCACATATATAAAGCTAGCAAGGCAAAAGCTAAGCTAAACAAGAAAAGCCATAAAAGAAGTCTAGCAAACTAACACTTGATATGACAAGATATAGAATATGAAATCAAGTCATACAAGGATAAAGATCAAAGCTCCATAACTTTTATCATACAATACAAGACAAATGAATTGAAACATGCATTATGATACAATGAATGCAAAAAGAACACTTTCCCCTCAAAACAGCCCAATAGGACTAATAACCCTAACTCTCCCATAAGCGACAAAGCGAGAAGAATCAAGAGTTTTAGTGAAAATATCTGCAAGCTGTTGCTCAGACTCTACAAAGTGAAGCACAACATCACCTTTCTCAACATGGTCTCTCAGAAAATGAAATCGAATATCAATGTGTTTAGTCCTGGAATGTTGCCTTTGGGTTTTTGGCAATATTAATTGCGAAGTGTTATCCTGAGAAAGAGGAACACTTCCCAAAGATAACCCATAGTCCCATGCGTGGATAAAATCTAGAGAACACGAGAGCGACCAGCGGCGGCTACATACTCGGCCTCGGTATGGCATTGTACATGTAGAAGACATTTTCTAGAAGACCAAGAAACAAGATATGTGCCCAAGAAATGACAAGTGCAAGTACTCTTCCTATCCACTCTACACCCCGCAAAGTCGGCATCGAAAATGCTCGAATTGAGAGAGCGAAGAAGAAGAATACGAGTCCAAAGTCAAGCGTATCTTGAAGGTACACGAATATCGACGTCTTGCTGACGATGAGAAGCACGAGGAAGCTCGAAGCGGCGCCACGGACATACGGCCGGTGTATGTCGGCCTCGTATTTGTAAGATAGAGGAGGAGCCAATCATCTGCGGTACTCCTTACGGTCCACGGACTCTCCATCCTCATCATGGTCGGCCACGGTGGTTGTAGCAATGGGAGTAGACATTGGCCTCTGCTTCCCATATTGAAGCGTAGAAGAAGGTCCTTTGTATACTTACTCGGTGAGCGAAGGTGTCTTCTTTCGGTTGCTTGATTTGTAGGCCAAGGAAGAATGTCGACTCTCCCATCATGCTCATCTCAAACTCACTTGCTCATCGAATCGAAAATCTGGACACCAAAGCATGAGAAGAACCACGAAAATAATATCATCCACATAAATCGAACCAACAAGAAATCACTTGCCATGCACGAGAGTGAACAAGGTTTTATCAACTATTCCCATTTTGAAATCATTTTCAAGCAAGAAACTCTTAAGCTGTCATACCAAGCTCTAGGAGCTTGTTTCAATCCATCTGAGGGCTTTAGAGTTTAAAAACATGGTTTAGGAATTTTGATTTTCAAAACCAGAGTTGCTTGACAAAACCTCTTCTTCTATGAAACCATTCAAGAAAGCACTTTTGACATACATTTGAAAAAGCTTGAAACCCTTGGATGTTGCAAATGCTAAAAGAATGCGAATGGCCTCCAATCTAGCTACTAGAGCAAAGGTCTCTTCAAAGTCTAAGCCCTCTACCTGGGAATAACCTTGAGCTACAAGTCTAGCCTTATTGCGAACAACCAAACCATCCTCACTTTGCTTATTTTTAAAAACCCATTTTGTTCCAATAACATGAGAATCAGAAGGTCGCTCAACTAAAGTCCAGACTTTGTTTCTTTCAAAATTCTCAAGCTCTTCATGCATGGCATTGACCCAAGAGGCATCAGATAAAGCATGGGTGATATCTCGGGGTTCAAAAGAAGCGACAAAAGTAGAATGTGCATGAGAATCAGGAGAAATAAACACAGGCGAGTGACTCGCTCTTGAAGATCCCCAATCATCCTTTCGGTGGATGTTGTCATTTGAATGCGAAGAGGTGCTCTGGTGCGAAGTGGCATCTACCCCATGAGTTGTGGAGGTAGGAACAGAGCCACTCAGATCGTCGGTGGGGATAGGAGGAGGCTGCTCAGCTGACACTGAAGTAGTAGTAGCAGGCTCTCCACCCCTCTCAGAGGTAGTTGGAGGATGGTTTGGTTCTTCATCCTCGAGTCATCATCGACGAAGATGCTTCCTTGAATTTCAGGAACCCTGTGTACCTGAAGCATCGGGTCTAGTACCAGGACTAGCCTCATCAAAAGTGACTTCGCAAGTCTCAACAATTTTGTTAGTATCAACATTAAAAACACGATAGCCACGAGAATGAGCAGGATATCCAAGAAATATGCCATCAAAACATCTAGACTCAAATTTATCAAGGTTGCCATGTTTAAGAATGAAGCACTTGCAACCAAAAATCTTGAAATGAGAGACTTTGGGAGAATGACCAAATCTAAGTTCATAAGAGGTCTTCCCAACCACAGATCTCAAGAAAACCCTATTGGAGATATAACAAGCAGTCGAGATCGCCTCATTAAAATCTCCTAGGAGTAGAATGCTCATCTAGCATGGTCAGAGCCATCTCTACAAGGGTTCTGTTCTTCCTTTCTACCACACCATTCTGTTTGGGAACTCTAGGAGAAGAAAGCGATGCTCAATTCCCTATCGGTCTGGAAGGTAGAAAAAGAAGAATTCTTGAATTCTGTCCCATTGTCACTCCTAATGGCTCTCAATGCTCCAGGTATATCAACAACAATTCTAAGGACCAAATCTCTGAAGAATCCAAATGCTTCGTCCTTAGAAGCAAGAAAATAAACCCATGAATACCTAGAGTAATCATCCACAACCACCAGCATATACCATTTCCCACCAGCTGACTGAACTCTAGAAGGACCAACTGTATCTAAGTGAAGAAGCTGTCCTGGTCCATCAGTCATTACCAAAGTAAGAGGTGGGTGGGAAGCAGACCCCATCTTACCATATCTCTGAGGTGAGCACACAAGATCTCTAATGACCTTGACCTAGGCAAACCTCTAATCAAGTCCTTGCAATGACTCTAGACAAATGATCAAAACCTATGTGCCCAAGTCTACGATGCCACAAAACAAGGTTATGAGAATCGAGGCTACAAGACACCTAGGGTGAAGCAGAAGAACTCTTGAAATTAGCACAAAAGATCTTCTCAAATCTGGAGATCTTAAAAACAAGCTCACCCGAGGAATCTAGAACACTACACTCTCCACTTTTAAACCTCACTTCTAGACCCTCATCGAGCAGCTGAGAAACAGATAGAAGATTATACCTCGACTTACTTACCAAAGCGGCGTCTTTAAGCATGAACTTGTCGTTGGCAGACACGGTGCCCTTTGCGATCCACGGTCCGGTAGAAGCATCCCCAAATTTAATCAATTCGTTGCGGATGCACGTGTGAGGAGGAGAACCATCTAGAATCTCCGGTCATATGTCGAGAACACCCGGAATCCACAAGCCATATGTCCTCCTTCCTCGCACGACGGACCTAAAAAGCACAATTAGAAAACATCCGTGCCTCAGTACTGGGGTTAGTGATAAATGATCTAGGAATCCAGTACTGAGAAGCACGATATCTGGGAGCAGCAGTAGAAATAGCAGAAACATGATCAGGATTAAAATCATAAGGATGCACATGAGAACCACCTAGACCTCTCCGAAACGATCTACCAAAAGATCGATACTCCCCCTGTCTAGGTGCTACCCGGTGTCTCTCCTCATGATGTCCTAATCCAACATGCTGCCTAGACCCACCAAAAGAGTCTACAAAGTTCTCTACAAATTTAGGCCTATATGTGTTGCGATAAACAGGCTGCCTAGCTCTAGAGACTACAGCTGGAGAAGGGACTCCTCTAATGGATTTCAGGACGCTCATCCTCTCTTTTCTCTCAAGTTTTGCTCTCCGGAAGCAGAACTCAACAGTATGACCTTCTTTCTTGCAGAAGGTGCAATGGTACTGGACCTTTTGAGAGGTCTGTACAGAATGAGTGAAAGCACATTTCTTGCCACAAAGAGTTTGAGCAAAACCAGCGGATTTGAAAACAACCCCGGATGGCTTAGGAGGTTCTAGCTCAAACAGACCATTCTTAACAACTCTAGCAATCCTAGGTGGGTTTTTCTTGGAATGCTCTAGGGGATTGAAACCTAGACCACTATTTTTCACGCTCACTTTGGATTGATCAAGAATCATGTTGAGTTTCTTTTTCCCACTTGAAAACTTCTCAAGAGTCACCTTGAGGTAATCATTCTCTTTCATTAAACCCTCACATCTAGTGCACTTGCTAGACTTGATTACCTCATTGCGCTTACTCTTAAGAAGGGCCACTTCCACTTTGAAGGCCTCACAAGACACACAATAGGATTCTTTAATCCTATTCAACTGCTCCTTAAACTTGACTCTAAATGCCTCTTGAATCTGATTAATCATGGTTTCAACTTCAGCATTCAAAACACAAGAGTTAGAATCAATAACTTTCTTAGAAGCAGTAAAAGATATGGATATTTCAATTTTAGCCTTTTCTTCAAGAGTCTTGTTTAAGGCTTCAATCTCAATTGTAAGCTTGGGACAATTTTCACAAGATTCAACTCTAGAGTAAATCAGCATTTCTGTCATCTCTTGCATCTTAATCCTATTATTCTTACAATGAGAGCATGTGTGACTAGCATCAAACTTTTGCAATTCTTTTAAAGAGCTATCCAGTTTTAATTCTAGCAAAGCACAATTTGAGCAAGTTAAAGGGATAGCTTCCATGGCAGTCACATCAAGTGAAATGACATCTAAGTAAGCAGAACTAGACTTGAGAGATTCTAGTTCATCGAGAGCATCTTTTAGTTGATTTGTAACAGAGGAATGAGCAGATTTCAAGCTTGTCAAATCTTTAAGCAAGCTAGTGCAGGAATCACAAATATCGTCGGGATTAATAGATTTAAGCCTAACAACTTCTAGGTTCAAATTATCAATCATAATGTCACCTTCTTAATCATTTTTACTTGCTTATGCAATTTACATTAAACAAGCACCAAAGCCCTTTTCATGTCAGCACTAGAAGGGCATACCTCATCAGGATCACTAAAGGGATCCTCATCGTTGGAGGAGTCGCTGTCGTGGCTGTTCTTGGCCATGAAACACATGCCTGTGAAGTCATGTGCCTTCTTCTTGCCACGAGAGTCACTCTCGTCGTCCTCCGTTTCCGAGTCCACATCGCTCATATTTACATTCTCTAGGCGGCAGGACCGGTGACAAACTTGCGATAGTTTGTCTTCTTGGGTTTAGCATCCCTCTCACAGGGATGTCTTCGTGTCTCCTTCTCCTCCTTGCCCTTTAGCTTGGGGCACTGGGCGAATGTGGTTTGGCTCACCACATTCGAAGCACGTGATAGGTCCACTTCTCCTCCTATTCCTCACTTTGTTGTACGCTCTTGTGAATTTGGTGGATAGGAGGGCTAAGTCATCCTCGGGCAATTTCTCAAGTTGCTCATCGCTTAAAGAATGTAAAGCAGATAATGAAAAACCAGATGAGCTACAATCAAGAGAATCAGAAGAACAACCCTTGGATTTGTCGACCACTAATGCCATCGACTCTGTCTTGGGAAGACGCGAGATAAAATCAATCTCATGGGTCTTCAACCTCGAGTAAAGCTTATCCATGGTAAGCTCACTCATGACAGTGTTGTCATTGATGGAAGTGATCTTCATTCCCCAGACCTTCGCATCAAGAGCACCTAGAAGCTGGCGTGCATTTTCAGACTCAGAAAATACCAAGTCAACAGCGCGGAGATCATGAAGAATCTTATAGAATCTTCCCCACAGCTCATCCAAAGACTCACCAGGCCTTTGCTCGATCTTAGAGTAAACATTTTTGAGCTGGTTCTGTCTCACTTCCTTGATCGCAGTGGACCCTTCGTGATAGTCACAAAGTGTCGCGGATCTCATGAAGCGAGACCGCAAGTGAGCAATACGCTCAAACTCGGATCGACTAAGGCCTTGGATCAAGTAATTAGAGCCTTCTTTGTTGGCCTCCACATCTTGAGTGATCATATCGTCATCGGTGGCACGACATAAGGGTTTTCACCTTAAGCCAAATAGCGTGCCCTTGAGCCTCGATATATGCTTGCATCTGAGCCTTCGGTATGCAAAGTCAACTCCCTCAAAAATGTGTGGCTTAGTTGAGTACTTGTCGATCGCCATGGCTCCAAAGACCGGTTAAGATCTATGAGAAGAGCTAACCGGCTCTGATACCACTTGTAGGACCGTAAAGGCGACTAGGGGGGGTGAATAGGCGCTTTCTCAACTTTCTTGCCTAAATCAAATTCAACACGAACTTTACTCCTTTAGCTATGAAAGCTAAGAAGATCGATGGTTTACGGTGGAAACCTTGTCTTGAATTCGATAACCCGATGACCACACGACACAAAAGTGGAGACTTAATCTCAAAGGCGATCTGGACACAGGCGGTCGGACCGGCTACCACTGGTGGTCGACCGACGGTCAACCAATGATCGGCCGGCTACTAAGCAGCGGTCGGACGGTGGGCGGCGGTTCGACCCGGCGATCTGATGATCTGAATACAGGCGGTCGGACCCCGTTACAACATCGATCGATCGGTTCGATCCGAGGCCGAAAAACCAATCCTAAATCCAAAGCGAAATTTGATCCAACTTTTGATTCAACCAATGAAACTTGACCAAATTTGAGCACACCTCCCTAATGATGTTAGAGACCTATTTCTAGCGACGAGCCGTCGGATCCACTTGCAGAATCGATCTCTCGAGATTTTACCAAAGAAGTGCACAAACCCTAGAAATATGAAAATCTTGATTCAAGACTTGCTTGTGGGGGGTTGATGATCTAGAGGACTCTAGGAGTATTCCCGCACATCAAAGCAAGATAAAGTAGGCCAAGAGACCAAGCATAAACCTTTGAATCAAGGAAGCATCAAAATCATCCAAAGAGAGAAGAACACAAAGGAACAATTGATCTTTCAATTAAGCATCACAAGATTGTTTGATCATACTTGATGCTTACAAAGCCTCTCCACAAGGGAGGACAAGAGCTCACACAAGGAGCACACTCTCAATCTCTCCAAACCCTAGTTCTCCTCTCCTCTCCTCCAAACCCTAGAAAAAGGAAGAAGGGGCCAAAATGAATGCTTAGAAGGGTTTTCCATCTCCCCCCTTTCTATTTATACTAGAGAGGTAGGGTTTCACTTTTGGGACCACTTACACATGGGAGCCACACACATAACTATTGAAGCAATCGCCTGCTTCACCACGTGTAGGTTGATCAGCGGTTCTCATCACGTCGCCAAGCCTATCTTGTGCGAAACCCATCGAAACCTCCCAGAGACTCGCACCGATATCCGCACCACCTTATCCAACCAGCTGCACCGAACCACCCGTTCGATCCATCTTGCCCATCCTGCACCATGCTTGAGTCACACGACCTCACCCGGTATCCATGATCGTTTTGGACCTCAGCTCTCCAAGCGTAGTCCCGATCCACTCACCGTTGACGTCGTTGACCTACAAGCCACCTGCACAGCAATAGACAAACAAACCGTTTCCGGGAATAAGTTCTTCACAACTTGACCCACGTTAGCTCATGATGCAATATACAACAATAAAGCATTGACAACCATACATAAACCACAATCAAAACACATCAATGCAAACTTGGCTAACCTCCAAGTCAAAGCCGGTCAGCCAGCCCACAAGGCGGTCAGACCGATTCAGCCGATCGGACCGCTCCCACTAGCGGTCGGACCGGTCAAAGACAACCAAATTTCAGCGTGAAAATCCGAAACCTTACGGAATTTTCAACTCAATAGAACTTTTGTTGGGAGCTCCAAAATGATGGGACCACATGCAGGAGACTCCTCACTTGCCTACACAACCTATTTTGGCTCGGCTCAAAAACCAATTTTAATATGGCGGTCGGACCGGCCACCATGGCCGGTCGGACTCCTCCACGGGCGATCGACCGCGCGACAGAACCGATCGGACGCGCGTGGTGCGGCGGTCTTGAGCAAACCCGAAAGCGAGATTTTACAAACTAACAACGCCATTACCAATTGACTCATCATCACGAGATCGTGCACATATCCTCACGATATCCACGAGAATTGATCGCACGCGACAATTAACGCAATTAATGACAATCATCGCAATAAAGCTGGAATTAACAACAATTATTACAACAAATAATTATTTAAAACAATTGTTACAATGAAAAATTATTACGATAAATAATTTTTAAAATAAATAATTATTACAAAATATTAATTTACAACAGAAAAAAACAAGAAAAGCAAAGGTGGCGACGGCTAGGGTTTGGGCCGCTACTGCTGACGGCGTTAGGCAAGGAGTTTGGTGGTAAGGTCGAGGAGGAGACCGACGTCGGGGTCGGGCAGAGGTGCCAGATCCAGCCGGGGCCACGGATGGGCGGCATCTCTGGCGTGCGGAGGCACCAGATCTGGGAGAGGGAGGAGTTGGGAATGAGGGAGGAGGTGGGGCACTGGTGTAGGAGGAGGAGGGTAGCGGCACCAGAGAAGGGAGGAGGAGGAGGAGGAGAGAGGTGGCGGTGCTGGCACAAGAGGAGAGGTGGCGACGCCGTCATGGGAGGGGGCCAGGCGAGGCAGGCGCCCAGTTGGCGGCACGTGGGAGGAGGAGGAGCGGGCGGCGGGGGGGCGTGATGGGGCAAAAGCGGGTCAGAAGGGGGGTTGCGGGAAGTTGCCCTGCGGTAGCTTTCGGCTTCCGGCTTTCCTATGTTATGGGCGGCATTCGGCTTCGAGAAAAGCTGTGAAAAATAGCCTTCTGTTTGGAGCCGTTCCAAACATGCCCTTTGTTTAGGCTTTAACTTTTTGGCTTTTAAATCAAACAAAAAGGCTAAATAAATAGGGCCATAGTATCAAGGTGTTAGGAATGTCCTTACGAAGTGACAAAACACGGTTGTAATCAGCTTGGGAATTCCTTTCAAATTCCAAAGCAATAAAAACTAGGTGCAAGCCAAATGGCATGCTTGGGACGGTTTAAACATCGACTTTTTGCTGGAAAAGTTGAAGCCGAAGCGTAACGAGGGTTTTTCGGCTTTTTGAGTGAAAGAGGGAGGTGGAAAACCTAAGCAAGCATCCATTTAGCCCCCTTCTTCCTTTTTCTAGGGTTTGGAGGAGAGGAGATCTAGGGTTTGGAGTGTGCTCCTTGTTGAGCTCTTGCCCTCCTTGGTGGAGAGGCTGTAAGCATCTATTGTGGATGAACAATCTTGTGATGCTTAATTGAAAAGATCAATTGCTCCCTTTGTGTTCTTCTCTCTTTTGGATGTTTTTGGTGCTTCCTTGATTCAAAGGTTCATGCTTGGTCTCTTGGTCTCGTTACCTTGCTTTGATGTGTGGGATTACTCCTAGAGTCTTCTAGATCATCAAACCCCCACAAGCAAGTCTTGAATCAAGATTTCCTTATTTCAGGGTTTGTGCACCCTTTGGTAAAATCTCAAAGATCGATTACTGAAGTGGATCGACCGATCGTCGCCGAAATAGGTCTCAATATCATTAGGAAGGTGTGCTAGAAATTTGGTCAAGTTTTATTGGTTGAATCAAAAGTTGGATCAAATTTCGTTTTGGATTTAGGTTGGAGTTTTTGATCTTGGACTCTAGGTCGTCCGTAAGCCCTTCAACAGTGGGTTCGACCGCCCGTGTTCAGGCCGGTTTGGTTTCTTAAGATTGAACAGCCGTCCGCGGTCCACGGTGACTTGTTGCCTCGGACCGCTTCTTGATTCGTCGGTCGAATGTAACCCTAGTAGTGGCGGGGTCGGACCATAGTGTCGATGAAGAACATTGAGTTCTTTTCTCCTTTTTGTGTCGTGTGCTTGAGGGCTTATCAAATTCAACACAAGGCTTCCGTTGTGTGCTCACCTTTGAACTCCAGCTTTCATAGCTAAAGGAGTAAATGTCGTGTTGGTTTTGATTTAGGCGAGAAAGTTTTAAGCGCCTATTCCCCCTTAAGTCGCCTTTCGGTCCTACAAGTGGTATCGAGGCGGTTAGCTCTTTTCTATAGATCTTAACCCGGTCTTTGGAGCCATGGCGTGACAAGTACTAAAAACCAAGCCACACATTTTGAGGAGTTGACTTTGCATCTTGGAAGGCTCGTATGCAAGCGTATATCGAGCTCAGAGGCACGCTATTTGGCTAAAGGTGAAAAACCCTTATGTCGTGCGACGGTAGGTGGCGATCACGATCCTCGGATGTGGAGGCCAGCGACAAGGCTCGGAGTATTTGATCCAAGGCCTTAGTCGATCCGAGTTCGGCGTGTTGCTCACTTGCGATGCGCTCACGAGATCTGGCGGACACTTTGTGATTATCACGAAGGGTCCGCTGCGATCAAGGAAGTGAGGCGAACCAGCTCAAAAAGGTTTACTCGAAGATCGAACAAAGGCTGGTGAGTCTTTGGATGAGGTGTGGGAAGATTCTCTAAAATTCTTCATGATCTCCGTATTTGTTGACTTGGTATTTTCGTAGTGCGAAAATGCGCGCCGACTGCAGGTGCGCTTGATGTGAAGGTGCAGGGTATGAAGATCACTTCCATCAATGACAACTTTGTCATGAGTGAGCTTACCATGGATAAGCTCTACTCGAGGTTGAAGGCGCATGAGATTGACTTTATCTCGCGTCTCCTAAAGCAAGTCGATGGCTTTAGTGCTCTTACGATTCTCTTGATTGTGGCTCATCGGCTTTTCATTATCGCTTTACATTCCTTGAGTGATGAGCAACAGAAATTGCCCGGGATGACAGCCCTCCTTTCCACCAAATTCACAGGCGTACAACAAGGTGAGAAATAGGAGGAGGAGTGGACCTATCACGTGCTTGAATGTGGTGAGCCAAACCACATTCGCTCCAAGTGCCCCAAGCTAAAGGGCAAGGAGGAGAAGGAGACACGAACATCCCGGGAGAGGGATGCAAACAAGAAGACAAACTATCAAAGTTTGTCGGTAGGGTCCTTACGCTCTTGAGAATGTAAATATGGCGATGTGGACTCGGAAGCGGAGGGCGGACGAGTGATTCTCGTGGCAAGAAGAAAGCGCATGACTTCACGGCATGTGTTTCATGGCCAAAACGACCCACAAGCGATTCCTCCAAAGATGAGGATCCTTTTAGTGATCACGATGAGGTATGCTTATTCTTTGATATGAAAAGGGCTTTGGTGCTTGCTTGAGCGAGAAATTGCATAAGCAAGTAAAAATGATTAGGAAGCGAGGACATTATGATTGATAATTTGAATCTTGAAGTTGTTAGGCTTAAATCTATCAATCCTGCGATATTGTGATTCTGCACTAGCTTGCTTAAAGATTTGACAAGCTTGAAATCTGCTCATTCCTCTGTCACAAATCAACTAAAAGATGCTCTCGATGAACTAGAATCTTTCAAGTCTAGATGCCTTGTTTAGATGTCATTCCTCTTGATGTGAGCGCCATGGAAGCTATCCATTTAACTTGATCTAATTGTGCCTTGCTAGAATTAAAATTGGATAGTTCCTTAAAAGAATTGCAAAAGTTTGATGCTAGTCACACATGCTCTCATTGTAAGGATAATAGGATTAAGATGCAAGAGATAGAAACATTGATTTATTCTAGAGTTGCATCTTGTGAAAATTGTCCCAAGCTTACCATTGAGATGAAGCCTTAAACAAGACCCTAGAAGAAAAGGCTAAAATTGAAAGATCCATGTCTTTTCTGCTTCTAAAAGGTTATTGATTCTAACTCTTGTGTTTTGAATCTTGAAGTTGAAACCATGGTTAGCGAGATACAAGAGGCTTTTAGAGTCAAGTTTAAGAAAGCAGTTGAATAGGATTCGGGAATCCTATTGTGTGTCTTGTGAGGCCTTCAAAGTGGAAGTGGCCCTTCTTAGAGTAAGCGCAATGAGGTAATCAAGTCTAGCAAGTGTACTAGATGTGAGGTTAGTGAAGAGAATGATTACCTCAAGGTGACTCTTGAGAAATTTTCAAGTGGGAAAAAGAAACTCAACATGATTCTTGATCAATCCAAGGTGGCGTGAAAAATAGTGGTCTAGGTTTCAACCCTAGAGCATTCAAGAAAAACCCACCTAAGATTGCTAGAGTTGTGAAAGAATAGTACATTTGAGCTAGAACCTCCTAAGCCATGCAGGGTTGTTTTTTCCGTCAGGTGGTTTTTGCTCAAACTCTTTACGGCAAGAAAGGTGCTTTCACTCATTACATATGAGACCCCTCAAAGGTCGATACCATTGCACCTTCACTTAAGAAAAAGAACCATCTTGTTGAGTTCTGCCTTCCGAGGAGAGCAAAACTTGAGAGAAAAGAGAGGATGAGGCGTCCTAAGATCCATTAGAGGAGTCCCTTCTCCGGATGTAGTCTCTAGAGCTAAGCTGACTGTTTATCGCACACACATAGGCCTAGATTTGTAGAGAACTTTGTAGACTCTTTTGGTGGGTCTAAGCGACATGTTGGATTAGGACATCATGAGGAGAGACATCGGGTAGCACCTAGGCAGGGGAGTATCGATCTTTTGGTAGATCGTTTGGAGAGTCTAGGTGGTTCTCATGTGCATTCTTATGATTTGTTCTGATCATGTTTAAACTATTACTCTTCTTGCTCGGACATCGTGCTTCTCGATCTTTGGATTCCTCGTTCATTTATCACTAACTTGATCTTGAGCAGCGGATGTTTTACGATTGTGCCTTTTAGGTCCGTCAGGCGAGGAAGGAGGACAAGTGGCTTGTTGACTCGGGTGTTCTCGACATATGATCGGAGATTCTAGATGGTTCTCCTCCTCACCGTGCATCCGCAATGAATTGATTACATTTGGGGATGCTTCTACGGGACCGTATGTTGCAAAGGGCACTGTGTGGCGTCAACGACAAGTTCATACTAAAGGCGTCGCTTTGGTAAGTAAGGTGAGGTATAATCTTCTATCTCTTTCTCCGTTTTTTGATGAGGTCTAGAAGTGAGGTTTAAGAGAGGTGAGTGCGAGTTCTAGATTCCTCGGGTGAGCTTGTTTTTAGATCTCCGATTTGAGAAGATCTTGTGCAAATTTGATTATTTCTTCCATTTCCAGTCCTAGATGTCTGTAGCCTCTGATTCTCATGACCTTGTTTTGTGGCATCGTAGACTTGGGCATATAGGTTTTGATCATTTGTCTAGAGTCGAGTTGCAAGGACTTGATTAGGGTTTGCCTAAGTTGAAAGTGTCAGGAGATCTTGTGTGCTACCACTGTAGACATGGTAAGATGGTGTCTGCTTCCCCGCCTCTTACTTTGGTAATGGTGATGGACTGAGCGGCTTCTTCACTTAGATCTGATTGGTCCTTCTAGAGTTCGATCAATGGTGGGAAATGGTATGTCTTGGTGGTTGTGGATGATTACTCCGGTATTCATGGGTTTATTTTCTTGCTTCTAAGCAATGAAGCATTTGGATTCTTTAAAGTTTTGGTCCTTAGAATTGCTGTTGATATACTTGGAGCTTTGAGAGCCATTAGGAGTGATAATGGGTTGAGTTCAAGAATTCTTCTTTTCTACCTTACTGTGATAGGGAATTGAGCATCATTTTTCTTCTCCTAGAGTTCCTCGTGAGAATGGTGTTGTAGAAAGGAAGAAGCAGAACCCTTGTAGAGATGGCTCGGACCATGCTAGATGAGCATTCTACTCCTAGGACATTTTGAATGTGGCGATCTCTCTTGCTTGTTATATCTCAATAGGGTTTCTTGAGATCTGGTTGGGAAGACTTCTTATGAGCTTAGATTTGGTCATTCTCCCAAAGTCTCTCATTTCAAGATTTTTGGTTGCAAATGCTTCATTCTTAAACATGGCAATCTTGATAAATTTGAGTCTAGATGTTTTGATGGCATATTTTTAGATATCTGCTCATTCTCGTGGCTATCGTGTTTTTAATGTTGATACTAACAAAATTGTTGAGACTTGAAGTCACTTTTGATGAGGCTAGTCTGGTACTAGACCCGATGCTTGAGTACAGGTTACGAAACTCAAGAAAGCATCTTCGTCGATGATGATTAGAGGATGAAGACTCAAATCATCCTCCTGCTACCTCACGAGAGGGTGGAGAGCACTGCTACTACTACTTGGTGTCGGTGGTTTGGCGTGCCTCCTATCCCCTGAGCGATCGAGTGGCTCTGTTCCTACCTCCACAACTCATGGGGTAGAGGCCATACGCACCAGGAGCACCTCTTCGCATTCGTGACAACACCCTCTGAGCAGATGATTGGGGATCTTCAAGAGCGAGTCACTCGCTCGGGTTTATTCTCCGATTTCCATGCACATTACTTTTGTAGCTTCTTTTGAACCCGAGATATCACCCATGCGTTATCGATGCCTCTTGGGTCAATGCCATGCATGAAGAGCTTGAAAATTTTGAAAGAAACAAAGTCTGTTTTTAGTTGAAGCGACCTTGATTCTCATGTTATTGGAACAAAATGGGTTTTAAAAATAAGCAAAGTGAGGATGGATTGGTTGTTGCTTAATAAGGCTAGACTTGTTGCTCAAGGTTATTCAGGTGAAGGCTTAGACTTTGAGAGACCTTTGCTCCGGTAGCTAGATTGGAGGCCATTCGCATTCTTTTAGCATTTGCAACATCCAAGGGTTTCAAGCTTTTTCAAATGGATGTCAAAGTGCTTTCTTGAATGGCTTCATAGAAGAAGAGGTCTTTGTCAAGCAACCTCACAGGTTTGAAAATCAAAAATTCCCAAACCATGTTTTTAAACTCTCTAAAGCCAGCATGGATTGAAACAAGCTCCTAGAGCTTGGTATGATGAGCTAAGAGTTTCTTGCTTGAAAATGATTTCAAAATGGGAATGGTTGATAAAACCTTGTTCACTCTCGAGCATGGCGGTGATTTCTTGATGGTTCAAATATATGTGGATGATATTATTTTGGTGGTTCCTCTCATGCTTTGGTGTCTAGATTTTGATTCTATGAGCGGTGAATTTGAGATGAGCATGATGGGAGAGTGACATTCTTCCTTGGTCTTCAAATCAAACAAGCGAAAGAAGGCACCTTCGTTCACGAGTAAGTATACAAAGGACCTTCTTGGCGGCTTCAATATGGGAAGCGATGGGCCAATGTCTACTCCCATTGCTACGACCACCGTCTTTGGACCACGATGAGGATGGAGAGTCAGTGGACGGAAGAATCCGCAGATATGATTGGCTCCTCCTCTATCTTACAGTCGTCGAGGACATACAATTCGCCCGTATGTGCATGCGCTCGATTCGAGCTTCCTCGTGCTTCTCATCGTCAAGCGATGCGTCGCATATTGGTATCTTCAAGATACGCTTGACTTTGGACTCTGGTATTCTTCTTCTTGGCTCTTTCAATTCGAGCATTTTACGTCTTGATTTAGCGGGTGTAGAGTTGATAGGAAAAGTACTTGGCACTTGTCATTTCTTGGGCACATCTCTTGTTTCTTGGTCTTCTAAGCAGGTCTTACATTGCCTGATCTCTGGTGAGGAGCGAGTATGTAGGCTGCCTTGATGGTTGCTCTCGAGTCCTCTGGATTTTGTCCACGCTGCGAGACTATGGGTTATCTTTGGGAAGTGTTCCTCTTTTACGTGACAACATACGCAATTAATATTGCTAAAAACCAGTGCAACATTCGAGGACTAAACACATTGACATTCGATTTCATTTTACGAGAGACCACGTTGAGAAAGGTGATGTTGTGCTTCACTTTGTAGAGTCCGAGCAACGACTTGCGGATATTTTCACTAAGGCTCTTGACTCTTCGCGTTTCTTTGCTGCGGGGAGAGTTAGGGGTTATTAGTCCTATTGGGAACATTTTGAGGAAGTTGCTCTTTTGCACTCATTGTATTATAATGCATGTTTCAATTCATTTGTCTTGCATTGTATAATAAAATTAGTGGAGCTTTGATTATTATCCTTGTATGACTTGATTTCATCCTTCTATACCTTGTCATATCAAGTGATAGTCTGCTAGACTTCTTTTATGGCTCTTCGTGTTTGACTTAGCCTTTGCCTTGCTAGCTTTATATACTGTGAGAAATTTGAATCAAATCATGTCTTGTTGGATCTTGTGACTAGTTTTGCTCTAGTGATCCGCTTATGATTCTCGCCATGTCTTACAAGTCGATTTGAGTCTTGAACTTTTTGAGATGAAAAAAATGAGCTTTTTATCTTCATAAGTCAAGCAACAGAAAAAGAAAAAATCTGCATGTGAAAAAAAGATCTCACCAATCCTTTCTCATGAGAGCGGCTTGCCATTGCACTAGGCATGAACTCGGGGAGTTTTGGATGACCTAGATCATTCTTTTAAGCTTATCGCTTGAGATGGTCGGCAAGGCTTGAGATCTAGCACAACAAAAAAAGGAGAAAGAAAAGAAAAATTGCCCAAAAGGGCTAAGTGCTTGAGCTTTGCTTCAAAAGAATTTTCTTAATGCTCAAATTGCCTCAATTCTTGTTTGAGTCTCTTTTTACTTATAGACATGGCTTGACTCATTGTTGGTTGCTTTGAGTGAATCTATGATTTTGAGCAACCTTTTATGATTTTAATTTTGTTAATCTCGAGTCTTTGCTATCTTGGTTTTAGCTTTGCGATTGCGTTTTGCCATGATTGAATATAGCGTCTTCTCTTTATATGGCTTGGTATAATACTTATCTTGTCTTCATGTATAATGGTCATGGCTCCTTTTCACTAAAAGTTCAAAAATAAAGTCATTCCTTCATGCTCTTTCTTTTTTCATGCATCTTGATGAATTCATTGTCAAAGGGGGAGAAAGATTGTGAAGAAAATGATGTTAATGATGTTGGAGCGTTTGGTTTCATACTCAAGGTTTAATATAAAAGAACTTCATAAAATAAAAATTTTGAACCGTTTGAAAATCTGTGATCATGGTGAGTTGAGTTTACAGGTTTCATTGTCTTATCTTATTTGATTTGCAATTGAAGAATACTCACAATGATCAAAGGTCAAATAGAACAATGTGTTTTTCATTTGGACCTAAGTGAGATTTTTGGCTACTTTCTGGAATTTGAATCCTTTTGTGCTCTCAATGCCTTATCTCACTTGCTTTCACTATTACGAAGCCCGACTTGGTGGTTCCTAGGCTTTTTGTTGCTTATGGACCAAGTTGTGCCTTTATCACAACAATGAAGTTTTACTTTTATTTTGAAAAACCACATTTTCTTGAAATTGCCAATGTGTTCATCAAGGGGAGATTGTGGATATCGTGAGGATATGTGCACGATCTCGGGATGTGAGTCAATTGGCAATGGCGTTATTAGTTTGCAAAATCTCGCGTTTTCGGGTTTGCTCCAAAATTTGTCGAGCCATGGCAGTCTGGCCGGTTGTCTTGGTGATCGGAAGCGCCGTGGAGCGATCGGCCAAACCATGGTGGCGGTCCGGCCATTACTTCAAAGTTGGGTTTTGGGCCCAGGCAAAAATAGGTTGTGTAGGCAAGTGAGGGAGTCTCTGGATGTGGTCCCATCATTTTGGAGCTCCAGTCAAAAGTTCTATTCGATTGAAATTTCGAGAAGGTTTCGTAATTTCTCGCTTGAATTTTGGCTAAGTCCTTTGGACCGGTCAGGCCGTAGTTGTGGGGGCCGGTCCGGCCGGCATAATCGGTCGGACCGTACAATGAAGGCAGTCGGGCCGATCAGTCACTGGAGGTGAGCCAAGTGTTGCATTGAGTTTGTTACGAGTGTGTTATTCTATGAACTTCAATGCTTTATTGGTGCATATTGCATTGCGGGCGAGCGTGGGTCAAGTTGTGAAGAACTTGTTCGGAAGCGGTTTGTTTGTCTATTCTTTGCGGTGGCTTGCGAGTCAGCGGCGTCAGCGGTGAGTGGATCGGGACTACGCTTGGAGGTGAGGTCGAGCGATCGGGGATCACGGGTGGTCGTGTGACACAAGCATGGTGCGAGAATGGGCAAGGCGGATCGAGCGGATGGTTCGATCACGGTGGTTGGATCGGTGGTGCGGATATCGGTGCGAGTCTGCAGGAGGTTCCGATGGGATTCGGACAAGAGAGGCTTGGCGTCGATGAGACCCGTGATCAACCTACAGCGTGGTGAAGCGGCGATTGCTTCAAGAGTTATTTGTGTGTGGGTCCCATGTGTAAGAGACCCAAAAGAAGATATAACATGATAAAGTTGGAAGCCCCACCCCTTTCGAAATTACCACAGGTTGAGTGGAATTTACTCGCTTTGCCAGTCGGACAAAAGTGGTAGCCCCGTCCCTCTGCCCTCTGGGCCTTGAAACCCTAGCCGCACCTTAGTCGCTCCTCCTCTTCCTGCTCCTACTCCGCTCTTCATCCTCCTCCTCGCGCCTCTGCCCCACGCCTCCGTCTCCTCCTCTGCGTCGGCCAGCGCCGTCGCGGTCCTCCTCCTCACCGAGCCGACCTCCTCCTCCTCAGTCGCCGCGGTCCTCGTCCCAAACACTGCCATCCCCAACCGTAATGCGCCACCGACTCCTCCTCCTCCCAGGCCATCGTTGACCACCCCCTGCCCTGTCGCCAGGCCACAACCCTAGCCACTTCCTCTTTTCTTTTTAATTTGCCTTTTTTGTTTTCTATTGTAAATTAATTTATTATGTAATTATTATTTATATAATACTTGTTTATTATAATAATTGTTTAATGTAATTATGTATGTAATATTTTTTATTGTAATAATGTATTATTAATTGTCATTTTTGTGTTAATTTCGTTAATCGTCTATTTCGTGTTAATTGTGTTTATTGCACTCAATTGTGTTTACTGTTATTAGTTGTGTTATTTGTCGTTAATCACGTTAATTGCGGTTATCGCTGTCTATTGCGTTAATTATTGATAATTACGATAGTCGTCGTAAAGTGATAGCGATTATCGTTAATTATAATTTCGTCAAACGATATTAAATAACTATTATTTATCTCCGAAACATTTCAGATACTTCTGGTCTCAAAAACTGCAGCAGACCAACAAACTAGCCTGGCGGAAGTAGTTTTTGACGAAAGTACCGTGCGCAAACACCGCCTCACCGTCTCGAACCTTCTCGCCTCCCTCCCCGCCCTAACCCTTCCTCCTCTCCTCCGCCGCCACCGCCACCGCCACCGCCGCCGCATCCGTCTACCCCTCTTCCTCCGCGTCCTATATCCGCCGCCCGCCTAGATGGACGACAGCTGCGCGGTGTGCGCGGACGCGCTGGAGTGGGTGGCCTACGGGCCATGTGGGCACCGCGAGGTGTGTTCGACCTGCGTCGTCCGCCTACGCTTCGTGTTGGAGGACCCCCGCTGCTGCATCTGCAAGACCCACTGCCCCTCCGTCTTTGTCACCAAGGTTCGTCGCTAGGGTTTGCTCCGGCACTATCCGGTTCTTGATATGTGGCGTGTTTGCGTGGGTGGATCTTGGGGTCGTTGATTGGTTAGGGTTTGGATGGGTGGGAATATGGGTTTTTGCTTGTTGAATTGTATGGGGAAGGGTTTTGTTCTACTGTTCGGATCGTGAAAGATTTGAGTAATAGCACGACAATATGATGACTTTGATGTCTTGTTGTGTGATGAGGTGGGTTTGGTCATTGTATGAATTGGTGCCTGGGAAGTTGGGATTTCAACTGATCTTGCTATCATTGTGAAGGATGAGAAGATTAATGTTGTAAATTTGGTTTATTAGCAATTTGGTGTGTCAAGCGATTGAGTGGTTGGCGATTTGCGTTTAGGAGTTAGTTGGATGCCATGGTTCGTGTATTTTATTGGGATGCATAGCATTGCAGGATAAGTTTGGTTCCCTGGTTCCCTAGGGGTCAATGGGGCATGTAAATATTATCTTTTAGCATATGCTTGTAGAAAGTTGAGTGGCTTTGGGCTGATAAGAGCTCGATATGTTGTGAACTTCATCAATGAGAGTAAGTAAGATTTCCTATCTGAGTCATCAACAGTTGCTCTCCAGTGATTTATTTATACAGAGACATGTGCAGATAAAAATAGGTGTAATGTTTCTTTAACTTTCTCTAATGTTTTCATAATGAAATAAATGTTATCTTTTACTCTCGTTTTTAATCCCACAAGTTATAAATCGTGAACTTTTACATGAGAAAAAATAGAAATGTGATGGGACCTTTATGTGAGTTTATATGCGGATCATGGCTCAGGTGTTCAGCATTCGGTTTGTGCATAGCGCCGATCAGAGGAATGGGAAGTAGTTAGAAAGCCTTATAAATACCGAAAGATGCCTTTTGTAACAGCCATTTCACCATTTGCATGCCTTCTTTCCAAAATAAAGGATTTCATCTCTTTCATGTCTCGCCACTTAACAGGCCATGGCGATTACACAACAATGTCGCTGATTTCTCTGTGTTTCCTTCTGGGGCAAGTGAGGGAAAGGCAGGGGAGTACTGGTACCATGAGGATACACAGGCATACTTTGATGATGCTGACCATTACAAGATGATACGGGCAATGTGCCAGGCTTTCTTGTAGTGTATGTGACAAAGCTGAGGATCAGGTTGGTCAGGCAGCACAAGCACAGCGCAGAAGCAAGTTCAGGAGCATTGAACAGCTAAAGGGACATTTGTTCCATCAACATAGGTTATTCATGTGCAATCTTTGCTTGGAGGGGAGAAAGGTAAAACTCTTGACCACCTAATGTGTTTATTTCTCTTTCCTATGTAGTTGCTGTGGGTGAGAAACACTAAATTGAGTTATTGTTGTGTCTCCAACACTGGATTTCATGGTTTCCTACTTTGTTAACAAATTCAACATGAAATCTTAGACTATGTTTGGGAATTATCTAGCTGATTTACCTGTGTCCATGTTTTGCTAACTGTGTTTTCTGTGGGCCGCTTCATTTTGCATTTGTGCAATCTGGTAAAGGTCGGGATTTTTGTGGTAGATAGTACTTTATTAATCTTGAGTCTTGATCATTAGTTGTTGATACTATTGCTGTAACTTTCCAGGTATACTGTAATGGCTTAGAAATCTTCATAATACTTGGTGGAAAACTTGTTGCTTTCCATCATGTAGTGCTGTTGCTTTGTGTAATGAGTAGACCTTGTTCTGTTTTCCGGTGATGGAATTAAATATTCCTGTAAATTAATTACAAAAAAATATGTATTTTCATATAACATGACATTAGGCTTTGTAGGAGCATGGTATTTATTAGGTATTATAAATTTAGAATTGTTAGTTTCTGTGTATGTCGGATTGTCCCTATATGCTATATAGTCGTGACAAAATTCATCACCCTCCCCGTTACTGAATATTTGTAGTTGCTTTAATAGGTGATATGCTTTATGGAATTGTATGCACAAGCATGATGTATTTGGGTCACACACACAAAGCATACCAGATAAAAATGTTGAACCTGCTAATCTAGTGATATATAATTAGGATAAATTTATCCCAATTATGTTGGATGTGGTATTAAATATACTATTTTGAACTTCAAGTAGTTGGAGTTGATTTCTTTTCTGTTATCAATTGAAGTTGAGATTTTTTGTTTAATGTGCATTTTAACACACCGGAGAGTGGAGACAGTAGGAATGGATAACTTTTATGACTGCCTTCAACTGTAATAAAATCTTTATTTCAAGCATGGACATTTTCATTATTTTGATAACACAATACTGTTCTAACTTCTAACTAGCTGAGAATTGCTGAGTTATTGTGAGGACCCCCGGGTTATTTCCGTAAGACCGCGGCCTTCCTGGTCTTATGGAAATAACTAAGGGTCTCAAGTGAATGAATTCCACCTTAACTCCATCCAAGTGAAGTTCCCCGACTGAAATTAGAGCTCCGGTGATCATGCGCACTGCTCCTCTGCGAGCACTACATGATGACCGGTTCTCCTGATTAGTCCACATTCAAATGAGTTAAAATGAAATTCAAAACAGCGGGGATGCTTCTCGTGTTGGCTCCCAAGATCAGCGACCAACACGCACTATCCTCAACAATGTCAATCACAGACATACAATGTTCATACATTGATAATCCAAAAGACATACAACATAATAATTAAGTCTACAACTGTTATGTCGACCGGCCAAATTCAAATAAGAACAATAAGTAGCAGCGGAAGCAATATAAATAAACCAAAAGTCCAGCATGGTGTGCCCCATAACCCATGGCAACCGATTGAGGGTTAGATAATAACACTACTCATCAGTGTCGCTTAAATCGGCACTGACGAGCTCATCTGGCTCGAAGTTGTCCTCACCTGAAAACCAGTAGACAAACTAGCTGAGTACAAAGGTACTCGCAAGTCTTATATAAAGAAAAATTAGTAATGCATATTGGGCAACCAAAGGATAGCATTAGTGGTTCTAGTTTTTGCAGGAAACACAACATCTTACATTCCTAGACCATCTAGTTTTCAAAAGCCAATTTGTAAATCATTTATTCAAGAAAGGATTTCACGGGACATATATAAATGTATAGATCAATATCAAAGTGGCTGTCCACTTTGATAAACTAAGGTGCAGGAACATCCCATTCATCTTTGTAACCAAGTTATAACCATATCGACTTTTAATGTTAAGTCCAACGATGACGCATACAAAACCAAGTGTTGTCATGCAGTGGACACGGCTATTCGAATAGATTTTCTCGCGGTATACTACTTTACCCACACGACTCGACTAGCCTGTAAGCCTCCGGACCGGATACCTCCGGAAAGTAACACACTTCCTTAGGTATGCCGGAGAGAATCAAGATATGGTCATTTTTAGCAAGAAAGTCCCATTGAGATAAGCCCTCCTCATGAGTTGTTCCCATACTTAGTACAAGCTACGGATAGCGCCTGCTAAGCGGGCTCACAAGTTGCATTGGAATAATACCGATGTAATGTAAATAACCGAAATTGGTGCTCCCATGCACACTATAGAAAATTGCATCGGCTCCTCCGAACAAATGATTAAACACAAATGTCCTCACACCACCATGGGACTTAACGCAATAAAACTCCCCCTTTACTTAACCGTACGGTACTCATATCCTGCGTGTGATAGCACGATCGGTACTTCGAATGAAAGCCCATGACTCGGTCCTTAATGGATCGGACAAGTCAACCACAAACCCGAGTCTCGTGCATAACAGCACCCACGCTACAACCACTTGTCCAGACCTAAAACCATTTAACAATAACAAGTTTTTAACTCAATAACCAGATATAACAATCTGGACCAAATGAAGAATAAGAATTGTTATGTGTCTCCCACAATTGACGAGCTAATCCCGTTAATTGATCTATTGCGTTTTCTAGACTTGCAATGGCTAAGCATTCAACACATAACCTTCACATCATCACAAACATCTATCTTAAGCATAATTATAAGGGAATAATCAAGGATAACCAGCAAGTGTAGGACATAACTAACAACATAACGTTATACCGAAAATAGCATGCAAGCAATATCATTGCATTGCAAACGCTAGTGTATTAAAACTAGGATCAATATGATGCAAAAAGAAAGTTCAAATGATGATTGCCTTGCTGGAAGCTTAGTTGCTCACTCTCGGTGGTGTAAGCGTTTACGTCGATCGCTTCGGGCCCTGTAGAATAAAGATACCGACAAAAATCGACAAAATACCATGAAAATCGTAGTGCTAAAAAATGCATGATTTTTCTATAGTAGCTAGTTCAAGATTTTAGATAAATTTAGGTGAAAAAATTATTCCATTTGCATTTGGCATATGAGTTATAGCGGTTTGAATTTCAATTACCAGAAAGTGCAATTTAATTAATTTAACGATTTGGCCAAAAAATTTAGAGCAGTGGGGAGACAAAGGGTTACATAGGTAAATAGAGAATAATACTATAAGCTCAATTCAACTTGGTTCATTTCATTTGGAATTTCCATGCATTAGTTATGAATTTTCAAAGTTATCAGCCTTTTTCTTTTGCAAAAATAATAGATTTATGGATCATAATCCAAAACTATATTCTTTGCTACCGAGACATGCATGAAACCTATTTTGAAATAAAGTTCATCAAAAATGAAATAGGAGTTAAGATGAAATAGTTATGCATTTTTGAAGTTAATCATTTTTTTCAATGTATAAATAAATGGATTCCGAATTTACTTAATCCTTTATTACTTTTCTTATCGATAGCCACAGTCGCTGACTAGCGGGTCCGCTGAACAGTGTGTTTTTCATTTATCCATCCGATTTAAAATTTGCGTACTGACATGTACCCAGTGTCAGTAACTTGATTCACTGGACCTGGTCCACCGACCGCGTGCATGACGCATGGTGCTTAAGGCTTGGGGCCTACCTGTTAGCCGCGCTACATTTTCCCGTTAACAACACATATTTCTGTGCATTGGCCCACATGTAAGCGACTGATTAAATCCTTAAGACAGCAGTTAACGCTAATGATTACCACTTAATGCTTAATTTCCCAGCAATAGTGGCGGTCGGCGTCCGACAACGCTCCATGTGATTGCCGTGGCTCGCCGGCGCTTCAGCGCCCTGCAGAGAGCGACCAAAGCCGGAGACGGTGTCAATAGCCATGCGCACCTCACGGAAGTGGTTACACTAGGTGAGGTGGACTATCTTTGGGCGGTGTAAACACGGCAAATAGGCACATCACAAACAAGCTCATGGCGTTCAAAAAGCGAGTGCCCAAGCATCTCTGAGACTACTAGGAAGTTACCTGAGCGCTGGAGAGAAGAGTGGATGGCCGGAGCTGGCTTGGCGACGGTGAGGTCCACGGCGGCGATTTCGGTTCGACGAGGGGAAGACTCTTTGAGCAAAAAGAAAGACATTGAAGCTTCGGGATAGCTCATAGATCACTAGAGTATGCTCTAGTAGCAAGGAATCTAAGAATGGCTTACCGGAGCAAGGTGGGAGGTGAAGAGTCGGTCCTTCGGCCGAAAATGGGCAAAGCTTCGATTCCACGAAAATCTGTCGTGCATTGTTGGAATTGACTTTGGGGTTTTGAATGTTATATACTAAGACGTGATATGACGCGAAGGATTGTGGTCAGTACCTTCAGAAGAAGAGAAAAGCTAGAGGATGTCCGTTGGAGCGCGCTCTGAGACTGCCGAGGGCGTCGGGCGAGGTTCGGGAGCTACAAAGCGAATGGGGAGCCGGCATTAGCCAAAATGGAAGCGGCATTGGTCCTAGAGAAGGAAGGGTGCTTGGCGAGAACTTACCGGCGTAGTGCTCAAACTAGCTTCTTCCTTCGACTCAGAGAAGGAATGAGCTAAAGATAGGTGAAGGAGGGAGTATTTAGCTCGGGGAGATGGCAGGGTGGAGGCGGCGTGAAGTGTAGAAGGCTCAGGAGTGGTCGGAAGGGGCGGTGCAGTCACGGCGTTCACTGGCGCGATCAGGGCAACATGGCCGCGTGGCGCGTGACTCTGCTGTAGTGCCGGCTCGAGAAGGAGCAGATCTAATAGGCGAGGCCAGCGTGAAGCGGCCAAAAGCGGTTGGCTTGTGGGCGTCCGAGCGGGATCGGACGGTTCGCGTTCTAGTGGGTGCGGCCAAGTCAGGTGGTTGGGTCGGTTAATGTACAAGCGGTCCGAGCCCGAGGAACAGTAACAGGTTTGACTGATTTTGAATTTTGCTTCGTCTAGTTTGACTGGACTTCAAAATATAGTAAAAAAATCCTAAAAATCTGAAATAAATCAGAGAGAGGTTCCTGGGGTGACCTAGTACCCATATAAAATTTTAAAACCCACTGTTTGTGAGTTATTTGCTTAATTCTAATTTAAACTTAACATAGGTTATTAATCGTGTTTGAATTTTCTGTGGTTCGAATTTGGTTCCAAAAATTTGGCAAAAATTATATTATTTCAAGATAATTAATATAGTATTTGAATAAATTATTTCCAGAGATGTTCATTTACTTTTGCTATTGATTTCTTTTGGAGGTTCAATTCGAAGTGTATGTTTAGCAATTGTTTAAGATCTCTCCACGCACAATACTTTATGTAAATGTTCCAAACATGATGAACGCTGCTGTTATGCATAAGAATTCCATTTATTAATACTGAGGATGTGACAGTTATAGAATTTCTACTTAGTGGTCTCTGACTTCTACTTTCGATCACTTGTTCCTTATTATACAAAGTAGGTGAATTTGGGTAGTTTTTTTTAAGTATATAATACTTTTAATTGTAGTCTAATTTTATTATTCTGTTATCCCTGCAATAAATATTTCAAATCTGACACTATTAGATTTTCTCTTGGGATTATTGTTTGCTGAACTAGTTGATATGGTGTGTAGGTGTTCATTTGTGAACAGAAGCTTTATACAAGGACGCAGTTAAATCAGCATGGAAAAACTGGTGACTCTGAGGTGGATGGCTCTGAGGTTGAGCGCAGTGGTTTTTCTGGGCATCCAATGTGTGAGTTTTGCAAAACCCCATTTTACGGAGATAATGAGCTATACACACATATGTCCACAGAACACTATTCGTGCCACATATGTCAAAGGTATTATGCAACCTTTGTTCTTAGCTAAATCATAGTTACAAACTTATGAGATGTGCTGAGCTTGTAATTTCTTACAGGCAGCATCCTGGTCAGTATGATTATTTTCGGAACTATGATGATTTAGAGGTATGCTGTACCAAATTGGTATATTTAGATCTTAAGCTCTTATTGATGTCTATGTTTTAACTTTATTTCTTTCTAATCTGTGCCACTAGGTCACTTGTGTTACATTTCCGATTACACTTTTGACAGCATTATAATGCATGTTTTCTTACCAATTCAATTTAGTTGCATTTTCGAAAAGATCATTTCCTCTGTGAAGATGAAGCATGTTTGGCCAAAAAGTTTGTTGTCTTCCCGACTGAAGCTGAGCTCAAGGCAAGTTTAGTTCAAGCTGTTGATTTAGTTGTATTACTATTATCTGCTCGTCAATTGGACATAGCACTAGGTTACTTGTGTTCATACTGACTGACTAGTTTATTTCTTCAGAGACATAATGCTATGGAGCATGGTGGGCGGATGTCTCGTGCTCAGAGGAATGCTGCACTTCAGGTGTGTACATGGTTCTAAGATATCACCTTTTTTTCTTTTCTTAAGCTCCCCTTTTATTTAATGTATCTATCTTATTAGTACCAATATCAATCAGGAATTATTTGTATCTAAAAGAATTTGCTTTGGGCTAAATTTTGTAATTTGGCATTGTCAGATACCTACCAGTTTTATATATAGAAGGAATGAGCAAGATCAAAGGCGTGGCAGAGGTAGGGGCCGTAATTCTCACCGTGATAGACCTGACAGGGATATCTCATCATTTGTGCAGAATGGCAGTGCAACTGCAGACCATGGCCTAGCAAGTCGAGCTGATAATGTTGCAGGGCCTTTACAGTCATTAAGTGTCAGTTCCAGCTGTGGGCAAGCAGAAACTGGCCAAAGCTCAGGCAATGGTCGTGTGTTCGAACAGTTGTCCTTTCCTCCTCTTCAAGATCAGGATATCCCTGAAGCGAGGATGGACTCTATTCCTGATGAAAACCCGTTTCCTTCCCTCTCAGAGCAGCAATCAAGGTATGCACTGGCTCTTAGTCAGAGCTCAAGGGCTTCTGCCAGGCTTGGAGATGAGTCATTATTCCCTCCATTACCTGGGTCAAGTAACAATAGGGGTGCTGCTTCAACACAGCAGGGGCTACAAAGTCTTGCTAAGAACACACTTGCATCGAGGCTTCAACAACGCAGTAAGGGCACTGTGAAAGTACTCCATTCTGCTCGGTCTCGCCCTGCTGAAAATCCTGAAATAGTCCCTCCTGTTTCAAGTTCCACGCAGACTTGGCCTACACCTGATCAGGGGCTACTTCTGTCAGGTTCGTCTCAACTTCGGATTGGAACTCAATCAACAAGAGAAAATGGGTTCATGCCACCTGCATCCGGCAACTCAGCATGGAATCCTGGAGGTTCAAGCAGGATGAAGCACTCTGTTTCTACTCCTAATATTGTTTCTGGTGGGTCCTCTGGCCAGGCATCATCAGGTACAGCTTATGGTGGCAATAAAAACCAACAGCTACCACAAAGCAGTCAAACTTTGCCTGTTGTGGACGATGTTCGTGCCTCCAACAAATCGCTGGTTGAAAGAATGCGCGCTGGTTTAGGAATGGATGAGGATAGGTATTCTGCATTTAAAGAAATTGCTGGTGAATACCGTCAAGGCGTCATCGGTACTTCAGAGTATCTTTCGTATGTTGAGCAATTTGGTCTCTCACACCTTGTTCCTGAAATGGCTAGGCTATTACCTGATCCTCAAAAGCAGAAGGAACTTGCTGATGCCTATTACACCAATATACACTTCAAAAGCCTCCATGAAAATGGCAGTGGTGAAACCATTATCTCTAAAGAGAGCAACAGGAAAAAGAAGGGGAAGGGAAAAGCTCCTGATGTTACAGAAACTAGTGCTACTAAGGATGCGAAGGATTCACTAGCAGATAGCTTTCTGGACACTGTAAGGATGCTTCAGTCAAGCAACGAGGGTCAGGAAGTTGAGGCTGAGGTGCTGTCAAAGGATGGGTATCGATCTTCCAAGGGAAAGATTCAACTATTAGCTGGAGGTTCATCATCTAGTACAGATGTCGGTCTGGATGGTGATCCTGGTGCCATTTCAAAGGCTTCTGGTGCCAAAGACAATGTGGGCAAGGGAGGACGGAGTAGCAGCAGTGACAACAGTAAACAATCAAAGAAGGCATCAAAGTTTATCAGAGCCCGATTAGGCGATAACTCACTAGCTACACTTGATTTTAGTCGTCCTAATGTGAGTCCTGAACGACCAGAAAGGGAATCACCAGGCCCGCAAGGCCCACAAGTGGGGTTGCCTGCGCGAGGTGCTTGGAAGAATGGTGGTGGGCAGAAGCTCTTTTCGAGCAATGGAAGGAAGTAAAATCATTTTGCAGATGCAGTTTGACGCGTCCATTGAGCTGGTGAACAGTACGAGCAGGGCCTGTTGCCATATGTGAACATTTTGTGATCAGTGGTTAGCTGGTCGGAGTAGACTTCATCAATGTAGAAGACCACTGTTTTAATCAAGCAGATCATGTTTCTGGCTAGTTATACCTTGTTGTAATATAATGTTTCTGGCTTGTTATACCTTGTTCGAATCCATAGGCAGCCACCAGAAGGTATATTATTACATGAACTCTGCCAAAGATTCAGGCATGCGTGACTAACTATTTATACACTTTTTGGATAACGTATGCCCCGTGTCCCCGATTTGAGGGGCTATATGCCTTGTGTCCCCGATTTGAGGGCGAGATCAGTGCCTAAATCAGTGGCCAACACTGTCTCACCACAATCATTGTTCATTCTCTACCACTTGCCCTTTATGCATATCTACTATGCATACTCCTTTTCCCTTTGAATTTTTCTTAGTAGTTGCATAAAACCCAATCAGAAGATTGATGTTCATCTTGCATGGAATTACCAATGGAGTAGGTAACCGATCATTCGGGCGGAGGGTAGTTTATCTGGGGCCTTTTCCCTACTGAAATAGATGGGTGATAGTTCAGTAGTACCCTGGCCGATGAAGGGAGTCTACTCTCTTGCTTTCCTCTATTTTATTTTTCAATTACTTTAATTGAGAGAGGGAGAGAGTAGTAAGAATTCTCTTATCCCATTTGGAAGGATACCATCCTTATAACTATCCATGATTGGACCTAAGAAACTTGCGATATTGAGGGGATAAACACCAACTAATCAAGAGATGAGACAGTCCACAAAGCAATTGATCATGATCAAATTTGCCCTCCACGCGACATTGCTCCATCAGGTTTTCGCCTATTGCAGAAAATTCCCCACTGAGGCCTCCTGTAGTAATCCGAGCCGTGTCTCAGTTCCAGTGTGGTTGATCATCCTCTCGAATCAGCTACTGATCATCGCCTTGGTAAGTGTGAGGACTCGGATTATTGGGATTGTAATGCTTAGTCACCAATTGACCCTAGCATCACAAACAAAATAACCCGTGTTTTCGAGACATGTATACTTCCTACAAATGCAGTATACACACCTCTTTACAAAATTCATGCATCAATTCTATTCATTCACATAGAACCGAAGCACAGCAACAAACCAGAAGTAAAGATAAATAAAGGATAGTTATTACAAAAGAGAGGCCAACCGGCCAAATTACAATAAATACTAGAATTGAACAGCGGAAGCAAAAGTGCCATAAGATGGCCATAAACAAAAGAGCCAATCAGTGTGCCTTTTGTTAGGACCCCGGATTATTGGGCTTGTAATGCTTAGTCACCAATTGACCCTAGCAGCACAAACGAAATAACCCGTGTCTTCGAGACATGTATACTTCCCAGAAATGCAGTATACACATCTCTTTACAAAATTCATGCATCAATTCCATTCATTCACATAGAACCGAAGCAAAGCAACAACCAGAAGATAACATAAATAAAGGATAGTTATTACACAAGAGAGGCCGACCGACCAGATGACATATACATAAAGAAATTGAACAGCGGAAGCAAAAGTGTCATAAGATGGCCATAAACAAAAGAGCCAATCAGTGTGCCTTCAACCCACAAGGCAACCGACCGGACCGCCAAGCTAGTCGTCGAATCCACAACACATTTCACAAAAGTGAGGCCCTTGGGGCTCACCCTCCTCCTCTGCAACAAATAGTTAAGCAAAGCAAATGAGTACAAAAATTGTACTCCGCAAGACTTACGTGTAGAGTAACAGACCTATACATATGCTATATGCAAGCTTATTTAAGTGGAAGCTGTATGTTTCATTTTCAGCACAAAGCAATGTTTATTTGCAATAATGTAGTACATTTAAAAGCAAGTTAACAAATTTGTTTTTAATGTTCAAATAAGGTAAATGACAACAATATAACAGTAGATAGATGACAACAACAGTCCTGGAAGTGACTAAACCATTAGTCACCACAACAATAGCACGAATTACCCATTCATACCAACCATGTCAAATTTTAATTTAAAAGTTTGCAGTCTAACTATTGCAAAACCTAACCAAGCGTGTCCACAACCTAGAACGAGGCTATTCGAATAGTTTTATACCCTGCAGGGGTGTACCAATGTACCCACACGCCAGACCGCCTTTTTGCCACATGATTAGCATACTTCCTTTGGTATGCCGGCACAGCTAAGTCCTACGAGATATTTCCAATATTGTGCATTAACTACGAGTCGCCCGTATGGATAGAAACCCGTACGTTGTGTCGAAGTCATTGTAAAGCCTCGGTCAACTACCCGTCGCAGGTAAAGCCTTGGACAACTACAATGCCCCTCGAGGTGGAGAGCCTACCCGGAATCTCCACCACCGCACACCCAACACAAGAACACATATCCTTTTTCACACAACACACACAACCCCCTCCTGCGACTCGGAGATAACACACGCCAAAGTACTTAGTCAAGAGAGGTCCCATATCCCTCTCGCGTGGTTAGCACGCAAAAATACTTGGAGAGTGTGACACAAGATGTTCGGTCCTTGTTGACTTAGGCAAGACATCCACAAACCCAATAACCCACCATCCAACCACTTGCCCAAGTCTAAAACAATGTTTCATTTTCAGATTTTGACTTAACAAAATAACAAAGCACAAGTGCTAGACATAAGAGAATAATAATTAGATGTGTAATCAAGATCATCGACTAAAATCGATGATCGCCCATTACTACCGAAACAAAGCATTTCTAAGCAATTCCAGTTCGTAATCTACTAAGTGACAAGAGCTCATCCATCGAACCCAAATCACAGCAAATAACCTACGCTCATGGTAGTAGAGGATAAACAATTCCTACAGATTATGCAACTATAGGATACTAACCATAATTTAACAACAAAATAGCAATGCATACATACAAGTCGAAATCAATATATTAGACTTGAAAAATAATGGGATTAATATGATCAAACTGCTTGCCTGTTTGATGTGGGTCAAGATGTTGCTGAGGATCAATTATATTGTCAGTGTGCTCTTCGGATCCTAACGAGAAAGCGAGAAACAACCGATAAGAATGAAGAAACCACAAAGACCCAACAGTAAACTTTCTCCAAAAATTCTGAAAATTTTACAGTAGAAAGATCATGATTTATAAGGAATTTATCAATAAGAACCAATTGATTTGGATTTTTAATGCAAAAGATATGACCAAAATAATTTTGCTCAGCTTTTATAAATAAAAAATACTACTATTTATTAGCAAAAATTTCTGGAGCTATACTGGAGTTGGAAACATTTTTAGATTAAAGTTTAGTTAAAAACATAACCAACAAAATTTGAATCTCTCGAAAAGGAATTAAAATGAATTAGTTATGCATTTGACAAGTTATCACATTTTTCAGTTGAGAAATAAATCCTTTCGGGAAAATAAAAAATTTGAAATGACGTGGACGAGCGAGGATCGTTGATCTTGGATCCAACGGTCCGCGTCCTGTCTTGATCTTGGCGGCTTGCGCCGCGAAACCCTAAACGTTAACCGTTGGATGCGGATCCAGCGGTTCCGCGTCGATCCGGCGCGGCGGTCCGAACGTCCCACGCTCCGGCCGTGGATCACGGGATCCAACGATCGCGCTAACTTCGAATCGGGACCGTTGATCTTGGATCCAGGTCCTGAGACCGAGACGCGGCGAATTCAAATCTCGCGCGAATGTGGGCGTAGATCTAAGGATCGACGGTCGGGCCGACTCACGTTCAAAACACCGTCTGTTTTCGTCCGGCAAAAGCGACGGGAAGAACGGCTTCGCCGCCCGGCGGCTCCGGCAGCGGCGGTGCAAGCAAGTGCCAAAATGGGTCCCAAACATCATTGCGCTTTGATGGTACCAATGGATTTGGCTGCGGTGGTCGAGCGGCAGCAAGCGGAGAGAACGAAGTGGCCGAAATGACAAAAACAAAAATGGCAAAAGCGCTCATTGCGGTTCAAGAAGCAGTGCGGACCACTAGGGGCTAAAGAGGAGTTACACGAGGGCAAAGAATGCAGAGGAGAGTCGAGACGGCTCGAGGCGAGGAAAGCGATTTCGGCGAAGGGGAAATCAAATTGATTCGATCCAGAGAAAATTGAACCAAATTGAGTGAGGTTAAGCTTGAGAGTAAAGGGAAGTAGAGGAGCAAAGACTTGAAGAAGAAACCCTGCTGCAGACTTCACCAAAGCTCCAAAACCAACAATGGCGGCCAGAAGGATTCCCGAGATCAACGACTCCAGCGTGCTTGTGAGTGCTAGCTAGAGTTGCGGAGGTGCTAAAGGAAGCTAAGGGAGAAACAATGGAGCTTAAATAGCGAGGATGGCCGAGAGCAGCGATATCCCACTCGGGTCAACCCGGCCATTGGGCGCGAGAGCGATGGGGCGATTGGAGAGTGGGCGCTGAGGAGGAGCACGGCGGGCATTTAATCGCGTGAGCTAGCCGTTTAAAGCGGCGAGGAGTGGGCTGCGCGCGGCTTTTCTCCTCTCGCATGCCATGGTGAGCTCACGCTTGTGCGATGGAGGAAGGAGGCGGCGTGTCGGCCGTCGGATTGAAATCGAGCAGTGAGTTAGAGCGGGTGGGTTAAACGATTCCATCGTTCGGTTGATCAAGGACCGTTCGATCTTGATCAACGGCTCAGCGTCGGCGCCCCATCGACCATGTTGGTGCGTTTAGTTGGTTGGACCGAGTCAAGTGGCTCGAGCCCAAGTCGATTCGAACGAGGCTGTGCAAACCGGTTAAATTTGAATTTTAAATATATGATTTTTGAGGAATTATTTGAGGTAGCAAACAAGCTCCAAAAATTATAAAATTTTAACTGGAGCTTGCTGACAACAGGAGGAACCTCCCAAAAAATTTTAGAGATTTTCATGCACTGAATGTTTCTCCAGAAATTCCAGAAGAGGAGATATAGTGTTTGACCAAATTTGACTTGTCTCCAAAAATTATCAAATAATTTATAAAAATCATGAGATAATTCAGAGGTGTTGCCAAGCCTCCCTAGAACTCAGGGAAAAGATTTCCAACGGTTTGGCATAAGACCTTTGCCACAAAGGTTTTTGATTGGAGTCAAATGAGGATTGAATTTTGATTTTTCATAATTCTTTTAAAAGAATTACAAAAATGACCAAGGGCTTCAAGATGCAAGAAAAGTTTTAATTTCTTCTTATTTTCTTACATTTGAAACACAAATCTATATTTGGGATGTTACACCTTTACCCACAAGGCAACCGACCGGACCGCCAAGCTAGTCGTCGAATCCACATCACATTTCACAAAAGTGAGGCCCTTGGGGCTCACCTTCCTCCTCTGCAACAAATAGTTAAGCAAAGCAAATGAGTACAAAAATTGTACTCCGCAAGACTTACGTGTAGAGTAACAGACCTATACATATGCTACATGCAAGCTTATTGAAGTGGAGGCTGTATGTTTTCATTTTCAGCACAAAGCAATGTTTATTTGCAATAATGTAGTACATTTAAAAGCAAGTTGACAAATCCGTTTTTAATGTTCAAATAACCGTAAACGACAACAATATAACAGTAGATAGAAGACAACAACAATCCTGGAAGTGACTAAACCATTAGTCACCACAACAATAGCATGAATTACCCATTCATACCAACCATGTTAAATTTTAATTTAAAAGGTTGTAGTCTAACTCTTGCAAAACCTAACCAAGCGTGTTCATAACCTAGGACGAGGCTATTCGAATAGTTTTATACCCTGCAGGGGTGTACCAATGTACCCACACGCCAGACCGCCTTTTTGCCACATGATTAGCATACTTCCTTTGGTATGCCGGCACAGCTAAGTTCTACGAGACATTTCCATTATTGTGTATTAACTACGAGCCGCTCGTATGGATAGAAACCCATACGTTGTGTCGTAGTCATTGTAAAGCCTCGGTCAACTACCCGTCTCAAGTAAAGCCTTGGACAACTAAAATGCTCCTCGAGGTGGAGAGCCTACCCGGAATCTCCACCACCACACAACATGAGAACACATATCCTTTTTCACACAACACACACAACCCCATCCTGCGACTCGGAGATAACACACGCCAAATTACTTAGTCAAGAGAGGTCCCATATCCCTCTCGCGTGGTTAGCACGTAAAAATGCTTGGACAGTGTGACACAAGATGTTCGGTCCTTGTTGACTTAGGCAAGACATCCACAAACCCAATAACCCACCATACAACCACTTGCCCAAGTCTAAAACAATGTTTCATTTTCAGATTTTGAATTTACAAAATAACAAAGCACAAGTCTTTGGACATAATAGAATAATAAATAGATGTGTGATCAAGATCATCGAATAAAATCGATGATCGCCCATTACTACCGAAACTAAGCATTTCTAAGTAATTTTTAACTCGCAATCTACTAAGTGACAAGAGCTCATCCATCGAACTCAAATCACAGCAAATAACCTAGGCTCATGGCAGTAGAGGATAACCAATTCCTACAGATTATGCAACTATAGGATACTAACCATAATTTAACAACAAAATAGCAATGCATACATACATGTTGAAAACAATATATTAGACTTGAAAATCTGGGATTAACATGATCAAACGCTTGCCTATTTCTTTGTGGGTCAAGAGGTTCTGAGGATCAATTATTTTTTCAATGTGCTCTTCGGATCCTAACGAGAAAGCGAAAAAGAACCGATAAGAACGAAGAAAACACAAAGACTCAACAACAAACTTTCTCCAAATATTCTGAAATTTTTACAGTAGGAAAATCATGATTTATAAGGAATTTAGCAACAAGAACCAATTGATTTGGATTTCTAATTCAAATGATATGAGCAAAACAATTTTGCTCAGCACTAAAAATAAAAATGCTACTATTCATAAACAAAATTTTCTGGAGACATACTGAGGTTAAAATCATTTTTAGATTAAAGTTTAGTTAAAAATATAACTAACAAAACTTGAATTACCCGAAAAGGATTTAAAATGAATTAGTTATGCATTTTACAAGTTACTACATTTTGGTTGACAAATAATTCTTTCGGAAAAACCGAAATTGAAGTGGCGTGGGCGAACTTGGATCGTTGATCTTGGATCCAACGGTCCAAGTTCTGAGATAACAGCGGCGTCGCGTGGCCCCTAAACCTAAGCGTTAGCGTTGGATCTGGATCCAACGGTCCACGTGGATCGAGGCGTTGAGGCGTCGAGCGTTCACGCACATGGCCGTTGATCTTGGATCCAACGACCCATGTGGACCTACGTCGATACCGTTGATCTTGGATCCAACGGTCCACAGACCGAAGCGTGCGATAAATTCAAACCTCCGCGCGATCTTGGGCCGTTGATCTTAGGATCGACGGTCCACATCGATTCACGTTCAAATTTCGTCCCTATTTTCGTCAAGCAAAAGCAGCGGGAAGAAAGGCTCGCATGGCCGGCTCTGGCATGGCGGTGCGGCAAACGCCTAAAATGGATTCCAAACAACATTGCGCCCAATGGTACGGTGGTTTAATTGCGGTGGCCTAGAGCGTCGGCAAGCCGGAGAGGACCGAGAAGACCGAAAATGACCAAAACGAAAAACGTGCAAGAGCTCGGCTGCGGTCCAAGGGAGCAGGTGCCAAGCAACTAGGGACTAATAAGGAGTTACAGGCGCAAAGAATGCCAGAGAATGGTCGAGAAGGCTCGGGTGAGGAAAAGCGTGGATTTTGGCGAAGGGAAATCCAAATTGATCAAGCCACGAGCAAATTGAACAAAATTGAGTGAGGTTAAGTTTGAGAGAGTAAAGGGGAGGAGAGGAGCAAAGACTTGAAGAAGAAAACCCTGTTGCCGCCTTCACCAAGCTTCAAACTCAACAATGGCGTAGAGTGGATTTCAAACGATTGCGGCTCAAGCAAGCTTGTGAGTGCTAGCTGGAGTTGCGGAAGTGCTAAAGGAAGCCAAGGGTGAAGCAATGGAGTTTAAATAGCTGAGGATGGCCGTGGGCAACGGCCATATCCCTCTCGGGTCAACACTGCCATTAGAGCGAGAAGCGGCGGGGCGATTGAACAAGGGCGTCGAGGAGAATCGGCGGGCATTAAATGCGCCGAAATAGCCATTTAAAGTCGACCACGGAGGTGACTTCACGCCGCGTTTTTCTCCTCTGCTCACGCCATGGACGGACTCAGACTCACGCGCTGACCGGAGGAAGGAGACGATGTATCAGCCGTTGGATTGAAATCGAACGGTTCGAAAAAGCGGAGTGATTAAAGCGATTCAATCGTTTGCTTGATCAAGGGCCGTTGATTTGGATCCTACGGTTCACGTTATGCGGCGTTCGGATAGTCCGAACATTCGCGATTGTGGACTCTTGATTTAGAATCAGCGGTTCAAATGGATCGGCGCTTCGGATGGTCGAACGTTTACTGCGGCGTGGGCGTTCGATGCCGATCCAACGGCTCACAACCACGGCGCGCGACGGCCGAGTCGGTCGTTTAGTTGGTGAACCAAATCAAATGGCTCGAGCCGAGTCGATTCGAACCCGATGAGCAGTGAAAACCGGTTAGGGTTTGAATTTAAATATCTGATTTTTGTGGAATTGTTTAAGGTAGCAAACAAGCTCTAAAAATTATGAAATTTTAACTGGAGGTTGCTGACAGCAGGAGGAACCTCTCATAAAATTTTCAGAGATTTTCATGCACTGAATTTTTCTCCAGAAATTCCAGAAGATGAAAACTAGGGTTGGACCAAACTTGACTTGCCTCCAAAAATTATCAAATAACTTCTAAAAATCATGAGATAATTCAAAGGTATTACCAAGCCTCCCCAGAACTCAGGAAAAATATTTTCCTGGGTTTGGCACAAGATCTTTGCCCATGAGGTTTTTGGATTGGAGTCAATTGAGGATTTGATTTAGCATTTTCCATAATTCTTTTACAAGAATTACAGAAATGCTCCTGCACTTCGAGATGCAAGAAAAGTTTTTATTTCTTCTCATTTTCTTACATTTGAAACACAAATCCATAATTGGGATGTTAGAAAACCTCCCCACCTTACAAAAATCTCGTCCCAAGATTTGGCTCACTCGGTAAAGAAAGATGGATAGTCTGCGCGGAGATGATCTTCCCTTTCCCAAGTAGCCTCATCCTCAGAATGGTTCGACCACTGAACTTTGAGGAATCTGATGGTTTTACTCCTTGTTCTTCGTTCAGCCTCATCGAGTATGCGAACAGGATGCTCGCGGTATGTCAAATCCTCTTGGACATCGAGAGTTTCCAACGGAGCTTCCTCAGTTGGGACACGGAGGCAGTTCTTTAATTGGGACACATGGAAAACATCATGTACCCCCTCAAGTGCAGCTGGCAATTCCAACTTATAGGCAACGACTCCTTTCTTCTCGATAATACGGTAGGGACCAACATATCGAGGAGCTAACTGCCCTTGGCCAAAGCGTTGATGGCCCTTCAAAGGAGAGACTTTGAGATAAACAAAGTCATCGGGCTCAAAGCTCAATTCACGACAGCGGCGATCCGCATAGCTCTTTTGCTGGATTGAGCTGTGCGTAGGCGATCACGAATAAGCTGTACTTGACTCTCGGCCTCATTGATCGAGTCCGGGCCAAAGAAAGGTCTTTCGCCTGTCTCAGACCAATTCAATGGGGTTATGCACTTTCTCCGTATAAGGCCTCGAAGGTGACATGCCGAGGCGGCCTAAAAGCTGTTGTTGTAGGAAAACTTCGGCAATGGCAAGCATTTCTCCCAATTCTTTCCATAGGAGAGGACACAAGCACGAAGCATATCTTGAACACTTGGTTGACCCTTCGGTCGACCATCGGTTTAGGGGTGATATCTTTGTGCTAAAAGGTAAACGGGTTCCATAGCCTCTTGCAAACATTTCCAAAACACAGCGGTGAAAAGCGCACCACGATCGGAAGCGATTGTCTTTGGCACACCATGCAAGCAGACGATCGGGAAATATAGAGGTCCGCTAGTAGACTCACACCGAGGTTTGTCCGTAATGGCCAGAAAATGGGCTACTTTCGTCAATCGATCGATGACAACCCGGATGGAATCCTTGCCCTTGGATGTTGAGGCGGACCGGTGATAAAATCCATCGATCGAATCCACTTCCACTCGGGAATTGGCAAAGGTGAAGCGATCTGCTTGGGCCGATGCTCGGCCTTGACACGACGACATCGTCGCTTTCGGCAATGAACCGCAATCTCGCTTCATTCGGGTCCACCAAAATCTCGGCGGAGATCACGATCTGACTTTGTGGCCGGGATGAATGGACAAAGGCGAATCATGGGCTTCGCGGAGAATCAATTTCCGCAATTCCATGTCCTTTGGAACCAAAAGGCGTTGCCTGAACCTCAGAACACCATGCTCATCCTCAGAGAAGCACTTGGCTGTTCCGTTCTTGATATTTTCCTTGATCTTTATTCACTCCAACATCGATTGTTGAGCGATCTTAATCCGCTCCACCAAGGTTGGTTGCACAACCAAAGCGTGAGGAACCATGCTCAACCAAACCCAAGTGGAGCATTGGAATTCCTCGGAAGAGTGGGTGAAATTCCTTGAGCAACACGGCATTGCAATGCGCTTTGCTGTTGGCGCATCGGCAGCGACATTAGCCTTGCGGGATGGTAGTGAATACCCATGTCATAGTCTTTGATCAACTCCAACCATCTCTTTTGCACGATGTTGGATCGGTTGGGTGAACAAATACTTTAAACTTTTGTGATCCGAATTGTAACATCCCAAATATGGATTTGTGTTTCAAATGTAAGAAAATAAGAAGAAATTAAAACTTTTCTTGCATCTCGAAGTCCAGGAGTATTTCTGTAATTTTTATAAAATAATTATGGAAAATACTAAATCAAATGCTCAATTGACTCTAATCAAAAACCTCCTTGGCAGAGATCTTGTACCAAACCCTTGGAAATATTTTTCCTGAGTTTTAGGGAGGCTTGGTAACACCTATGAATTATCTCATGATTTTTAGAAATTATTTGATAATTTTTGGAGGCAAGTCAAAGCTTGGTCAAACCATAGCTTTCACGTTCTGGAATTTCTGGAGAAAAATTCAGTGCATGAAAATCTCTGAAAATTTTATGAGAGCTTCCTCCTGCTGTTAGCAATCTCCAGTTAAAATTTCATAATTTTTGGAGCTTGTTTGCTATCTTAAACAATTCCTCAAAAATCAGATGTTTAAATTCAAATCCTAACTGGTTTTCACTGTTCATCGGGTTCGAATCGGACTCGGGCTCGAGCCACTTGACTCGTGTCGGGACCCAAATATGCAAATCTGGACCCTCTGTGTATTCTGCACTAGTCCAGGATCACGCTAGTGCACACAGTGTCAACATTGATGAAATATCACATCCATACAACGAATATAAGATTAAACGAGTACCTTTAAATAACAAATAACTGTTGGGACCTTACGGTCGAGTTTTACATTTATTAAGCCATGCAAGGCGATAATAAAGAAATAAAGCTGCAGTGAAGCGAAATAAACTCCGGTGGCTCCCATCAATTTACCACGAACAGCCGTGGGATCAAGACCCTAACGCTCAACCTTCTTAGAACTCTTCTTCAAAAGCGGTGACGACTCCTCCATACATTGATTTGTTTAGCAAGAGTGAGTACACACCGTACTGCAAGTCATACCACGAATGCATTTATACATGATGGCTTATTCCAAAGGAATGGCTTCGTGGTTATTTTGCGAAATGCAACATTTGCAATTGAATACAAATAATAGATTGAAAGCATAATTCAAAACAAATAGACAATAATAAGTTAACAATTGATTTCACAAAGGACACACGGTCTAATCAAGTTCTTTCACAAATGAACAAGTTATCTCACACGGTGACCCTTCCCAATTGTTTTATGAAAATCTACCCCTCGTGTGAAATTCCGAGCATGTCCATAACAGGGGCGCGGCTATTCGAATAGATTGGTTTAAACACTCTGCAGAGGTTGTACACTTTACCCACACGATGAAACCAACCGATCGAGTTGATCACAACAAAACCTTTGAGAGACTTCATCTCAAACAATGACACTCTGGTGTGCTTTCTGCCGTCAATTTGTACACATGACCTTTGAGCGACACACACCATTGGGCGGGGATGCGTGAACCGTCCGCGATGTGACAAACACATACACACCTCCACCATCACATAGCTTAAATACAACTGAGTTGTCAATGTCAAGACTCCATAACTTACTAAGTCGGGCCCGGCCCATACTAGGCATGTGGTCGTACAGTGAGGCCCAGTTCAATGGCGCACAAAGTTAAGTCCTTAATTGACTAAGGCAAGACTTCCAGTTTTACCCAAATCACAAAGTTTAATAAGCACACAGCTCCACCATTCACACAGAATCCACCACTTGCCTCAGTCTAAATCTTTTCCCACCCTGTTGATTAAGTGCAACACATGCCATCAACGAGTAATAGCACACAAAGACACACAGATTCATCACACAGTTCCATAATCACTTAGTCAAATTTATAATTGCAACTCTCACATGAAATGATGACTCGTGGCATGGCTAAGCAGTCTAATCGTATCTAACCAACCCACGTTGGTGCTACGATAATACCAACTAATAATTAATCAACCTAGGGTGACAAAAGATCATGGCATACAATAGACAAGGTGGCATAACAATTTGGATTAATAACTACACCCAAAAGCATTTAAATAAATACTTGAAATAGAATGCAATACATTGAAACAAAGTATTTTGGGCTGGGTTCAAAATGATCAAAGGTATAACTTGCCTTGGAATAGATCTAGATATTGGTCTTGGTCTTGAGGTGCTCCTTCTTACGCAAAATTCCCAGAAGTATCGGCGTCTACTCATAAGCGAGACAAAAGAAACAAAACAAATAAATAACAGAGGCAAAACAAACTCCAAAAATTAAATAAAATTCATAATTAAATAGATCTTAATTTTATATGAATTTACAAATTTGAATGGGCTCAATTGGACTTGGATGCAAAAGATATGGGCTTTGGAAGATTGGAAAATCAATTAAACCCTAAATTGGATTTTCTCGAATTTCCCGAATTATTTTTATAAAGGAAAATCGAATTATTGCGCAATGCTTGCGTCAATGAATTTCCAGAAAAAGAATTAAATTAAAAAAAATCGACAGGTGGGACCCATCGTCGTCTCTCGGCTCACGGTGGACCAAATCCACCGAGCCTCCGGATCCGAGAGTCGGGGTGGAGCCACGTGCTGCGGGTCTTTGCGCCGACGCGCCGACGAGGCGAGGCGCGCACGCACAAAGGTGAGGTGGGCGGTTGCGGTGCCACATCGGATCGGCGGCGGCGGCGGCTCGGGGACCAAGGGCTCGCCGGCGAGCGGCGAAGTCGCCGGTGACCAAAGGTACCAGAAGGTTAGAGGTTTATTGCACACGATGGTACCCTTGGTTTGAGCACACAGGGGAGTGGCGATGGCCGCGGAGGAAGAAGCGGCGGAGAAGACTCGGGTTTTGTCGGACGGGCGCTCCGTGATGCTCGGCGACGAGAAGGTGCGCGCGAGTAGCGGTGACTTGCGATCACAAAGGTGCGGTCGGTGGAGCAAGGCGGCGACGGCGGCGCAATCCACCGGAGAAGAAGTTCGGCGAAAACCCTAAAGCTTGCAATGCGGCGGCGCTAGAGGCGATCAGGCGGCGAGTGGGGGCTTTGGGTTGCGGAGGCCGAGGCGGTGCTAAGGGGTATTTATAGACTCGGAGATGCCGAGATTTGAAACCCCAAATCGGATCCGAAACAACCGGGTTTTGAATTCCAAGATTTTCGGAGATTGAAACCGGTTCGGGTTTGATTTGGTTTGGAGCGGATATGGAATAACCGGAACACGTTTTGGTGGGGTCGGCTCAAGAATCGTGAGAGAATCGCGTTTGTCGGACGAGGAGTCGAGCTCCGGCAATGGCGAGCGGCGGCGGCGAGGAAGAAGAAAGATCCGCGAGGCAGCGACTCGGCGGTCCCACCGGCAGAGAGAGGCGAGTGGAGTGGTGCGGCCGTCGCGATGAAAATCCAACGGCTAGAAGCGAACGCGGCGAGCGGCGGCGAGATCGGCGCCGCGCGCGACAATCCAACGGTCAAGGCGGCGAGCGCGGCGTCCGTCGAGACGAGGGCACGCGTCGAGCATCCAATAGCGAGCGCCGGGCGAGATGGTGGCGGTGGAATAGTCGGGCTTGACCCGATCTTTAAGGATTTAAAATAGGTTTTCTTTTAAATAAATCCAGAAAATGCAAATAGCAATTAGAAAATAGCAAATGACTTTGGAAAAATTCGAAAATTCTATAAAATATATCCAAGCATATAGAATCTAAATAAAATAGTTTTGACAATTGTTGATGTTGGGATTAAGCACATTAAATCAATTTGTCCTTAAAGTCCATATTAAGCTTTTTAATTTAATATTCAAATAAATCCAAATGATAATTTTCTTGCTACCAATATTTAAAAGATTTTAAAGCTCGAAAATTGGGATGTTACAAACCTCCCCCTTAAGCGAATCTCGTCCCCGAGATTAGGCTAGCTAGAGAAAAGGCTAGGGAACTCGGATTTCAACTCTTCTTCACGTTCCCCCGTTGCTTCTCCTTACAGTGGTTACTCCTTTGGACTTTGCGTAAGCGAAGCGGTCTTGCTTACAGTGCGGCTCATGACATCCAAAATCTAACATGTTGCTCTTTGTACGTGAGATCTTCCTTGATTCAATTGACTCCAGCGGGTGCGCTCTTACGCACACGAAGACACTTCTTGGTGAGAGACATGAAAGACATCATGCACTCCTGCTACGATCATGCGGTAGCTCAAGCTGCACGCAACTTCTCCACGGCGTTCCAAAACCTTGAATGGACCCACATACCTTGGAGCAAGCTTCCCTTTGGTGTGGAATCTCTTAACACCTCTGGCGGAGTAACTCGAAGATACACAAAATCCTCTGGTTCAAAGCCGAGGTCACGGCAGACGATTATCGGCATAACTCTTTTGCACAGGTGGGCTATCTTTAGTCTCTCTCGATCATAGCAACTTGTTCTTGACTTCTGAATAATATCGGCCCGAACACTACGTTCATTGTCTCGACCAATTCAACGGAGTTCTGCGAGCACGACCGTCTGAGCTTCAAATGGTGACATCGCAAAGCGGCTTGATAAGCTGTTGTTGTACGAGAATTCGCATCGGCAAACTTTTATCCCAAGCGGTAGCATTAGCTAAGGCACAGGCTCTCAACATATCTTCTAATATCGGTTGACTCTTTCGGATCTGTCCATCATGCAGGGATGATAAGCGATCTGAAATTCGATGAGTTCCGGGGCTTCATGTAGACTCTGCCAAAAGCGAGGTGAATTGAGATCCTCGATCGACACTATCTTCTTAGGCACACCGTGCGGTGACGATTTTGACATATACAATTCCGCCAAGCGGTCTCTGAGTAAGTGGTTTTGGTGGCAAGAAATGGGCAACCTTAGTCAAGCGATCCACTATTACCCAAATCGAATCATAACTCGATTGAGTCTTGGGTAATCCGGTAATAAAATCCATACCGATCTCTTCCACTTCCATTACGGTATCTTCACGGTTGTAGCAATCCTGCTGGTCTCTGATGCTCTGCCTTTACTTTCTGACACACGTCGCATAAGGCAACGAACTCTGCGACGTCTCGCTTTAAGTTTGGCCACCAAAACTTATTCTTAACATCCTGATACATCTTAGTGCTTCCAGGGTGAATTGAATACTTTGAGTCATGGGCTTCCTTCGAATCGGTTGTCTTAATCCATCCATATCTGGTACACAGATACGTCCATTGATCCACAGTATATCCTGATCATCTATGGTGAAGTCTTTAAATTTTCCTTCTGACATCTTCTTCTTGAGATCAGCAAACTCAGAATCCTTAGGTTGAGCTTCACGAATCTGTTTCTCGAGTAGTTGCACTTCCAAGTGGCCACAAATCCTTAGGAACAACTTCTAGTGTAGCTTAGCGGAATTCCTCTGAAGTTACGAACACAACTCTTTTGCTTCCAGAGCATTGCAGTAGCTCTTACGACTCAGTGCATCTGCAACTACATTGGCCTTACCAGGATGGTAATGGATTCCAAGATTATAATCCTTTATTAATTCCAACCATCTTCTCTGTCTCATGTTCAAATCAGACTGAGTGAATATGTACTTCAGGCTCTTATGATCTGTGTAGACTTCACAGCGATTACCGATGAGATAATGACGCCAAATCTTCAAGGCATGCACTCTGACTAATTCCAAATCATGGGTAGGATAGTTCTCTTCATGAGGCCTTAATTGCCTTGGCGCATAGCGGCAGCTCTTCCTTCTTGCATAAGGACACATCCTAATCCTTGGTGAAGCATCACAATAGATATCAAAATCCTTACTAATATCCGGCAAAACTAGCACTGGGGCTGAAGTCAGACGTTTCTTCAATTCTTGAAAACTTTCTTCACAAGCTGGGGTCCAAATAAACTTCTTCTCTTTCTTCAACAATTGCGTAAGAGGTTTAGCAATCGTTGAGAACCCTTCAATGAAACGACGATAGTATCCTGCCATTCCCAAGAAACTACGAATTTGAGTAACCGTCTTGGGTGCTCCCAATTCATTCTGACTTTAACCTTCCCGGTCAATTGCTACTCCTTAATTTGTCATCACATGACCAGAAAATCAACTTTCTTCTTCCAAAAGTCACACTTCTTGAACTTGGCATACAACTGATGTTCTCTGAGCTTCTCTAGGATTAATCTCAAATGTTCTGTATGTTCTTCTTCTGACTTTGAGTATACCAAAATATCATCAATGAATACTACTACGAACTTATCCAAATATTCCATGAATACTTTGTTCATCATGTTCATGAAATAGGCAGGGGCATTAGTCAATCCAAAAGACATGACTAAAAACTCATAATGTCCATACGGGTTGAGAAAGCGGTCTTTGGTACATCCTTAGGACAAATCTTCAAGCGATGGTAACTTTGATCGTAGATCGATCTTGGAGAATACTCGGCTCCTTTCATCCGGGTCGAACAAATCATCTATTACGGGCAATGGGTACTTGTTCTTGATGGTGACTTCATTGAGAGAGCGATAATCGATACACATTCTCATACTTCCATCTTTCTTCTTGACGAACAAAGCTGGTGCTCCCCAGGGCGACGAACTAGGTCTTACAAAACCTTTCTCCAATAGTTCTTCTATCTGCTTCTTCATTTCCACAAGTTCATCGGCTGGCATCCGATAGGGTCTCTTGGAAATTGGTGCTGTTCCTGGCACTAGATCGATGACAAACTCAATGTCACGGTCCGGTGGCATTCCTGGTAACTCTTCGGAAATACATCCGGTAATCTCGACTACAGTACGTCTTCCAAAAAGCTGTCTTAAATCGTTGACTACCAAATGTCCATCACGTCTTGAGGTGGCTAGAAATTCTACTTTCTTTCTGTGGTATCCTCAATTGTCACGGCTCTTCGCCACAATCTAGCTCGCTTTATGTTTGGATAACCAATCCATACCAAGGATGACATCTATGGTGCGAGTGTCTAGAACTATTAGGTTGGCTAGAAACTCAACTCCAGCTATGAGTAGCCTAGCTCCTAAACATCCAACTTTAGAACTTAGCTCTTCTCCAGGCGACTGGACTAACAGAGTATGCTTAAGATGCATAACTTCCAATTTGTTCTTAGTTGCAAAAATTCGAAACAAGCGAATCGAAGCTCGAATCAAGCAGGCGATGCAGTCTTGAATTTACTAGGAACTTACCCGATTACAACGTCGGGTGCTTCTTGGGCTCCTTCTAGAGTGGCGTGGTTGACACGGCCTCGACCAGCGATGGCGGTGCTCCTCCGGATTGACCGGTAGCTTGAGAAGTTCCTTGATGGTTGCCTTGTCTTGGCGTCTTGGTGGTGTATTCCCAAGGTTGAAGCGTCTTTGGGTGATAGTCCCATTCTGCGGACATCGGTTGGCGAAATGCCTGGTGGCGACGATGTAAAGCAAACTCGGTTGTATTACGTGGGTTGCTTCTTGGATTGGGGTTGGTAGTGCGGGGTTGCGGAAGTTACGAGCAAGCTGGCGAGTCTTGAAGTTGGTGCGGTGGTCCGCGAGTTCGTGGTGGAAAGCGGCTAAAGCTGCGGTGGAATCATTCTTGCCCTCGGTGGGGTTGGTGACTTCCTTCTTTGAGCCATTCTGCGCTACGATGATCTTCCAATTCCTTGCGCTTATCCTCTAGAATCAAAGCCTTGTTGATCAACTCTTGAAAATCGGGAAAGGTGTGGGCGATCAAGTTGACTTGAAGTCGATGTTCAATCCTTTGTAAAACGACTACGGCGAGCCTTGTCGCTGGCGACATCTTCTGCGACATATCGAGCAAGTTGAGAGAACTTGTTGAGGTAATCGATCATCGACATTCCTCCTTGCTTGAGAGCACGGAATTCATCCTTCTTGATCCATGATTCCTTACGGTACATGATCTTGGCGGCGATTGTGAACTCTTCCCAAGTAATATCTTGTGGCGTTCCATGCGTTGCACAGAAGTTTTCCCACCATTCAGCGGCAATGCCTTCCATCTCGTGAGAGGCGTACAGAGAACTTTTTCATGATCGCTGCATTGAGTGATCAGCAGTTTCCTCTCAATGACACGAAGCCAATCATCAGCTTCTACTGGTGAGACATGTCCAGAAAAGGTTGGTGGACGGGTCCTCATAAACTCCGCCAACTTGGATGATCCATTGTGACCATGAGCAAGCTGGGGCTCCATTGTGATCTTGATTGTTGTTGTTACGGTTATTCATAGCTTGCATCGATTCATCATGGTGTACATCGGTGAGTCCGAGTGTCATGAATGCTCCAAAATTCGCAGATCGACTGAAGGTGCTTGTGGTGGAATTGCTTCTCCGGGGATTTGCTCCCGTCCTTCTGACACTGGAGTATCAGAACCACTTGCAGCAGCTTGACGAGTCTGAACCATCTGGTGAATCTCCAAGGGTTAGATAAGGTAGCAAGCACGAGATAAGTTGTAGAACTAAGCGGGGTAGGTAAAACCCAACAACATATTTTAAGAAAGCTCAACTGAAACTCTTATATTGATTAAGATAATAGTATGGCTTGCAACAAATGCCTAAGGGCCTTTGCAGCTCATACTTGCACACAAAAATAAGGGCGAACTTAAGCACACCAAACTACCGCCTAAAGGGCGACTCAAGACATAAAGCGGCTAAGCTGAAACAACTTAGCAGACTACTCAATCAAATAGCCTCCGCGACCTTGACGGTGCTCCCTTTCTTGTAGACACGAAAGTGGTGGCATCCTCGCAAACTGATCTTGATGTCCCGGGGATGGTGCAATAGGAGCAGTGTCCAGTGCAGTCTTCTTTGGTGCTTCGCTCTGACTGCCTCTGCGGCTCTTACCGTTCGGTAGGTCCATTAGCTTCTTCAGGTCTTCCTCTTGATGTCTTCTTCGTGTCGTCCATAAAGAGTTTCTTCTAATATGGCGATCCTTTCTTGACTCTCGAAGAGTCTCATAGGTACACTCCGGCTCTGTGAGCGGCTAACTCCAACGATTCCTCCCGAGCGTGGCGAGGCGAGATGCTGCACGACGGTGGCGTTGTCTTCTCCTTCGTGAGACGGAAAAGCGTGCGGCAAGATCCACGTCGGAGTGCGGGGATGATAACGGAAAACTGTGTCACGAAGCTCTCGAGAGTAGATGTTGCAGATCCTCAGGATGGCAAGGCGTGAAGACTCCTGGATTGCTTCAATCCAAATACTCCTTCGAGCTGAGATGTTCAATGGTTTGCTTGCCTTGGTGTCTTGCTGGCGTAGACGGTCAAATGGCAGATCACTCCACGATCTCGGCCGTTCACAATCCAAGCACTACCACGGTACAATGGACGATCGAACCCTCCAAGTACTTGTAGCAACTTCCAAAGCTCGGCGGCAAGTCCTCCCTTGCGCTCTCCATAACTCTGAAGACGAGGCATCTGTCAAGATGGACAAGGATATGAAAACAACTTTAAAACAGTGGGGAGAGAAAGAATTTCAGCAATAGTTGAGTCAAGAGAGACATGAGATGAGTTAAAGAGTTCAATTAATCTTGCAAGTTAATTTTGCTTTAGAAAATAGTTTTGGACTCACTAAGAACGGCCAATCTAACTAGGGTCAAGACCTACAGTCAATATGGCTCTGATACCACCTCTGTCGGGACCCAAATATGCAAATCTGGACCCTCTGTGTATTCTGCACTAGTCCAGGATCACGCTAGTGCACACAGTGTCAACATTGATGAAATATCACATCCATACAACGAATATAAGAATAAACGAGTACATTTAAATAACAAATAAGCTGTTGGGACCTTACGGTCGAGTTTACATTTATTAAGCCATGCAAGGTCGACAACAAAGAAATAAAGCGCGTGAAGCGAAATAAACTCGGTGGCTCCCATCAATTTACCACGAGCAACCGATGGGATCAAGACCCTAACGTTCAACCTTCGAGAACTCTTCTTCAAAAGCAAAGCGACGACTCCTCCATACATTGATTTGTTTAGCAAGAGTGAGTACACACCGTACTCGCAAGTCATACCACAGAATGCATTTATACATGATGGCTTATTCCAAAGGAATGGCTTACGTGGTTGTTTTTGCGAAATGCAACATTTGCAATTGAATACAAATAATAGATTGAAAGCGTAATTCAAAACAAATAGACAATAATAAGTTAACAATTGATTTCACAAAGGACACACAGTCTAATCAAGTTCTTTCACACATTTGAACAAGTTATCTCACACGGTGACCCTTCCCAATTGTTTTATGAAAATCTACCCTCGTGTGAAATTTCGAGCATGTCCATAACCGAGGACGCGGCTATTCGAATAGATTGGTTTAAACACTCTGCAGAGGTTGTACACTTTACCCACACGATGAAACCAACCGGATCGAGTTGATCACAACAAAACCTTTGAGACTTCATCTCAAACAATGACACTCTGGTGTGCTTTCTGCCGTCAATTTGTACACACGACCCTTGGAGCGACACACACCATTGGGCGGGGATCAATGACCGTCCGCGATGTGACCCAAACACATACACACCTCCACCATCACAGCTTTAAATACAACTGAGTTGTCAATGTCAAGACTCCATAACTTACTAAGTCAGGCCCAGCCCATACTAGGCATGTGGTCGTACAGTAAGGCCCAGTTCAATGGCGCACAAAGTTAAGTCCTTAATTGACTAAGGCAAGACTTCCAATTTTACCCAAATCACAAAGTTTAATAAGCACACAGCTCCACCATTCACACAGAATCCACCACTTGCCTCAGTCTAAATCTTTTCCCACCCTGTTGATTAAGTGCAACACATGCCATCAACGAGTAATAGCACACAGCACACACAGATTCATCACACAGTTCCATAATCACTTAGTCAAGTTTATAATTGCAACTCTCACATGAAATGATGACTCGTGGCATGGCTAAGCAGTCTAATCGTATCTAACCAACCCACGTTGGTGCTACAATAATACCAACTAATAATTAATCAACCTAGGGTGACAAAAGATCATGGCATACAATAGACAAGGTGGCATAACAATTTGGATTAATAACTACACCCAAAAGCATTTAAATAAATACTTGAAATAGAATGCAATACATTGAAACAAAGTATTTTGAAAACTGGGTTCAAAATGATCAAAGGTATAACTTGCCTTGGAATAGATCTAGATATTGGTCTTGGTCTTGAGGTGCTCCTTCTTACGCAAAATTCCAAGTATCGACGTCTACTCGCAAACGGGACAAAAGAAACAAAACAAATAAATAACAGAGGCAAAACAAACTCCAAAAATTAAATAAAATTCATAAATAAATAGATCTAAATTTTATATGAATTTACAAATTTGAATGGGCTCAATTGGACTTCGGATGCAAAAGATATGGGCTTTGGAAGATTGGAAAATCAATAAAACCCTAAATTGGATTTTCTCGAATTTCCGAATTATTTTTATAAAGGAAAATCGAATTATTGCGCAATGCTTGCGTCAGCCGAGGAAAAAGAATTAAATTAAAAGAAAATCTGACAGGTGGGACCCACTGTCAGTGGCACGGCTCACGGTGGACCAAATCCACCGAGCCACGGGATCTGAGAGACGGCGGTGGTGAGCCCACTTGGCGTGTCTTGTGCGCGACACGGCGACCACGAGGCGACACGCAGCACAAAGCCGACTTGGCGGTTGCGGTGGCGCGCAGCGGCTACGGCCGAGGCGGCGCTCGGGACCAAGGGCTCGCCGGCGATTAGCGGCGAGTCGCCGGTGACCAAAGGTACGAAGGTTCCACTGGTTTATTGCGCACGGATGGTACCCTTACCTAGAAAGGCTAGGCGACAGTGGATGGCCGCGGCGAGGAAGAAGCGGCGAGAGAGCATCGGTTTTGTCGGACGGGCGCTCGGCGATGCTCGGCGACGAAGGTGCGACGAGGTAGCGGTGACTTGCGATCACAAAGGTGCGATCGGTGGAGCAAGGCGGCGACGACGGCGGCGCAATCCACCGGAGAAGAAGTTCGGCCGAAAACCCTAAAGCTTGCAATGCGGCGGCGCTAGGGCGATCGGGGCGACGAGAGTGGGGGCTTTGGGTTGCGGAGGCCCGGGCGATGCTAAGGGAGTATTTATAGACCTGGAGATGCCGAGATTTGGAAACCCCCAAATCGGATCCGAAACAACCGGGTTTTTGAATTCCAAGATTTTCGGAGATTGAAACCGGTTCGGGGTTTGATTTGGCTTGGAACGGATATGGAATAACCGGAGACACGTTTTGGTGGGGTCGGCGCGAAGAATCAGCAACAAATACGCGTTTGTCGGACGAGGATTCGAGCTCCAGCAATGGCGGGCGAAGGCGCGGGCGCGAGGAAGAAGAAAGCGGAGGAGACGCGACTTCGGCGGCGGTCCCACCGCAGAGAGGCGAGGCGAGTGGGTGCAGCGCCGTGCGATGAAAATCCAACGGCTGAAGCGAAGCGCGGCGGCGGCGGCGAGATCGGGCGGCCACGCGGCGACAATCCAACAGGTCAAGGCGGTCGGAGCGTGCGTCCGTCGGAGAGCGAGGGCACGCGTCGAGCATCCAACTGACGAGCGCGGCGGGCGAGATGGGTGGCGCTGGTGGAATAGTCTTGGGCTTGGCCCGATCGTTCGAAGGATTTAAAATAGGTTTTTCTTTTAAATAAATCCAGAAAATGCAAATAGCAATTAGAAAATAGCAAATGACTTGGGAAAAATTCCAGAAAATTCTATAAAATATATCCAAGCATATAGAATCTAAATAAAATAGTTTTGACAATTGTTGATGTTGGGATTAAGCACATTAAATCAATTTGTCCTTAAAGTCCATATTAAGCTTTTTAATTTAATATTCAAATAAATCCAAATGATAATTTCTTTTGCTACCAATATTTAAAAGATTTTAAAAGCTCTGAAAATTGGGATGTTACAGATAACTTGTTCAGCTGTGTGAAAGAACTTGATTAGACTGTGTGTCCTTTGTGAAATCAATTGTTAACTTATTATTGTCTATTTGTTTTGAATTACGCTTTCAATCTATTATTTGTATTCAATTGCAAATGTTGCATTTCTGCAAAACAACCACAGAAGCCATTTCTTTGGAATAAGCCATCATGTATAAATGCATTCTGTGGTATGACTTGCGAGTACGGTGTGTACTCACTCTTGCTAAACAAATCAATGAAGTGGAGGTAAGTCGCTTTGCTTTTGAAGAAGAGTTCTACGAAGGTTGATCGTTAGGGTCTTGATCCGATCGATTGCACGTGGTAAATGGATGGGAGCCACCGAGTTTATTTTGTTTCATTGTAGGTTTAATTCTTTATTGTCAGCCTTGCATGGCTTAATAAATGTAAAACTCGACCGTAAGGTCCCAACAGTTATTTGTTATTCAAAGGTACTCGTTTATTCTTATATTCGTTGTATGGATGTGATATTTCATCAATGTTGACACTGTGTGCACTAGCGTGATCCTGGACTAGTGCAGAATACACAGAGGGTCCAGATTTGCATATTTGGGTCCCGACAAGTACTGAGATGTAACATCCCAAAATTGGTTTGTGTTTCAAATGTAATAAAAATGAGGAGAAATTAAAACTTTTTCTCTGGTCTTGATTTTGGTAATCAGTTCCATAATTTTTGTAAAGAAATTATGTGAAATCAAAAATCAAATTGCCATTTGGACACCAACACAAATCTCCTTCATGAAAATCTTGTGCCCAACCTTTGAAAATAATTTTCATTGAACCTAGGAGTGATGTTTAACACCTCAGAATTATTTCATAATTTTCAGAAATTATTTGATAATTTTTGAGACAAGTCAAACATTAGTCAAACTCCTAAAATAGCCTTCTGGAATTTTTAGAGAAAAATGCAGTGCATAAAAGTCTCTGAAAATTTTATATAAGGTTCCTCCCTCTGTTAGCAATCTCCAGTTAAAATTTCATAATTTTTGGAGCTTGTTTGCTATCTAAATTAATTATCCTAAGCCAGCTCAGCAAATAACTCAAAATCAGCTTTTACTGTTCCTTGGACTCAAGTCACACTCGGGTTCAAGCCATCGGTTCGATCGGATCAACTAACTGCACCGACTCAGCCACCTCGGGCGCTTTCAATTTCGACCGTTAGATCTTGATCGTGCGGTCTGCGCTCTGAGGTAACGTTCGGACCATCCGAGCGCGCCGATCCATTTGAACCGTTGGATTCTAAATCGAGGGTCCACAATCGCGTGAACGTTCGGACCGCCGAACGCCTCGTGCAGCGTGAACCGTAGGATCCAAATAAACGGCCCGAGGTCAAGCGCGCGATCGAATCGTTATCAGCGACCCGTTCTTTTTCAGCCGTCCGATTAAAATCCAACGGCTGATCTCTTTCGTCTTCCTCACTCGGCCACCATTCGGTGAAGTCAACGATGGCGGTGAAAAGTGCAGAGCGTGGCAGCGTCGGGTCACCTCTGCTTTTGGCCAACGACTCTCAGCATTAATGAGCACTGTACCGCCGCCTCCGAAGTCTTCGTCCTCCTCGAGTGCACTTGCTCCCATCGCCCTCAGTCGACCTCAACTCGGTGCAAAGCCAATTTTTTTCCCGTTGCTTCTCCCTTGCTTCTCCGGCTATAAAACTCCTCCAGTGGCTTCCTTATCCTTCTTTGAACACCCTCGAGCTACAGTTTCACTTCTAGCGCACGGAGTAAGCTCAAACTTGAGTTTTCACCTTCGGTCGCCATTGCCGCCATTGCCGAGCTTCAGGGTTCTTCGGTGAAAGTGGTGCTCCGGTTTTTCTCACTCAATTTCCTTGCTGCCTTAGCTTCCTCCCCTCTCTGTGAGCAATAGCCCTCACTCAATTTTTCGTTTGCTTGCAGAGAGCAGATCAATTTCGGTTTTCCCCAAATTCGTGAAAACTTTCAATTTCGTCTCGGCTGGGTAAGTCTTTCATTGCTCGATTCTTTCTTCTTTGTAGATGCGCATTAGTATTGAGATCATATTGGTGCTCGTGGTTAGCATAGCCGTGCTCTAGATCGCCGCGATTAGCCGGAGTTAAATCTCTGTCATTTTGTCGGACGAGGCGCGAGTAAATGCGTTGTCGATAAATCTGAACCGTCGATCTTGATCGGCGGCCCTTAGCGTAATGAGCGTTGAGCGGTTTGATCCGCGTGGACCGTTGGATCCAAGACCAACGGTCGGATCTGAATGAGCGTTCGGACGCCGAGCGCCGGATCCACGTGAATCGTCGGATCCCGGATCCACGGCTTCAGCGTATGTGTGAGCGTTACGTGAGACCCGGTTTATCCGCTTGTAATGCTTAACCATCCACTTGGTCCTAGCATCACAAATCGAATAATCCGAGACTCGAGACATGTATACTTCCCAGAGTGCAGTATACACACCTCTTTACAAAGTTCATGCATCAATTCCATTCATCCACATAGAACCGAAACATAAACAACAATCCAGAAGATAACATAAATAAAAGATAGTCATTACAAAAGAGGGGCCGACCGGCCAAATGACAAATACATAAAGAAATTTAACAGCGGAAGCAAAAGTGCCATAAGATGGCTATAAAACAAAAGAGCCAATCAGTGTGCCTTTAACCCACAAGGCAACCGACCGGACCGCCAAGCTAGTCGTCGAATCCACAGCACAACTCACAAAAGTGAGGCCCTTGGGGCTCACCTTCTTCCTCTGCAAACAAAAGCAGCCCAGCAAAAACTGGGTGAGTACTTTGAATGTACTCGCAAGATATATAAGAATGATAACAGATCTATGCAATAACTACATGCAAGCTTATTTAAGTGGAGCAGGTTAGGACTCAAATTTTTAAGCATAAAGCAAGTTTTATTTGCAATAATGTAATAGATTGAAAGCAATTTTGCAATCTGATTTTATTTGATAAAAACAGAGTAATCAAGTATCAACAACGGTGAAGCAGATCCTGAAGTGACTAAACCAATAGCCACCACAATAGCATGAATTACCCATTCATGCCAACCATATCAAGTTTTAATTTTAAAAACAAAAACAGTTGTTGAAGTCTAGATCTTGCGGGAAATCACCAAGCGTGTCCACAACCTAGGGCGAGGCTATTCGAATAGATTTATCCTGCGGGGTGTACCAACTTACCCACATGCCGGACCGCCTTTTTGCCACGGGTTAAGCACACTTCCTTAGGTATGCCTAAGACGGCTAAGTCCTACGAGACGTTTCCAATATTGTGAATTATTCACGAGCCGCCTGTATGGATAGAAACCCATACGTTGTGTCGAGTCATCGTAAAGCCTCGGTCAACTACACTTCCGGGTAAAGCCTTGGACAACTACGACGCTCCTCGAGGTGGAGAGCCTACCCGGAATCTCCACCACCGCACACCCAACACAAGAACACCGAGAACACATATCATGTTTCACACAACACACACAACGCTCCTCCTGCGACTCGGAGATAACCCACGCCAAAGTACTAGGTCAAGAGGGTCCCATATAACCCTCATGTGGTTAGTCATAAAAGTACTTGGATCAATGGCGCAAGCAACATTTTCGGTCCTTAGGGACCTGGGCACCTTTCCTTGTCACACCCAACAATCACACCAACATGCCATTGTGCCCAAGTCAAATCATTTTGTTTCATTTTCGGTTTTTACAAGACAAAAGCATAAGGTGCTAAACCAAAAATAAACAAAATGATTTGTGTGATCAAGGTCATCGACTAAGTCGATGCAGCCCAATTCTACTGGTAGCTAAGCATTTCTAAGCATGACATCATAAAGACAATAAAAGAGCATAATTAAATCACCGGGCTCTAATTCACCAGCGATGATAATAACTTATGGTTGTGGCAGGGGGTAACGTTTTAATGGCAACAATGCATTAGGAATAGCTACCTCTAAACATGGCAAAAATAAATGGACACAAAAGCAATGCATACATATAATTTGTAAACAAGATATTAGACTTTGAAAGTAATGGGACATTTATGATCAATTATCTTGCACCTTCTTGTGGGTCAAGGTGTTCTTGAGGATCAACAATATTATGAATGTGCTCTTCGGATCCTAACGAGAAAGCAAAAAGCAACCGATAAGAACGAATAAAACACAAAGACCCAACAGTAAACTCCCTCCAAAAATTCTAAAATTTTTACAGTAGCAAGATAATGATTTATAAAGAATTTAGCAATAAGAACCAATTGATTTGGATTCTTAATGCCAAAGATATGACCAAGACAATTTTGCTCAGCTTTTATAAATCAAAAATGCTACTATTCATTAGCAAAATTTTCTGGAGCTATACTGAGGTTGGAAACATTTTGAACTTAAAGATGAGTTAAAAACATAACCAACAAAATTTGAATCAACCGAAAAGGATTTGAAATGAATTAGTTATGCATTTTACAAGTTATCACATTTTTCAGTTGATAAATAAATCCTCTCGGGAATTTGAAATGAGAATCGGCGTGGCGAACACGGGGCGTTGATCCGGATCCAACGGCCCAAGCTCGGCTACGTTGTGCGCTATGAAGCTATAAGCGTCAACCGTTGGATCTGGATCCAACGGTTCACGTGGCCCAGAACGTTCGGTGGTCCGAACGTTCACGCGCACGCGAGCCGTGGATCTGGGATCCGACGGTTCACATGGATCCGAGGTCCGGTGGTCCGAACGTTCACTCAGATCTGCGCCGTTGCTCTTGGATCCAACGGACCACGAGGCGAGGCGCGCGCAGACTCAATTTTCGGTGCGATCCGAGCCGAGATCTTAGGATCGACGGTCCAAAATGACGCACGTTCAAACCAACGTCCTGTTTTCGTCCGGCAAAAATGTCGGAGGAGAACGGCTCGCCGCCGGCGGCTCTGGCCGCGGCGGTGCGAGCAAACGCCTAAAACGAGTCCCTAATACTCTTGCGCACCCAAAGGTACCGTGGCGTTATGAGGTGACCTGAACGCCGGCAAGCCGAGAGAACCGAGGTGACGCAAAGTGACGAAAGCAACGACAAATGGCTCATTGCGGTCCACGGGGCTGGTGCCGAGCCACTAGGGACTAAAGGGGTTACACAGGCGCAAAGGATGTACCGAGAAGAGTCGAGGCAGCTGGCGAAGAAGAATGGCGATTCGGCCGAAAAATCTGAATTGAGTGCTCCTCTCTGTCAAAAGCCAAATTAACAGAGGGTTAATACTCCACGAGATGCCGAGCAACTGAGGAAGCAAAGGCTTTGAGAGAGAATGCCCGGAACACCACTTTCACCGAAGAGGTCGGAGCTCCAACAATGGCGGCCGAGAGAAAAATTTGAAATGGAGCTCACTTAGCGTACTAGAAGCAACACTGGAGCTCGAGGGTGTTTAAAGGATGCTAAGGAAGCCTACTGGGGGAGTTTTATAGCCGAAGGAGCAAGGAAGAAGCAACGGGAAGAAAAATGGTGGGGCTCTGTGTTGAGGCCGACTGAGGGCGACGGGAGCAAGTGCACTCGAGGAGGGCGAGGACTTGAGCGGCGGGGACGGGAGCAATAAATCTTTGAGTCGTTGGCGAAAGTAGAGAAGACCCGAGCCGACACGCTCGCCATTTTCACCCTCTGATTGACCATGGCGGATGCAGCGAGCGGAGGAAGACGAAGCGCGACTACCGTTGGATTTAATCGGACGGTGAAAAGAACGGTCGAGAATAACGATTCAAACGCTCACTCAATCCTGGACCGTTGATTTGGATCCTACGGTTCACGCTGCTTGAGGTGTTCGGACGGTCCGAACGTTCCCGCGAATCTGAACCCTTGATTTAGAATCCAGCGGTTCACGTGGATCGGCGCTCGGATGGTCGAGCGTTCATGCTATCGTGAGCCGTTCGATGCCGATCCAACGGCGCTGCGCCGCGCCCGACGGCCGAGCGGTGCGTTTAGTTGACTGGACCTAATCAAGTGGCTCGAGCCCGAGTCTGATCCGAACCCGAGGAATAGTGAAAACCGGTTAGGGTTTGAATTTGAATACTGATTTTTGGAGGAATTATTTGGGATAGCAAACAAACTCCAAAATTTATGAAATTTTAACTGGAGCTTGCTGACTGCAGGAGGAGCTTTCCATAAAATTTTCAGAGATTTTCATGCACTGAATTATTCTACAGAAATTCCAGAAGAGAGGAAAATGGGGTTTGACCAGTTTGACTTGCCTCCAAAAATTATCAAATAATTTATAAAAATCATGAGATAATTCAGAGGTGTTAAACATCAACCCTAGGCCCAATGAAAATTATTTCCAGAAATTGGGCACAAGATTTTCATGGAGGAGGTTTATGACTTGAGTTTAATTGGGGAAATTTGGGGTTTGAATTTCCACTAATTAAAGAAAGAGGTTTCAAACACTGCAACACAACATGAGGTAGTAGAAGTTTTAATTTATCCTCATTTTTATTACATTTGAAACATAAACCCAATTTGGGATGTTACACGTTCGGACCGCCGGACGCCCTGATCCACGTGAACCGTTGGATCCAAATCCAACGGTGAGCGTTTAGGGTTTGTGGATCCGCGCCTTGCGGCGTTAAGCGCTGGGGCAGCGGACCGTCGGATCCAAGATCGACGCTCCTCGTTCGGCCACGTCAATTCAAAATTCTGATTTTCCCGAAAAGATTTATTTATCAACTGAAAAATAGTTTTATCTTTGAAAATACATAAGTAATTCATTTAAACTCCAAAATCGGTCAAACCACTTCTGTTATTTTTAATTTTTAATGAACTTTATTCTAAAATAGGTTTCAACTATGTTTCTACAGCAGAAAATTTAGATTTTGAAAGAAAGCATTGAACTGATTATCTTTGCAACAGAAAAATAGTGAATCTTAGAAAACTCATAAATAATTATTGCAAGCTCCAAATGAGATGAATCCGGTGGGGTTGTTCATCTTATGAGCCGCTTGTTTTTATGTAAAAATTCCAGTAGTTCTTCATTTCTAGAAAATTTCACTAAAATCATTGCTTAGGTGAATAGTGTTGTTTTTCATTTTTTGGCCGACTGAAAATATTTTGGCTATAACTTTTGCATTGAGAATCCAAATCAATTGGTTCTTGTTGCATTCGTTCATAAAAATCATGCTCCTTCTTCTGTAAAAATTTGAGAGCTTTTTGTTGAAGTTGACTGTTGGATCTTTTCGGTTTCCTTGCCTTATTGGTTCTTGTTGGTTCTTTCGATAGGTTGCGACAATATTGATAATATCGAGAGTGATCCTCTGCAGCAAAACAGCGAGCTTCAGCAAGGCAAGATATTTGATCATAAATGTCCCATTACTTTCAAAGCCTAATATCTTGTTTACAAACTATATGTATGCATTGCTTTTGTGTCCAATTAATTTTGCCCTGTTTAGAGGTAGCTATTCCTAATGCATTGTTGCCATTAAAATGTTATCCTGCCACAACCATAAGTTATTAATATCATTTGGTGAAGTAGAGCCCGTGATTTAATTATGCTCTTTCTTGCCTTTGCGATGTCATGCTTAAAATGCTTAGCTACGGTAGAATTGGCGGTTATCGACTTAGTCGATGACCTTGATCACACAAATCATTTTGTTTATTTTGGTTCAGCACCTTCGCTTTTGTTTTGTAAAACCGAAAATGAAACAAAATGATTTGACAAACACAATGGTATGTTGGTGTGATTGTTGGGTGTAACAAGGAAGGTGCCAGTCCCTAAGGACCAAGTGTTACTTGTGTCACTAAGCCAGCGCTTATGCGTGCTAACCACGCGAGAGGATATAGGACCTCTCTTGACTTAGTACTTTGGCGTGGGTTATCTCAGAGTCGCGAGGAGGGGTTGTGTGTGTTGTGTGAAACATGATATGTGTTCTCGGTGTTCTTGTGTTGGGTGTGCGGTGGTGGAGATTCGGGTAGGCTCTCCACCTCGAGGAGCATTGTAGTTGTCCACGGCTTTACTGCGGCGGGTAGTTGACCGAGGCTTTACAATGACTCGACACAGCGTATGGGTTTCTATCCATACAGGCGGCTCGTGAATAATTCACAATATTGGAAATGTCTCGTAGGACTTAGCCGTCTTGCCGGCATACCTAAGGAAGTGTGCTTAATAGCTTGGCAAAAGGCGATGCAGCGTGTGGTTACATTGGTACACCCCTCTGGGGTATAAAACTATTGAATAGCCTCGTCCTAGGTTATGGACATGCTTGGTAAGGTCGTGCAAGAACTAGACTACAACCTTTTAAAAATTAAAATTTGACATGGTTGGCATGAATGGGTAATTCATGCTATTGTTGTGGTGACTAATAGTTTAGTCACTTCCAGGATTGTTGTTGTCATGTATTTACTGTTACATTGTTGTCATTTACGTTTATTTGAACATTAAAAACAGATTTGTTAACTTGCTTTTCAATGTACTTCATTATTGCAAATAAAACTTGCTTTATGCTTAAAAATTTGAGTCTACTTTGATCCACTTAAATAAGCTTGCATATAGTTATTGTTCAGTCATTATCATTCTTATATATCTTGCAGTACATTCAAAGTACTCACCCGACTTTTTTGGTTTGCTTTTGTTTGCAGAGGAAGAAGGTGAGCCCCAAGGGCCTCACTTTTGCGAGTTGTCTTTGTGGATTCGACGACTAGCTTGGCGGTCGGTCGGTTGCCTTGTGGGTTAAAGGCACCTGATTGGCTCTTTTGGTTTTATGGCCATCTTATGGCACTTTTGCTTCATTGTTAAATTTCTTTATGTATTTGTCATTTGGCGGTCGGCCTCTCTTTGTAATGACTATCTTTTATGTATGTTATCTTACGGATTGTTGTTTATGTTTGGTTCTATGTGAATGAATGGAATTGATGCATGAACTTTGTAAAGAGGTGTGTATCTTGCACTCTGGGAAGTATACATGTCTCGAGTCTCGGATTATCGATTTGTGATGCTAGGACCAAGTGGATGGTTAAGCATTACAAGCCGGATAAACAGGGTCTCACATGAGACTTTACTCTGTTTGACTCGAGAAGTGGTCAGTTTGGGAAGGCAAAGGTTTGGATTGTAGACTCGAGGTGTTCTCGTCATATGGCCAGGAGACTCTCGTTGGTTTTCTTCCCTAGCCCGTGCTCGAGGTGATGAGGCGATCACCTTGGAGATGCTTCTTTTGGGCGTCATCGCTAAAGGTACTGTGAGCATTAATGATTCTTTTATTTTAAAAGATGTTGCCTTAGTAAGTAAGCTGCAGTATAATCTGCTTTCAGTCTCTCAGCTTACCGATGACGGTTTCGAGGTGAGCTTTAAGAAAAACAATTGCAAAATTCTTGATTCTTCGGGTAGCCTAGTTTGCGGGATTTCTCGATATGGGAGGATCTTTCGTGCTGATTTTTCTGAGTCTTCTGGTGATCCTCTCCGGTGTTTAATTGCTTCTGAATCCCGTGATTTGACCTTCTGGCATAGGAGACTAGGTCATATAGGTTTTGATCATTTGACACGAGTCAGCGGCCACGATCTCATTCGTGGTTTGCCAAAACTCAAGATGGTCAAGGATCTGGTTTGCTCTCCATGCCGACACGGCAAGATGGTTGCCGCTTCTCACTCTCCAGTCACAGTGACAATGACTAGTGCACCAGGACAACTGCTCCATATGGATCTGAGTTGGTCGGCTCGAGTCTTGATCGGCGGGAGGAAGTGGTATATTCTTGTAGTGGTCGATGACTTCTCGAGGTACTCTTGGGTGTTTTTCTTAGCCTCGAAGGATGAGACGTTTACTCTTTTTCGTGGTCTTTTTAGTAGGCTTTCTGTTGAGCTCCCAGGTGCATTACGAGCAATTCGCACTGATAATGGCACCGAGTTCAAGAATTCCTACTTTGAGAGTTTTTGTGGTGAGACAGGTGTAGAGCACCAGTTCTCGTCTCCATACGTCCCCCAACAAAATGGCGTGGTGGAGAGGAAGAACCGTACCTTGATCGAGATGGCGGGGCGATGCTTGATGAGTACTCTACACCTAGGAAGTTTTGGGTGAGGCAATTGCTCTGCTTGTCATGTTTCTATGAGTTTTTCTTGGGCACTCTTGCATCGCACTTCTTATGAGTTGAGATATGGCGAAAACCAGCGCCTCGCATTTTCGTGTGTTTGGTTGCAAGTGTTTTATTCTCAAGTGCAGGAACCTAGATAAGTTCGAGTCACTATCTTGTGATGGGATATTTAGGTTACTCGACTTCTTCTCGTGCCTATAGAGTGCAGGCTGCGAGTCTAGTAAAATGGTAGAAACACAGTGAAGTGACCTTGATGAGGCGGTCAGGGACTAGGCACGATATCTCGAGTTCTCTAGAGCGATGCTGAGTCCATCTTTGTGGACGAAGAGGAAGGCGGAGATGAGGGTTGTCTACGATCCAGTTCTTCCTCCTCCTCTTGAGGTGCCTTCTTCCTTGCACCTCGAGGAGATCGCCCTTACCTACGCTATTACGAAGCTAGTGGCTCTGTTCCTATCTCATGCGCTAATGAGGTAGAGGCCACTTCTTCATCTCACCTGGACCTCCAAGACACATTAAAAGGACCATCCTTGAGAGCGGATCATTGGAGACCTCTTGAGCGTGTCACACGTTCCAAAGCTAGCTTGTCTCTTTCTGTCTCCATTACGCCTTCGTCGCCTCATTTGAGCCCAAAGGCGTTTGTCATGCTCTATCCGACGAGTCTTGGACAAGCGCTATGCATGAGTAGTTGGAAAACTTTGAAAGAAACAAGGTGCGGTCCCTTGTTGAGCCCCTCAAGGTCACAATATCATTGGGACCAAATGGGTGTTCAAAAACAAACAAAGTGAAGATGGGTTAGTCATTGAAACAAGGCTAGGTGGTAGCTCGGGGTATTCTCAAGTTGAGGTCTAGATTTGAAGAGACCTTTGCCCTGTAGCTAGACTTGAAGCCATTAGAATCCTGCTTGCCTTTGCGGCCTCTAAAGGTTTCAAGCTTTACGGATGGATGTCAAGAGTGCCTTCCTCAATGGCCTTATTGAGGAAGAAGTCTATGTCGACTGACCTCACGGTTTCGAGAACCCCAAATACCTAATCTTGTCTCTGAGCTTTCCAAAGCTTTGTATGGACTCAAGCGAGGCTCCCGAGCTTGGTATGAGAGGCTTAAGTCCTATCTTTGAGTCATGGTTTTGAGATGGGTAAAATTGACAAGACCTTGTTCATCCGCCGTCTTGGCAGCGATCTTTTGCTCGTCGGATCTATGTGGATGACATCATCTTTGGCGGCTCCTCACATACTCGTGTCTCGGTTTTACGATGTTATGAGCTCGAATTCGAGATGAGCATGATGGGCGAGTTGAGCTTCTTCCTTGGCTTCCAAATCAAAGCAGACTCGGGATGGTACTTTTCTTCATCAAGGCAAATACACTCGAGACCTCTGAGCGCTTGACATGAATGATGGAAAGCGATATCAACTCCGATGGCATCTCTGGTGCTCTGGATCGGATGAAGGCGGCGAACTGTTGACCAAAAGGAGTTCAGGAGCATGATTGGCTCTCTCTTGTACCTCACAGCCTCGAGACCAGACATACATTTCTCTGTGTGTCTTTGTACTCGGTTTCAGGCTTCTCCTCGCGTATCTCACCGTCAGGCGGTGAAGCGCATCTTCGGTACCTTGAGCTACCATTGACTATGGTATCGGTACTCTTCCTCTTCTTGTCTATCTCTTAGAGCCTTCTCCGTCACGATTTATTTGGTGTAGGATAGATAGGAAGAGCACTTCCGCACTTGCCAATTCATTGGCACTTCTCTTGTCTCTGAGTGGTCGTCAAGGAAGCAATCCGGTGTTGCACGGTCCGCTGCGAGAGGCGAGTGCGTTCTTGCGCCTAGTTGATGTAGCCAAGTGCTTTGGATGGTCTCGACCCTGCAGGATTTTGGGTTATCTATCGACTGTGTTCCACTCTTTTGTGATAACACGTCTGCGATTTGCATTGCCAAGAACCCAGTGCAACATTCACGGACCAAGCATATTGACATCAGATATCACTTTCTTCGAGACCATGTAGAGAAGGGTGACATTGTGCTCCAGTTTGTGGAGAGTGAGCACCAGTTGGCTGATATCTTCACTAAGCCTCTGGACAGCTCTCGGTTTTCAGCTCTGCGGGGAGAGCTTGGGGTGGTTTGTCCTTACAGACTGTTGTGAGGGGGAGCTATGTGCTACTACTGTATAATATAATATTATATTTATACTATTACTCCTTTCTGGTTGCATTTCTTTTAATATTTTGGGTCGAAGTCCTTCCAGCATAGGTTAGAGTGGTTCTCTTGCCAAATTGCTTTGACTGCTATTTCTTATCTTGTGCTTCTAGGATGCTGCTTATTAGCTGTCTCTTCCTTCTCTAAGTAGAGCTTACTCACTTCTTATAGGTTCTAGCAGGGGTCGGGCCACCCTTGGGTAGGCGAGGGCAGTGTTGCTCCTTAGTGTATGAGTTGTTCGGTGATAGTCCTAGAATCATATGGGGTAGATAAGAACACATCTGAGCGATAGTTTTCTCTATATCTTTTCTATGCTCTAAAGGATCGCCTTTTCATTTCTCTTATCGATTTCGTTTTTGTTCTTTTGGTTGGGAGTTCATCTGGTTATTCCAGTTCTTAATTATGACATAACTCAACCTGTAATTAAAGATGCATCTCATTCTGAAGGAATCGGATTTTCGTGCATTTCATCATGCATTGCATTATAATCAAATGGAGCCTTGTTTATTATCCCTTATGATCTGTGGTCACGGTCTTACATCTTGCCATGATTTATGCTAAACTGCTAGATCTATCATGACTTTTTATGTGTAGTTTAGTCTTTGCCATGCTAAGGTTATTAAAAATGCTAAACTTAAATTGAAATCTTGTCATAATAGCTCTCGAGGCTAGTCTGGTTGAAGCTATCCTTTTATGATATTCGCCATGTCAAGTAGGCTGAGTTGAGTCTTGTATCTCCTTTGAACTTTTGAGTAAGCTATGTCAGTTTGTTAAGAAACTTGACTTATCTTTAAATCATTGGTCTAAAAATTTCAAAAGCAAAATGATCTCTTTTGTGCGAAAAAGCGATCTCACCAAATCTTTCTCATGAGGCCTTGCCATTGCACTAGGCATGAACTCGGGGAGCCTTGGATGACCTAAGATCACCTCCTTAAGTCATTGCTTGGAGTGGTCGCATAAGGCTTGGGATCTAGCACATGGTTACAATTTGAAAAATGGTTGAAGCTCGGGAGGCGGTTGTGGATGGCACCTAGTCGAGCTTGCTTTATCGAGATAAAACCATAAAAGCCTTGAGAAAAAGAAAAATGTGCTAAAATTGCTTATCATTAAAAAGACCAAGTTACGGATAAAATGAGTCTTTCTTCAGTGGTAGCACTCTAAAGCATTCGATATGAGTCTTCTTGGTTCAACTTAGATTATTTGACATGGCTTGTATCATCCTTGGATACCTTTAGCTAGACTGCAATCTTGGTTTAATTGACTTGCTAAAGAATTGGATCATTAATCAGATTATTGATTTTCTGTCTTAGCTATTCTATACATCAATTGTCATGATCTTGATGGCATTCTTCTGTGTTATGGCTTGGTGTAATTCTCTAATAGTCATTTTGGATAATCTACATGGCTCTTAATGCTTAAAATGAACATCATATAGTCTTTTCCTCCCTTTTCTACATCTTGATGATTTTATTGCCAAAGGGGGAGAATTTTGGAGAGAAAAGGCCTTTTGGAGAAAAGCCTTGAGAGTTTTATGCGAAAATTGCTCTTTCATATTGCTCTTTCATCTCATCTCAAGTCTTTCTCTTTTGTCAAGTTGGTCGTGAGCTTATCTACTCTTGTTTAGACCTTGGTTGATTTTAAACTCAAACTCATCTTATGCTTTTTCGGTGATTGTCAATATACTCATCAAGGGGGAGATTGAGAGACCATGTGAGAGGTCCTCCATTCTGAGTGATGAGTATTTGACATCGTGTTGAATAGGTTGAGAGTTGAGTGTCTAGGTTTGGACTGTTTGTCTTTGAATCGGAAATCGGAACTACATTGTGTATAGAGCGGAAGTTCGATAATCAGAACTCTGGCGTTGGAAATAGGAACTTCCGATTAACCTAGGTTTTGAGTTCGGTTGAAGAAAATCGGAACTTCCGCACATGGGGTAGCGGAGTGTCAGATAATACCGTGTTAAGGTTCCTCACGAGATGAAAATCGGTTTTGAAAATGCAGGTTTACGGATGTTAGAAGATCGGAAGTTCCGCAATGGTAAGCGGAACTTCCGATAATCTGACAAGTGCGGATGTTCGGAAATCGAACTTCATTGTGGTAAGTGCGGAACTTCCGATTGTGTCGAGCGTGCGAGAGAAGGTTAATTTGTGATTTTGATTTTGTATGAGTTTGAGTCTTATAAAAATGTTGATGCTATGATATTGTGCAATGCTATGTGATGTGTTTTTATCGTGTTGGTGCGGGACATCGAGGCGAAGTCGTGGCGAGACACGAGGTGATCGGACTAAGCGCGAGCGGCGTTGAGGTCGAAGCGGTCGGATGTATCGAAGGCGGCGTGAATCTTGAGGTGGTTGCGTGTCAAGGGCGAGAAGGCGTCTGTGAGGCTTCGGAAAGGTGCGCAAGGGGCGAAACGGGAATTTCGCAAAGCGGCACAAGTGGAGGCGGTTCCGTTCGGGTGTAGCGGGCTTAATAGGTTGGAGGCCCATTAAGCAAAGGCTATAAATAGAGCTCAACCCCTGTTGTTAGGGTTTGACCTTGAGAGAGAAAATTAGGGTTAGCTCTAGCAAAAGGCTTTGTTTTGTTTTTTTGAGAGTTTGTTGAGTTGGAGAGTATGAACTGAAATCTCTTGTAATCATTCCTCTGTGTTTCTATCTGTAAACGTTTGATTTCTATCAATGAAACTCTGAGTTTTGATTACTTGTTTATGTCCTCTTCCTTCTCTCTGTTCTTCTCTTGAATAGCTAGGGTTTTGATGTATCTTTTGATTCGTCTTATGAAATAGCGTGAAACTTGATATCTAGAGTCGTTTTGATATTGCTAATCTATCATCAAAGTTTCATAAGCTAAGAATCTGAGAATCGTGTCTATTGTGGGTTTTGGTCTTTCTTGCCCCTTCCTCAAGAAATCCGTTTTTGGCTCGATTATTGAATGTTTGGTTGCGATTCTTCTCCATAAGGTCAAGATTGTGTTTAGGATGATGTCCTGTGAAACTTGACCTGAGAAGAGCATTCAAGATTAAGTAGTTTGGATTTTGGGAAAAACCCGGCGTTACGTTCTTGGTCGGGATAATCGGACTTAGATTTTACAGTGGAACTTCCATAGCGGAACTTCGACTGGAATTCGGAACTTCCGATTTCCAGAACTTCCGCACCTTACTGGCCGGAGCTTCCGATTTCCAGAAGAACAGCCCGAGGCTTGTTTTTGTTATTTGATTTTGCTTCATTTACTTTCTTTAGATCTCCAGAGATCTTTGTAGGCTTGTTTAAATACGAGAAAGGGAGTTATTAATTTTAGGCACCATTCACCCCCTCTGTTGCCATTTGGTCCTTCACTTATCATGCTATTTATTATGCTTTCATTAAGCTTATTCTTATATATGATATTGATGACTTTGAGTGAATGAGATTATGATATTGAGTTAACGAGAATGAAATATTGAGTTAATGAGATGAATTGTGTTGATGAACAATTAAAGATGTTGCATCATTTACATTCATCATGATAGGAGTTGCACGAGCCAGGTTAATGAATAAGTCATGTAACTATTCCGGTGAGGTCGGTAAGAAAGATACATAACTATTCCAGAGTGCTCTCGATAAAATCCTACTTCGGTGGAGACTTCACGGGAGTGAAGGATAGAGTGTGTCATCAACGGGTGAATACTCTGCTATATCGGTATCAGGTGATGAGATGCATATGAGTATGAGCATGTTGGTGCATTTGCATATATGAGTAAATTGTTAAATGTGCAACTTTACCTATATGGAATATAGCTTGTTTGTTTGAGTATGAGAATGGCATTAAATAGATGGATGATGATGATAACTTTGATTATGGTTGGTAAACTATTGTTTATGGTTTTATTATGTATTTGCTAAGTCTTGGACTCATTCCTACTCTATTGACTCATGAAGGGCTAGCACACTTGGAATCATACACTACACCTAATTAGTTGATTGATTGGTCATGAGAAACTTTTAGTATAATATAATGATTTATACCTAGGACATGATGGTATTGCATAACCTTAGATGCTTGCTTTGTGTTAATCTTGGCTTATCACCTTGCTATGCTCCAAGAACTAAATTATCTATGATTGTCATAGTATTATGCTTGTGTTAATGTGACACGTGGATGGGTTTTATCATTGATATGCTTGCTATAATTTTATAGTAAGTTGATATAAATTAAATGGTTAGAGTAGTTTAGTGGCACTCTAGGCTCAATGTTGGGCTAGGGTGTAGTTTAGTAGCATTCTAGGCTCAATGTTGGGCTGGGGTGTTACAACAGCATCACCACGCGACCACCGAGCTCTGCTCCGCTCCAGCCCACGGCATCAATCCACCGTCCTCTTCGACAAGTCCTGGAGCTCTACCATCTCATGCCACCTCCACTCCGTCATCGCCTAACCATAATACCCCTCTGACCCCCTCGCATTCACTCATTCTTCCTCTGTGTCTGAGGAAGAAGATGCCCGCTCGAGCACCTCTCTTGGGTAAGCTTCCTTCCCTCGTGTCCCTTTCTATTATTCTTCAACGCCAGTTCTATTTTGGCTAATGCGGAACCTTGGTTTTGCTTGTAGACCCCACAATGACGAAGTGCCCACAGCTGCTCTAGAGCATGTCCAAAGCGCAGTCTGAGATGCTCCTTCGTGCCATTTCCACTCCCGGTGAGCTCATCCTCTCCCTTGCGCGACCGAACCTGCGCTTTGATGCTGGAACCCTTTCCCCTGAATCGTTTTAATTAATGCTTCGCAGGAGCCCTCAATTTCGGAGTTCCTATATTTGCGACCGAAGCTACACCTTTCTTCTCCGACGATGACCCGGTAAGGCATTGCTCAATTCCTCCCCATACCACCATCCATTGGACCTCTTCGGAATGATTACTCCATTGGACCTTGCATGAACAGATGACTTTGCTTCTGGTGATGCGCTCTGCAACATCAAGGATCTTGATTGGTTGTTTCACATAGGTGAGATCTTCCCGAAGATCGATGATTTCAAGCGGTGTCTCTTCTGTTGGCACTCTAAAACACTTCTTCAACTAGGAGACATGAAAGACGTTGTGAACTGCTGACAGAGATACCGGTAGCTCCAACTGGTAAGCAACTTCACCTCTTCTTGCCAAACTCTTATAAGGTCCAACAAATATGGGTGCGAGTTTTCCTTTAGTCCGAAATCTCTTCACTCCTCGGAGTGGAGTTACTCTGAGATAGACAAAATCTCCTACCACAAAGGATAGTTCCCTTCGACGATTATTGTCATAACTCTTTTGTCAAGACTGGGCTACTTTCAGGCGTTCTTTTATTGCTTTTACTTTACTTTCAGCTTCTTTTATCAAATCTGGTCAAATGAACTGACGTTCTCCCACTTGATCCAAAAGGAGAGGAGTTCTACACTTTTGGCCGTACAATGCTTCAAATGGAGACATCTGTAAACTGGCTTGATGACTGTTGTTGTATGAAAATTCCGCATAGGGTAGATTCTTCTCCCAGCTTCTTCCATTGTCTAGAACACGGGATCGAAGCATGTCTTCTAGAATCTGATTGACACGTTCTGTCTGGCCATCTGTTTGGGGATGGTAGGCTGTACTGAATTTGAGTCTGGTTCCCAAAGCTTCATGTAGGCTCTGCCAAAATCTTGATGTGAACTGCGAACCTCTGTCGGACACTATTTTCTTGGGTACTCCATGCAAACAGTTGATCCTAGCCATGTATAGTTCTGCCAACTTGTTGCTTTTGTTGGTGGTTTTGACTGGAATCAATTGGGCAACTTTAGTTAACCTACTGTTATATAATGTTTCTAAATGTTTAGCAAATGACAATTTGAATATATATCAGTTATCTCAAAGAAAAACTTGTGTTATGATGAAAATTGTCTAGTGTAGTAGCCTTACTTTGACACTTGAATGCATTTATTATATGTTGCTATTTGTATATCTTGCGAGTACGTTTTTGTACTCAATCAGATTGTCCATGCTGCAGGTGAGAAGTCGTTCGAATCGGGTTAAGTACGGCAGATGCTTCGTCTTTAACTCCAGTTGGTTGCTTGTGGGTTGGGGAATGCCAACTCAGCTTTTGTCTTTTATTTCCTTATTTATCTTTCGTTGTGATTTATTTGAGTTATGATTAAATTTGGCGATCGGCCCTCTTATACAAACTTGTACATTAAGGTTCTACTTAATGATGATGTAATAACGATTCTATTATTTTGTACATTGTGTATGGATGTGAATGCAATATTGGGTTTGGATATGTGCATGTTAGCCACTGATCCTTGGGAGCTAACATGATACACATATCCGGGCACTCGGAACATTTTCATTGCTTGTTAAGTGTTGTGCCCCTGGTGCAATCACATGACTTGAAACGTATCCGATTTCGGGAGCTGACAGTATTAGGGACGGTTTTGTCTACAAACCGTCCGTGATATGATTATAATCATAGATGGTTTGTGATAAAAAAACCTTCTATAATGATTCACAGACGATTTTAAATACAAACCGTCTGTGATATTCAAAGACATCTTAGGCCGTTTGTATTTAAAACCGTCTGTGATGATTCACAAATGGTTATTAACAAGAACCGTCTGTGATAAGTATATATCACACAAGGTTCTAGCCATCACTACATATCACAGACGGTTCTTATTAAAAATCGTCTGTGATAAGTACAATAAAGGAACTGCTTGTGATGAGGCGTCCAGTATGGTCTTCTGTAGTAGTGAATGATGGCTCTAAACAATCTTTAATCGTCTATGAAAATGAAATCGACCGAGGCTGCGAAGGAAAGAGCGAGTGAAGTATCTTGCACTCCATTGCGAATTTGTAGCTGACGAACGCAAATCATAGTAGACCGCCAAACGACGGGAGGAATCAGATTCCCTCCCGTGCGTGGCTCAGATGCAAGCCATGGACTGTGACAAGGAAAAGATAGGATAGAGGGGTGGGCAGTGCTTGTGCCAATATGACTGAGTGTGCCATGCAGAGGGGGGGGGGCTGGTCCAGGCACGGGATGTGAGACCCCGGTTTATCCGGCTTGTAATGCTTAACCAACCGCTTGGCCCTAGCATCACAAAACAGATAATCCGAGACTCGAGACATGTATACTTCCAAATGCAAGATACACACCTCCTTACAAAGTTCATGCATCAATTCCATTCATTCACATAGAACCAAGCAAAGCGAGCAGAATAACATTAATAAAGGATAGTTATTATAAAAGAGAGGCCAAGCGGCCAACAATAAAAGAGACAACAACAATTAAGCAATGAAGCAAAAGTGCCATAAGATGGCTACAACAAAAGAGCCAATCAGTGCGCCTTTAACCCACAAGGCAACCGACCGGACCGCCAAGCTAGTCGTCGAATCCACAGCATAACTCACAAAAGTGAGGCCCTTGGGGCTCACCTTCTTCCTCTGCAAATAAAAGCAAAGAAAAGCGGGTGAGTACTTTGAATGTACTCTTAAGATATATAAGAATGATAACAGATCTATACAATAACTACATGCAAGCTTATTTAAGTGGAGCAGGTTAGGACTCAAATTTTTAAGCATAAAGCAAGTTTTATTTGCAATAATGTAATAGATTGAAGGCAATTTTGCAATCTGATTTTATCTGATAAAAACAGTAGTAATCAAGTATCAACAACGATAAAGCGATCCCGAAGTGACTAAACCATTAGTCACCACAACAACAAACATGAATTACCCATTCATGCCAACCATGTCAAGTTTTAATTTTAAAACAAAAACAGTTGTTGAAGTCTAGATCTTGCGTGAAATCACCAAGCGTGTCCATAACCTAGGACGAGGCTATTCGAATAGTTTTATCCCTGCAGGGTGTACCAACTTACCCACATGCCAGACTGCCTTTTTGCCACCGGGTTAACCACACTTCCTTAGGTATGCCGGCACGGCTAAGTCCTACGAGACGTTTCCAATATTGTGAATTATTCACGAGCCGCCCGTATGGATAGAAACCCATACGTTGTGTCGGAGTCATCGTTAAGCCTCGGTCAACTACCCTTCCCGGGTAAAGCCTTGGACAACTACGACGCTCCTCGAGGTGGAGAGTGTAACATCCCAAAATGGGTTTATGTTTCAAATGTAATAAAAATGAGGATAAATTAAAACTTTTGCTACCTCATGTATTGTTACAGTGTTTGAAACCTCTTTCTTTAATTGGTGGAATTCAAACTCTAAATTTCCCCAATTAAACTCAAGTCATAAACCTCCTCCATGAAAATCTTGTGCCCAATCTCTGGAAATAATTTTCTTTGGGTCTAGGGTTGATGTGTAACACCTCTGAATTATCTCATGATTTTTAGAAATTATTTGATAATTTTTTGAGGCAAGTCAAACTGGTCAAACCTTATTTTTCCCCTCTTCTGGAATTTCTGTAGAATGTTTCAGTTCATGAAAATCTCTGAAAATTTTATGAAAAACTCCTCCTGCAGTCAGAAAGCTCCAGTTAAAATTTCATAAATTTTGGAGTTTGTTTGCTACCTCAAATAATTCCTCAAAAATCAGATGTCTAAAAATAATTCAAAATCAGGTTTTACTGTTCCTTGGGCTCAAACCACACTCGGGTTCGAGCCGTCGGTTCGACCGGATCCACTTAACTGCACCGGGCTCGGTCGCCTCGAGCGCTTTCTTTTTCGACCGTTAGATCTCGATCGTGCGATGCGATCTCGATTGATCGCACGGGGTTGGATTTCACGGAGCCGAGCGATTGAAATCGATCCGATCCGACGGCCGTCGTTCGTCGTCTTCCTCCCGAGCTGCGTTCGGCCGAGTCAAGCGTAGTCGGTGGCGATTGCGGTCGTTGTCGATGCTGTGATCGCGTCTCCTTTCGGCCAACAGCTCTTCCGCATTTAATGCTCCCGTCCGGCCGCCTCCGGAGTCGTCGTTCTCTTCGAGTGGACTTGCTCCCATCGCTTCGGTCGTCCTCAGCCGGCCTAGAGCCTCACCGTTTTGTTGCCGTTGTGCTTCCTCCTTGCTCTTGACCTATAAGACTCCTCAAGTGGCTTCCTTAGCTTCTTCGGACACCCTTGAGCTCCCGAGCCACTTTGCAAGTCGTTGCTCGAGCTCCATTTCAAAATCTGCTCGCGGTCACCATTCTTTGCCCGATCGAAGCTTCCAAATTTGCGATGAAAGTGGTGCTCCGGTCTTTCTCACTCAAGCTCCTTCTTGCCTCATCTTCCTACCCTCTCTGTGAGCAATAGCCCTCACTCAATTTTTCGTTTGCTTGCAGAGAGCGGATCAATTCGGTTTTCCCCAATTCGGCCAAAGCGCTCATCTTCGTCTCAGCGTCGGTGAGTGCTCTAACCCCTCCGGTCTCGCTTGGTAGCATCTGGTAGCTTCTAGATGCTCTAGCCACCTTTAGTTAGCCTTCGTCGGTGATCGTGCGGTTCTTTGTCTTTTGTGAGTTCTCGTGGGCGTTGGATCCCATATCAGCGGCTCGCATGCGTGGTAGCGTTGAATCGGCGCAGCGCCGATCGGATCGTGGACCGTTGGATCCAGATCTAACGGCGGGACGACCGATGTCGGATCGCCGCGCGCCGCCAGGCGAGTGGTCGTGCCGTTGGATTACGATCCAGCGGTTAACGACGAGTTTGTGCCTTAGCCTTGTGTATAGCGTCGGTAGCCGAGCTTGGGCCGTTGGATCCGAGATCAACGTCCCAGGTTCGGCCACGTCATTTCTCATTTCTGAAATTCCCGAGAGGATTTATTTATCAACTGAAAAAGGTGATAACTTGGAAAATGCATAACTAATTCATTTCAAATCCTTTTCGGTTGATTCAAATTTTCTTGGTTATATTTTTAACTCATCTTTAAATTAAAAATGTTTCCAACCTCAGTATAGCTTCAGAAATTTTTGCTATGAATAGTAGCATTTTTGATTTATAAAAGCTGACCAAAATTGTTTTGATCATATCTTTGGCATTAAGAATCCAAATCAATTGGTTCTTGTTGCTAAATTCATTATAAATCAAGACCTTGCTACTGTAAAAATTTTAGAATTTTTGGAGAGAGTTTACTGTTGGGTCTTTGTATTTTATTCGTTCTTATCGGTTGCTTTTGCTTTCTCGTTAGGATCCGAAGAGCACATTCATAATCTTGTTGATCCACAGCAGCACCTTGACTCACAGCAAGCAGGCAAGATATTTGATCATAAATGTCCCATTACTTTCTGTAACATCCCAAATTGGGTTTATGTTTCAAATGTAATAAAAATGAGGATAAATTAAAACTTTTGCTGCCTCATGTGTTGTTACAGTGTTTGAAACCTCTTTCCTTTAATTGGTGGAAATTAAAACTCAAAATTTCCCCAATTAAATTCAAGTCATAAATCTCCTCAATGGAAACCTGGTGCCCAACCCCTCAAAACAATTTTCATTGGACCTAGGAGAGATGTTTAACACCTCAGAATTATTTCATAATTTTCAGAAATTATTTGATAATTTTTGAGGCAAGTCAAACATTAGTCAAACTCCTAAAATAGCCTTCTGGAATTTTTAGAGAAAAATGCAGTGCATAAAAGTCTCTGAAAATTTTATATAAGGTTCTTCCCACTTTGTTAGCAATCTCAGTTAAAATTTCATAAATTTTGGAGTTTGTTTGCTACCCCAAATAATTCCTCCAAAGATCGGTTATTCAATTTCAAACCCTAACAGGTTTTCTTTGTTCCTCGGGTTGGATCGGACTCGGGCTCGAGCCACTTGATTTAGTTCGATCAACTAAGCGCATCGGCTCGATCGTTTGGCGCGGCGTTGCGTCGTTGGATCGGCATCGAGCGGCTCACGATCGCGTGAGCGTTCGGACCGTCCGAGCGCCTCGCGCGCGCGTGAACCGTAGGATCCAAATCAGCGGCGCGATGGAAGGGGATGTTCGGACCGTCCGAGAGGTGCGGTGATAACCAACGTTGGATCTTGATCGTGAGGTCGACAAGCGATGGAGCGGTCGGGCCACCAAACTCAATAGCCGAGCGTTTGAGCGCGATAGCCGCACGATTGGAATCCTATGCAATCTAACGGCCGTCCTCTTTTCGTGTTTCTCTGCGCTCGCGCTCGGCGAAGTCAACGATGAGTGGTTGAAAATCGCGAGCATGGGCGCGTCGGGTCATCTCAAGCTTCGCCAGCGTCTTTGAGCATTGAGTGCTAGTGCTACCGACCCTCTAGTCGTCTTCTACCTCTGCACTGCCCCATCCCTTGGCCGGTTTGAATGACAAGCTTTTGACCGAAAGTTGCATTGCTTCCTCCTTTGTTCTCTCGGCCTATATAAGCTTCTTCATTGCTTCCTTAGCCTCCTTTGAGCACCACCGAGCTTTAGCATCTGTCTTTGGAGGTCCATTTGAGCTTTATCGCCTCAGTTCTTTGTCTGTCGCCATTGCCGCCATTCCGAGTTTCAAGCTTTTGGTGAAGGCGGTACCATTGGGCTTCATCCTTTCATTCTTGCTCCTCTCGATTCCTCTCACCTCGGTGATCGGTAACCCTTAATCAATTTGGGTTTCTCCCGCAGAATCTTATCAATTTGGTTTTCCCTCTTTGGTAGAAAAATTGGTTATTGTCTTCTCCACTCGGTAAGTCCATCTCGCCCAATTCCTTGCTTGATGGGTACTCCATGCTATTGCGATCATCGTAGTAGTTTTAGATTTCGCTATTTTTTTCTTGAGTCGCGGCGCATCGTCGGGCTTTGCCTCTGTTCCTTTGTCGATCTTCGTTGTCGGACTAAAAACAGAGAGTTTTCGGTTATCGTTGAGTTTGGCCGTAGGATTTTAGATCAATCGCTCGGATTCTTGTGGCGTGATCGGACGCCGCGCGCTAGGTCATCGCGGCGTGGCCGTCCGATTTTCGATCAACGATCGGATCGGAGGAGCGTTCGGACCGTCCGAGCGGTTCAATCGCGTGGACCGTTGGATCCAAGATCAGCGGTTCGCGTGCGTGTGAGCGTTCGGACCGCCGAACATCCTTGGCATCCGTGCGTTCATCTTTCATCCAACGGTCGATGCTTAGGGTTGGCGCGTTAAGCTCTGTTGCTGGCGTGTGGGCTGTTGGATCAATGATCTTGGCCCATGTTCTTCCACGTCGTTTATCGAGTTATATTTCTCGGGTAGAGTTATTTATCAGCGAAAAATAGTTTTATCTTCCAAAATTCATAAGTAATTTTCGTAACTTCAAAAATGATAAAACCGGTGCCATTATTTTTCATTCTTAGTAAACTTATTTCCAGTATAGGTTGCTCATTTGTCGCAGATAGAGAAAAGATTTATTTTAAAAGTAAGCTTTAAACCGATTATCTTTACAATGAAAAATAGTGGATCTTAGAAAACTCATAACTAATTATTGCAAGCTCCAAATGAGATGAATCCAGTGGGGCTGTTCATCTTATGAGGTGCTTGATTTATCATAAAAATTTCAGTAGCCGTGTCATTCTAGAAAATTTCACTAAAATCATTGCTTAGGTGAATAGTGATGTTTTCCTTTTACGCCGACTGAAATTGTTTTGGCCATAACTTTTGCATTGAGAATCCAAATCAATTGGTTCTTGTTGCTTTAGTTCATAAAAATTATGTTCTTTCTACTGTAAAAATTTGAGAACTTTTTGCTGAGTTTTGCTGTTGCATCTTTTGATATTTCTCGCCTTTTTGGTTCTTGTTGGTTCTTTCGATAGGTTGCGACAATATTGATCATATCGAGTGATCCTCTGCAGCAAAACAATGAGCTTCAGCAAGGCAAGATATTTGACCATAAATGTCCCATTACTTTCAAAGTCTAATATCTTGTTTACAAACTATATGTATGCATTGCTTTTGTGTCCAATTATTTTTGCCTGTTTAGAGGTAGCTATTCCTAATGCATTGTTGCCATTAAAATGTTATCCCCGCCACAACCATAAGTTATTATCATCATTTGGTGAATTAGAGCCGGTGATTTAATTATGCTCTTTTCTTGTCTTTTGCGATGTCATGCTTAGAAATGCTTAGCTACCGGTAGAATTGGCGGTTATCGACCTAGTCGATGACCTTGATCACACAAATCATTTTGTTTATTTTGGTTCAGCACCTTATGCTTTTGTTTTGTAAAACCGAAAATGAAACAAAATGGTTTGACTTGGGCACAATGGCATGTTGGTGTGATTGTTGGGTGTGACAAGGAAAGGTGCCCGAGTCCCTAAGGACCGAGTTACTTGTGTCACTAAGCCAAGCGCTTTGCGTACTAACCACATGAGGGTTATATGGGACCCCTCTTGACCTAGTACTTTGGAGTGTGTTATCTCAGTCGCGGGAGGGCGTTGTGTGTGTTGTGTGAAAAGGAATTGTGTTCTTGTGTTTGGGTGTGCGGTGGTGGAGTTTAGGGATGGACTCTCCACCTCGAGGGCGTCATGATTGTCAGAGGCTTTACAGTGAGGGGTAGTTGTCGAGGTGGGCCACGACCCGACACAGCGTATGGGTTTCTATCCATATGGGCGACTCGAAGTTAATACATAAGATTGGAAGCGTCTCGTAGGACTTAGCCGTCTTAGGCATACCAAAGGTAGTGTGCTTAATCATGTGGCAAAAGGCGATCGGCATGTGGGTAAGTTGGTACACCTGCGCAGGATAAAACTATTCGAATAGCCTCGTCCTAGGTTATGGACATGCTTGGTAGGTCGTGCAAGAACTAGACTACAACCTTTTAAATTAAAATTTGACATGGTTGGCATGAATGGGTAATTCATGCTATTGTTGTGGTGACTAATGGTTTAGTCACTACGGGACTATTTCTTGTTGTTGATACTTGTTTACTCTGTTTTTGTCAAATAAAATCAGATTGCAAAATTGCCTTCAATCTATTACATTATTGCAAATAAAACTTGCTTTATGCTTGCAAACTTGAGTCCTAGCTGCTCCACTTAAATACGCTTGCATATTGTTATCGTATAGATCTGTTATCATTCTTATATATCTTGCAGTACATTCAAAGTACTCACCCGACTTTCTTTGAAATTTGCTTTTGTTTGCAGAGGAAGAAGGTGAGCCCCAAGGGCTTCACTACGTGAGATGTCTTTGCGGGTTCGACGGCTAGTTGCGGCACAGTCGGTTGCCTTGTGGGTAAAAGGCACACCGTTGGGCTCTTTGTTTATCGCCATCTTATGGCACTTTTGCTTCATGCTACGTAATATTTATCTGTTGGCGGTTGGCCTCTTTATTATAATTACTCTTGAATATTATTATGTATGTCTTTATTTTGTTACGTGCTTTGGTTCTATGTGATTGAGTGGAATTGATGCATGAACTTTTGTGAAGGGTGTATCTTGCACTCTGGGAAGTATACATTCCTCGGCGTCGAGTTATTATGCTTATGATGATAGGGTCAAGTGGTGGTGATCATTATAAGCTTAATAATCCCGGGCGTCACAAGAGGTTGGTATCGAGCCATCTTGACCATAGAAGCCGCTAAGCAGTCGTCTTTAGGATGTTTGGAAAAACCCTATTTTCGAAGTATGAAACGATTTGTGAAAGCTTAAGGAGTTCTCAGATTTTACTCCTTACCTATCTTAGCTTTCTCATCTCATCTTGCTCTAATTTGAGTTTTAAAAGTTGTTTTCCTCTCATCTCCTCTTCAAAGGTAGTGTTATCGATTAAATGGGTTTGGGAACCAGAGTTTGGCAAATTGAAGTGTGCAGATTTTGAAGTTTCTAGAATAGAAGACTTATTTGGAAGCTTGGATGCAAAATCGCTACAGCCAACCTCAATTTCGGACAGCAAGCTCGATGGTTTCTAGTGGGGTAGAAAATGAGAGTTTAATCAACAAAAATTTGTGGGGCTAAAAGGGTAAGAAGTGATATCCTATGTCTTGTGGCTAATGCCTCTCTAAGTTGGTCTTTACCCGATTTTTCCATGCAATAAGCTTTTGGTAGTGTTCGAAACTTTCTTCTCAAAGCGACTACTTGTTCATTCAATACAAGTTAGTCGCATCGAGAAGTTGGATCTTGTGTCTTATGAGTTTTGCATGGATCTTATGCCTCTTTGCAACTAGTTGGAGTTCGTTTTATTGCGAGTTATGTGTTCTGATGAGGCTTAGGGTTGTAGGCACTAATCCCTAGTGGATAGCTTATCTTTTGCTATCCCTTCGTTATAGCTCTCAGTTTACATTTCTAACTCGCCTTGATGCAGCGGGATGGTGGTCGTACTCGTAGCGGCCGGGGCAGCCAGAGGATCGGGATGAGGACTTCCACCTCCTCCGACCATGGTGAGGTTCTCGCTCGGATCGGCGGAACCGTATGGACGGACACGGATCACGGAGGTGATTGCGGAACACCTCCAACATCTCGGTGCCTCTGGATCAGGGGGAGGAGGTGGCCACCCGCAGAGGGGAGGACTCTCGGAGTTCCTTCGCACTCAGCCACCCACCTTCTCGAGGTCCGAGGACCCACTCGACGCGGATGACTGGCTGCGTCTCGTTGAGCGGAAGCTCAACATCGCTCAGTGCCAGGATCACGAGAAGGCCTGTTCGCCTCCCATCGGTGGAGGCGGCACTCTCATGGTGGGAGAACTTCCTTGCCATGCGGCCACGAGGGCGGGCTATCACTTGGGCGGAGTTCCGCGCCGCTTTTCGGAGGGCTCATGTCCCCGCTGGATTGATGAAGTTGAAGAAGAAGGAATTTCTGGCGCTCAAGCAGGGGCGCAAATCAGTTACCGAGTACCTCCATGAGTTCAACCATCTTTCTCGGTATGCTCCTGAGGATGTGCCTACAGATGAGGCAAAGCAGGAGAAGTTCATGGATGGCTTGTCTGAGGAGCTTCAGGACAAGCTATCTATTGTTGACTTCCCCGACTTCCAGACCTTGGTCGACAAGGCCATCATCGCCGAGCATAAGGCGAGGGCACTTGGCGACTCTCGCAAGCGTAAGTGGGAGGCCCAGAAGGCATCCAGGGCCGTTGCTCCTCGTCCGTATGGCGGACCAGCTCCGGTGCGTCCCTCCCCGACTGCAGCACCACCGAGGGCACCGGCGTTCGTTCCACGCCCACCGCAGGCCGTGCCCCAGTCACGTGCACCTGCGGGACAGCCAGGAGGCATCCGCAACCCCGCCGCGGATGTCGTATGTTTCTTCTGCCACGACAAGGGGCATTATGCTAATAATTGCCCTAAGAAGACTGGAGCGGCCCCTCGTCCTAATGGAGGGCGGGCAAGGGAGTGGTCGTGATCGAAGGCCCCAAATGTGGGAAGCGGCGAGTCAACCTTATCTCGCCGAGAAGCTCGAGATGCACCCGGCGTCGTGTTGGGTACACTTTTCGTTAACTCTCACCGGCTCGATTTTATTTGATTCGGGGCTTCTCACTCGTTTATATCGAGTCTTTGCTGCACTTAGTGATCTTTCAGCTGATCCCCTGCATGTTCCTTTGATTATTCATTCTCCGGGGTCGGTAATGAGAGCTGAAAATGAATGCCGGGGTGTTTTGATTGAGATTGGAGGAGTGAGATTTTTGGCAAATCTTATTCTCCTCAATCTTTGTAAAGTTGGATGTGATACTTGGCATGGATTGGTTGTCTCAACATAGGGGACAAATCGATTGCGCGGAAGGTTCATTTCCCTCACGAGCCGTCGGCGGTCAAGTGGGAATTTTTCCAAGTTGCAAGAACCACACCTATATGCACTTGAAGCCAAGCCAACCATGGAGATTCATGAAGTCCCGTGGTGTGTGAGTTCAGCGATGTGTTTCGAAGATTCGCGGGATGCCTCCGTGAGAGACATCGAATTCGTCATTGAGTTGCTTCCCGGTACCGCCCCTATTTCAAAGAGGCCGTATCGAATGCCTCCAAATGAATTGGAGGAGCTGAAGAAGCAGCTTGGCGAGCTTCAAGAGAAGGGTTTTATTCGCCCGAGCTCATCACCGTGGGGTTGTCCTGTTATCTTTGTGAAGAAGAAAGACAAGACTCTGCGGATGTGTGTTGATTACCGTCCGTTGAATGCCGTGACGGTGAAGAACAAGTATCCCCTGCCTCGGATTGATGACCTCTTCGATCAATTGACCGGTGCTCGGGTATTCTCCAAGATTGATCGAGGTTGGGCTATCATCAAGTCGAATCGGATCGGAAGACATTCGAAGGCGGCTTCTCTACTCGTTATGGATTATACGAGTATACCGTTATGTCCTTCGGTTTGACCAATGCTCTGCTCTTTTCATGAATCTTATGAACATGGTATTCATGGAGTATTTGGACAAGTTAAGTGGTTGTCTTTATCGATGATATCCTCATCTATTCGAGGGATGTTGAGGAGCATGCTGAACATCTGAAGCTAGTGTTGGGGAAACTTCGCGAGCATCAACTTTATGCGAAGTTCAGCAAGTGCGAGTTTTGGTTGAAGGAAGTGGCATTCTTGGGTCATGTTCTTTCAGCATCCGGTGTCGCTGTTGATCCTAGCAAGGTCAATGATGTGCTATCGTGGGTCGGTACCAAGTCGACCATCGAAGTGAGGAGTTTTCGGTTTAGCGGGATACTATCGTCGCTTTATTGAGAACTTCTCCAAAATTGCCAAGCCAATGACCGAGTTACTCGGAAGGACGGGGCGTGTGTGGTCTCTCGATTGCGAGAAGAGCTTTCAAGAACTCAAGAGGAGGTTGACCACGGCTCAGTTCTTGTTCTTCCGATGTCCACGAAGCTTCGATGTCTATTGCGACGCTTCGCCAGGGGCTCGGTTGTGTTCTTATGCAAGAGGGCCAGGTGGTGGCTTATGCATCGAGGCAGTTGCGGCCTCATGAGCTTAATTATCCGACCCATGACTTGGAGTTAGCTGCAGTGATCCATGCACTAAAGATTTGGCGGCATTACCTCGCCGGTGTCGTTGCGAAGTATATTCAGATCACAAGAGTCTGAAGTACTTGTTCACCCAACCAGATCTGAACCTTAGGCAAAGAAGGTGGTTGGAATTGATCAAGGATTATGATATGGGTCTTCAATATCATCCGGGAAAGGCAAATGTTGTGGCCGATGCTCTCAGTCGCAAGGTTCATTGCAATTCCTTAATGGTCTTGGAGCAGCAGCCAGCCCTTCATGAAGAATTTCAGCGGCTCAACTTGGGAGTGGTTGAGCAGGGTTCTCTCGCTGCTTTGGTTGTGCAACCAACCTTGGAGGACCAAATCAAGGCTGCACTGTGATCGGATGTCGGTGTGAGTCACATCAAGGAAAATATCAGGAGTGGCTCCGCTAAGTGCTTTTCTGAGGACGACCATGGGGTCATTTGGTTCGGATCACGCCTGGTTGTTCCGAAGATCGTGGAATTGCGGAACTTGATTCTCCATGAAGCTCATGACTCCCCGTTGTCTATTCATCCCGGGCCACGAAGATGTATCAAGACCTCGGCAAAGATTCGGTGGACCCGAATGAAGCGGAAATCGCAAGGTTCGTTGTCAGAGCGCGGCGATGTCGTCGTGTCAAAGCCGAGCATCGGCGTCAGCCAGGATCGCTTGACCTTTGCCTATTCACGAATGGAAGTGGGATTCGATCGGGATGGATTTTATCACCGGTCCGCCTCGCACATCCAAGGGCAATGATGCCATCAGGTTGTCATTGATCGGCTAACCAAGGTGGCGCACTTCCTTCCGATCAAGACGGATCTCCGTGTAGGTCTTTTGGCGGATCTCTACATTGCCCGCATCGTGAGCTTACATGGTGTACCCAAGACAATTGTCTCGGATCGGGTTCTCTTTTCACCTCTCGCTTTTGGCAAAGTGTGCAAGAGGCGATGGGAACCCATCTCACCTTCAAGACCGCATATCATCCCCAAAGCGATGGCGGTGAAAGAGTCAACCAAGTATTGGAAGACATGCTCGTGCTTGTGTTCTCTCCTATGGAAAGCATTGGGAGAAATGTTTGCCATTCGCGAGTTCTCCTACAATAACAGTTTCAAGCTAGTCTTGGAATGGCACCTTCGAGGCTTTGTATGGCGTAAAATGCGAACACCATTGAATTGGGCGGCGGTGAAAGACCATTCTTTGGCCGCACTCAATCAATGAAGCCGAGAGCGAGTTGATTGATTCGAGATCGGTTGCGCCTGGCTCGACCGAGCAAAAGAGCTATGCAGATCGTCGTCGTCGTGAGTTGAGCTTTGAGCCGAATGACTTTGTTTATCTCAAAGTCTCTCCTTTGAGGGGTCATCAGCGATTCGGCGTCAAGGGCAAGTTGGCTCCTCGATATGTCGGTCCATACCGAGTCATCGAGAAGAAGGAGCCGCCGCCTACAAGTTGGAGTTGACTGCTGCACTTGAGGGGGTGCATGATGTGTTCCATGTATCCCAGCTCAAGAAGTGCCTCCGCGTTCCAACTGAGGAAGCTCCGTTGGAAACTCTTGATGTGCAGGAAGATTTGACCTACAAGGAGCACCTGCTCGCATCCTTGAAGAGGTCGAGCGAAGAACGAGGAATCGTGCCATCAAGTTCCTCAAAGTTCGATGGTCGAACCATTACGAAGATGAAGCCACTTGGGAAAGGGAAGATCGTCTGCGTGCGCACTACCCCTCTTTCTTTCTTGAGTGAGTCAAATCTCGGGCGAGATTTACGTAAGGGGGAGGTTTTGTAACATCCCAAATTGGGTTTATGTTTCAAATGTAATAAAAATGAGGATAAATTAAAACTTTTCTTTGCCTCATGTGTTGTTACTGATGTTTGAAACCTCTTTCCTTTAATTGGTGGAAATTAAAACTCAAAATTTCCCCAATTAAATTCAAGTCATAAATCTCCTCAATGGAAACCTGGTGCCCAACCCCTCAAAATAATTTTCATTGGACCTAGGAGAGATGTTTAACACCTCGTAATTATTTCATAATTTTGAAATTATTTGATAATTTTGAGGCAAGTCAAACATTAGTCAAACTCCTAAAATAGCCTTCTGGAATTTTTAGAGAAAATGCAGTGCATAAAAGTCTCTGAAAATTTTATATAAGGTTCTTCCCATCGTTAGCAATCTCGAGTTAAAATTTCATAAATTTTGGAGTTTGTTTGCTACCCCAAATAATTCCTCCAAAGATCGCTTATTCAATTTCAAACCCTAACGGTTTTCACTTTGTTCCTCGGGTTGGATCGGACTCGGGCTCGAGCCACTTGATTTGGTTCATCAACTAAGCGCATCGGCTCGATCGTTTGGGCGCGGCGTTGCAGCGTCGTTGGATCGGCATCGAGCGGCTCACGATCGCGTGAGCGTTGGACCGTCCGAACGCCTCGCGCCGCGTGAACCGTAGGATCCAAATCAGCGGCGCGATGGAAGGGGATGTTCGGACCGTCCGAGAGGTGCGGTGATAACCAACGTTGGATCTTGATCGTGAGGTCGACAAGCGATGGAGCGGTCGGGCCACCAAACTCAATAGCCGAGCGTTTGAGCGCGATAGCCGCATCGATTGGAATCCTATGCAATCTAACGGCCGTCCTCTTTTCGTGTTTCTCTCGCGCTCGCGCTCGGCGAAGTCAACGAGAGTGGTTGAAAATCGCGAGCATGGGGCGTCGGGTCATCTCAAGCTTCGCCAGCGTCTTTGAGCATTGAGTGCTAGTGCTACCGAGCCCTCTAGTCGTCTTCTACCTCTGCACACTGCCCCATCCCTTGGCCGGCCGAATGACAAGCTTTTGACCGAAAGTTGCATTGCTTCCTCCTTTGTTCTCTCGGCCTATATAAGCTTCTTCATTGCTTCCTTAGCCTCCTTTGAGCACCACCGAGCTTTAGCATCTGTCAGATGGAGGTCCATTTGAGCTTTATCGCCTCAGTTCTTTGTGCATCGCCATTGCCGCCATTGCCGAAGTTTCAAGCTTTTCGGTGAAGGCGGTACCATTGGGCTTCATCCCTTTCATTCTTGCTCCCTCGATTCCTCTCACCTCGGTGATCAAGAACCCTTAATCAATTTGGGTTTCTCATGCAGAATCTTATCAATTTGGTTTTTCCCTCTTTCGGTAGAAAAATTGGTTATTGTCTTCTCCACTCGGTAAGTCCATCTCGCCCAATTCCTTGCTTGATGGGTACTCCATGCTATTGCGATCATCGTAGTAGTTTTAGATTTCGCTATTTTTTTCTTGAGTCGCGGCGCATCGTCGGGCTTTGCCTCTGTTCCTTTGTCGATCTTCGTTGTCGGACGAAAAGCAGAGAGTTTTCTGTTATCGTTGAGTTTGAGCCGTAGGATTTTAGATCAATCGCTCGGATTCTTGTGGCGTGATCGGACGCTGGCGCTAGGTCATCGCGCGTGGCCGTCCGATTTTCGATCAACGATCCAGACGGAGGACGCGACCGGACCGTCGAGCGGTTCAATCCGCGTGGACCGTTGGATCCAAGATCAGCGGTTCACGACGTGTGAACGTTCGGACCGCCGAACATCCTTGGCATCCGTGCGTTCATCTTTCATCCAACGGTCGATGCTTAGGGTTGGCGCGTTAAGCTCTGTTGCTGCGCGTGTGGGCTGTTGGATCAATGATCTTCGCCCATGTTCTTCCACGTCGTTTATCCGAGTTATATTTCTCGGGTAGAGTTATTTATCAAGCGAAAAATAGTTTTATCTTCCAAAATTCATAAGTAATTTTCGTAACTTCAAAAATGATAAAACCAGTGCCATTATTTTTCATTCTTAGTAAACTTATTTCCAGTATAGGTTGCTCATTTGTATGAAGAGCAGTAAAAGATTTATTTTAAAAGTAAGCTTTAAACTGATTATCTTTACAATGTAAAAATAGTGGATCTTAGAAAACTCATAACTAATTATTGCAAGCTCCAAATGAGATGAATCCAGTGGGGCTGTTCATCTTATGAGGTGCTTGATTTATCATAAAAATTTCAGTAGCCGTGTCATTCTAGAAAATTTCACTAAAATCATTGCTTAGGTGAATAGTGATGTTTTTCCTTTTACGCCGACTGAAATTGTTTTGGCCATAACTTTTGCATTGAGAATCCAAATCAATTGGTTCTTGTTGCTTTAGTTCATAAAAATTATGTTCTTTCTACTGTAAAAATTTGAGAACTTTTGCTGAGTTTTGCTGTTGCATCTTTTGATATTTTCGCCTTTTTGGTTCTTGTTGGTTCTTTCGATAGGTTGCGACAATATTGATCATATCGAGAGTGATCCTCTGCAGCAAAACAATGAGCTTCAGCAAGGCAAGATATTTGACCATAAATGTCCCATTACTTTCAAAGTCTAATATCTTGTTTACAAACTATATGTATGCATTGCTTTTGTGTCCAATTATTTTTGCCTGTTTAGAGGTAGCTATTCCTAATGCATTGTTGCCATTAAAATGTTATCCTCGCCACAACCATAAGTTATTATCATCATTTGGTGAATTAGAGCCGGTGATTTAATTATGCTCTTTCTTGTCTTTTGCGATGTCATGCTTAGAAATGCTTAGCTACCGGTAGAATTGGGCGGTTATCGACCTAGTCGATGACCTTGATCACACAAATCATTTTGTTTATTTTGGTTCAGCACCTTATGCTTTTGTTTTGTAAAACCGAAAATGAAACAAAATGGTTTGACTTGGGCACAATGGCATGTTGGTGTGATTGTTGGGTGTGACAAGGAAAGGTGCCTGTGTCCCTAAGGACCGAGTTACTTGTGTCACTAAGCCAAGCGCTTTGCGTACTAACCACATGAGGGTTATATGGGACCCTCTTGACCTAGTACTTTGGAGTGTGTTATCTCCGAGTCGCGGGAGGAGCGTTGTGTGTGTTGTGTGAAAAGGAATTGTGTTCTTGTGTTTGGGTGTGCGGTGGTGGAGTTTAGGGATGGACTCTCCACCTCGAGGCGTCCTTGATTGTCCGAGGCTTTACCCGTGAGGGGTAGTTGTCCGAGGTGGGCCACGACCCGACACAACGTATGGGTTTCTATCCATATGGGCGACTCGAAGTTAATACATAAGATTGGAAACGTCTCGTAGGACTTAGCCGTCTTAGGCATACCAAAGGTAGTGTGCTTAATCATGTGGCAAAAGGCGTCCGGCATGTGGGTAAGTTGGTACACCTGCGCAGGATAAAACTATTCGAATAGCCTCGCCCTAGGTTATGGACATGCTTGGTAAGGTCGTGCAAGAACTAGACTACAACCTTTTAAATTAAAATTTGACATGGTTGGCATGAATGGGTAATTCATGCTATTGTTGTGGTGACTAATGGTTTAGTCACTACCAGACTATTTCTTGTTGTTGATACTTGTTTACTCTGCTTTTGTCAAATAAAATCAGATTGCAAAATTGCCTTCAATCTATTACATTATTGCAAATAAAACTTGCTTTATGCTTGCAAACTTGATCCTAGCTCGCTCCACTTAAATACGCTTGCATATTGTTATCGTATAGATCTCATTATCATTCTTATATATCTTAAGTAGTACATTCAAAGTACTCACCCGACTTTTTTTGAAATTTGCTTTTGTTTGCAGAGGAAGAAGGTGAGCCCCAAGGGCTTCACTTCGTGAGATGTCTTCTTGGTTCGACGGCTAGTTGCGGCACAGTCGGTTGCCTTGTGGGTAAAAGGCACACCGTTGGGCTCTTTGTTTATCGCCATCTTATGGCACTTTTGCTTCACTGCTCGTAATATTTATCATTGGCGGTTGGCCTCTTTATTGTAATTACTCTTGAATATTATTATGTATGTCTTTATTTTGTTACGTGCTTTCGGTTCTATGTGATTGAGTGGAATTGATGCATGAACTTTTGTGAGAGGGTGTATCTTGCACTCAGGAAGTATACATTCCTCGGCCACAAGTGGTGAGTTATTATGCTTATGATGATAGGGTCAAGTGGTGGTGATCATTATAAGTTTAATAATCCCGGGCGTCACACTTTCAAAGTCTAATATCTTGTTTACAAATTATACGTATGCATTGCTTTTGTGTCCAATTATTTTTGCCTGTTTAGAGGTAGCTATTCCTAATGCATTGTTGCCATTAAAATGTTATCCCCTACAGGAGGAGCTTCCCACAACCATAAGTTATTATCATGAATTATTCTGGTGAATTAGAGCCCGTGATTTAATTATGCTCAAAATTTTCTTGTAATTTTGCGATGTTATGCTTAGAAATGCTTAGCTACTAGGCCCAAAGTAGAATTGGGGCGGTTATCGAGTTTAGTCGATGACCTTGATCACACAAATCATTTTGTTTATTTTTGGTTCATTGATCACACAAATCACCTTATGCTTTAGTTTTGTAAAAACCGAAAATGAAACAAAATGGTTTGACTTGGGCACAATGGCATGTTGGTGTGATTGTTGGGTGTGACAAGGAAAGGTGCCCAGGTCCCTAAGGACCGAAAATGTTGCTTGCGCCATTGATCCAAGTACTTTTGCGTACTAACCACATGAGGGTTATATGGGACCCCTCTTGACGTAGTACTTTGGCGTGTGTTATCTCCGAGTCGCAGGAGGGGGTTGTGTGTGTTGTGTGAAACATGATATGTGTTCTCTGTGTTCTTGTGTTGGGTGTGCGGTGGTGGAGATTCCGGGTAGGCTCTCCACCTCGAGGAGCATTGTAGTTGTCCAAGGCTTTACCTGCGACGGGTAGTTGACCGAGGCTTTACAATGACTCCGACACAACGTATGGGTTTCTATCCATACGGGCGGCTCGTGAATAATTCACAATATTGGAAATGTCTCGTAGGACTTAGCCGTGCCGGCATACCTAAGGAAGTGTGCTTAATAGCTTGGCAAAAAGGCGGTCTGACATGTGGGTAAGTTGGTACACCCTGCAGGGATAAAACTATTCGAATAGCCTCGTCCTAGGTCCTAGGTTATGGACACGCTTGGGGATTTCCCGCAAGATCTAGACTTCAACAACTGTTTTTGTTTTTAAAATTAAAACTTGACATGGTTGGCATGAATGGGTAATTCATGCTATTGTGGTGGCTATTGGTTTAGTCACTTCCAGGACTGTTTCACTGTTGTTGATACTTGATTACTACTGTCCTTATCAAATAAAATCAGATTGCAAAATTGCTTTCAATCTATTACATTATTGCAAATAAAACTTGCTTTATGCTTAAAAATTTGAGTCCTAACCTGCTCCACTTAAATAAGCTTGCATGTAGTTATTGCATAGATCTGTTATCATTCTTATATATCTTAAGTAGTACATTCAAAGTACTCACCCGACTTTTTTTGTGGGTTGCTTTTGTTTGCAGAGGAAGAAGGTGAGCCCCAAGGGCCTCACTTTTGTGAGTTGTGCTGTGGATTCGACGACTAGCTTGGCGGTCCGGTCGGTTGCCTTGTGGGTTAAAGGCACACTGATTGGCTCTTTTGTTGTAGCCATCTTATGGCACTTTTGCTTCCGCTGTTAAATTTCTTTATGTATTTGTCATTTGGCCGATCGGCCCCTCTTTTGTAATGACTATCTTTTATTTATGTTATCTTCTGGATTGTTGTTTATGTTTCGGTTCTATGTGGATGAATGGAATTGATGCATGAACTTTGTAAAGAGGTGTGTATCTTGCACTGGGAAGTATACATGTCTCGAGTCTCGGATTATCTGATTTGTGATGCTAGGACCAAGTGGATGGTTAAGCATTACAAGCCGGATAAACCGGGGTCTCACAAGGTTTGGTATCAGAGCCATACTGACCGTAGTAACCCAAGCTTGGTCGTCTTTTAGGATATTTTGGAAAATACTATTTTCAAAGTATCAAATGATTTTTGAAAGCTTAAGGAATTCTCAGATTTTATTCCTTACCTATCTTAGCTTTCTCCTCTCATCTTACTCTAATTTGAGTTTTGAAAGTTGTTTTCCTCTCATCTCCTTTTCAAAGATAGTGTTATCGATTAAATGGGTTTTGGGAACCACTGAGTTTGGCAAATTGAAGTTCTTAGGGTTTTGAAGTTTCTGGACTGAAGGTTTCGGCTAGAGGCTTGGATGCGGAATCTGGACAGCACGCTTCAATTTCCAGACAGCGAGCTCAATGGTTTCTGATAGGACCACTGAGCTTGGCAAATTGAAGTGTGCCAGATTTTGAAGTTTCTAGAATGGAAGACTTCGGCTGGAAGCTTGGATGCAAAATCGCTACAGCAACCTCAATTTCCGGACAGCAAGCTCGATGGTTTCTAATGGGGTAGAAAATGAGAGGATAATCAACTAAAACTTGTGGGGTTAAAAAGGGTAAGATGTGATACTAGTTGGCTATGTATCTAACACTATTTTCGCTGATTTAGCCTTGATCTTAAGTGGTATTAGATCTTACCTTGACCTTCTGATTTTTATCTTCTCAAACAATTACTCGTTCATTCAATACGGGTTAGTTGCATTGGGGAGTTGAGCTTTGGTTTTATGATTCCTTGCCGTTTTTGGAGTCTTTTTGTAAACCTGCCTAAGTTTATACACATACTGGTTTTGGCTTTCGGTTAGGGTGATATTCCATTCCCCTAGTCGCTAGCTTTTCGCTTTCTTTCGGCTTTTAATCTTTGAGTCTAGTTTTAACCAAAGTTTCTTGTAACAGGATGGCGGGACTTTCAGAGCGGCCAAGGCGATCACCGGTCGGACGAGATCTTCCTCCTCCTCCGACCATGGCCGAGGTCCTTCTTGATCGAGCGCAACGTGCAGAGGACGGAGGGTTCTTACGACGTCATCACGCGCAACACTTCCGCCCTTTCCGGTGCTTCAGGATCCGGGCAAGGGGGTGGACACCAGCCGCGTGGGGGACTTGCGGAGTTTCTTCGCACTCAGCCCCCTACGTTCTCCAGGTCTGAGGACCCGCTTGACGCAGACGATTGGCTTCGTCTGGTTGAGCGCAAGCTTCGCATAGCGCAGTGCCAGGAGCACGAGAAGGCGCTATTCGCATCGCACCAGCTGGAGGGTGTAGCTTTGTCTTGGTGGGAGAGCTTTCTCGCCATGCAGCCTGACGGTCACACCGTCACTTGGGAGGAGTTCCGTACTGCCTTCCGCCGCTCTCATATCCCTTCCGGCTTGATGAAGCTGAAGAAGAAGGAGTTCTTGTCGCTCAGGCAAGGGCGTCGTTCAGTCACGGAGTATCTTTACGAGTTCAACCATTTGGCTCGTTATGCTCCGGAGGAGGTGGCCACTGATGAGGCCAAGCAAGAAAAGTTCAAGGATGGTTTGTCCGAGGAGCCGCAGACAAGCTATCCATCGTTGACTTTCCGATTTCCGTGCCTTGGTGGACAAGGCCATCGTCGCCGAGCACGCGGGAGAGCACTTGTGGATTCCCGCAGCGCAAGTGGAGGCCCACAAGTCGCGCAGCCGCTCTTTCCGCTCGTGTTGGGCGTCTCCGGTCCCGTCCTCCGCCTTCAGCACTTCGAGGCCGTCAAGACTGTTCTTCTTCGCCTTCGCAGCCGTGCCCCAATCACGTGCACTGCGAGTCGGCCAGAGGCCTCCGTGACACCGCGGATGTCACTCGCTTCTTCGCAACAACAAGGGGCATTATGCGAACCAATGCCCCAAGAAGATAGAGCGACCCCTCGTCCTAATGGAGGACGCGGGCCAGGAGGTGGTTCTTCTCAGGACCTGAAGATAGTCCCTACTACCCAAGGCGTGGGTAGTGGTCGAGTCAACCTCATCTCGCGGAGGAGGCAGGAGGCACCCGATGTCGTGGCCGGGTACACTTTCTGTTAACTCTCATTACGCTCTTTGTTTTGTTTGATTCAGAGCATCTCATTCTTTTGTTTCGAGTCTTTTGTTGCTATTAGTGAGCTCCTCTTTACTCCATTGTTGGTCCCATTGCTCATTCGCTCTCGGGTTGGAGTTGAGGGTCAATCTGAGTGTAGGGATGTCCCAATTGAGATCGAGGAGTAAGATTCTTGCGAATCTTATCCTCCTCCATTCAGCAAGTCTAGATGTAATTCTTGGTATGGATTGGTTGTCTCAAAGATAAGGGACAAATCGATTGCGCCAAGAAGTGTGTCTCTCTATCTAGTTTTTCCGCGAAAGTTAAAGTTCGCTAGAAGGTCGCTAGGTCCGCATCTTTCGCGCTTGAAGCGAAGCCTGCTCTAGATATTAGTGAAGTCCCCACAGTTCGTGACTTCATTGATGTCTTTCCTGAAGATCTTCCCGGGATGCCACCAGTTCGAGATCTCGAGTTTGTCATCGAGTTGGTTCCCGGTACTGCCCCGATTTCAAAGAGGCATTATCGGATGCCACCGAACGAGTTGGTGGAGTTGAAGAAGCAACTGAGTGAGCTGCAAGAAAAGGGCTTCATCCGCCCTAGCTCATCTCCGTGGGGTTGTCCGGCAATCTTCGTAAAGAAGAAAGACAATACTTTGCGATGTCGCTGATTACCGTCCGCTTAATGAGGTAACGGTAAAGAACAAGTATCCATTGCCCCGCATTGATGATCTCTTTGATCAATTAACTGGAGCTCGAGTATTCTCCAAGATTGATTTGAGGATGGGATATCATCAAGTTCGGATACGACCTGAGGATATTCCAAAGACGGCTTTCTCTACTCGCTACGGCTTGTATGAGTATACCGTCATATCATTTGGCTTAACAAATGCTCCCGCCTTGTTCATGAACCTCATGAATTCGGTATTCATGGAGTATTTGGATAAGTTTGTCGTGGTCTTCATCGATGATATTCTTATCTATTCTAAGAACGATGAGGAACATGATGAGCATCTGAGGCTCGTGTTAGGCAAGCTTCGTGAGCACCAGCTGTATGCCAAGTTCAGCAAGTGCGCAATCCGGTTGAAGGAAGTGGCCTTCTTGGGTCATGTTCTTTCGGCAGGAGGCGTAGCCGTTGACCCTAGCAAGGTCAGCGATGTTCTTTCATGGGTTGACCTACTTCATGGAATCGGCGCGGAGTTTTCTCGGGTTAGCGGGATATTATCGCCGTTTTATCGAGAATTTCTCCAAGATCGCGAAGCCGATGACGGAGTTGCTCAAGAAGGACAAGAAGTTCTTGTGGTCCGATGCTTGTGAGGAAAGCTTCCAAGTACTCAAGAAGCGTTTGACCACCGCTCCCATCCTTGTTCTTCCCGATATTCGTCGAAGTTTCGATATCTTCTGCGATGCTTCTCGTCGAGGACTCGGTTGTGTCCTTATGCAAGAAGGCAAGGTAGTGGCCTATGCATCAAGGCAATTGAGACCTCATGAACTCAACTACCCTACCCATGACTTGGAATTGGCTGTTGTGATTCATGCACTTAAGATTTGGCGACATTACCTAATCGGTAATCGTTGTGAAGTGTATTCGGATCACAAAAGCCTAAAGTATTTGTTCACCCAACCAGATCTGAACCTCAGGCAAAAGAGATGGTTGGAGTTGGTCAAAGATTATGACATGGGTATTCACTACCATCCGGGCAAGGCTAATGTCGTTGCCGATGCGCTCAGTCGCAGAGCGCATTGCAATGCCTTGTTGCTCCAGGGATGTCAACCCACCCTTCTGGAAGAATTTCAGCGTCTCAACTTAGGTTTGGTTGAGCGTGGTTCCCTCGCTGCATTGGTTGTGCAACCAACCTTGGTAGATCGGATTAAGGTCGCTCAGCAATCGGATGCTGGAATAAGCCGCATCAAGGAAAATGTCAAGAATGGAACAGCCAAATGCTTCTCTGAGGATGAGCATGGTGTTGTAAGGTTCGGTCAGTGCCTTGTGGTTCCAAAGGACATGGAACTGCGGGATTTGGTTCTTCGCGAAGCCCATGATTCGCCTTTGTCTATTCATCCCGGGGCCACAAAGATGTATCAAGATCTCCGTCAGAGATTTTGGTGGACCCGAATGAAGAGGGAGATTGCGAAGTTCGTTGCCGAGTGCGACGTGTGTCGTCGTGTCAAGGCCGAGCATCAGCGTCCAGCAGGCTTGCTTCAGCCTTTGCCTATTCCAGAATGGAAGTGGGATTCGATCGGGATGGATTTTATCACCGGTCTGCCCACGTCGCAAAAGGGGAATGATGCTATCTGGGTAATTATTGATCGATTAACCAAAGTGGCACACTTTCTTCCAGTCAAGACCAAGCTTCGTGCCGATCGTCTAGCTGAGCTCTACGTCTCCAGAATTGTAAGCTTACATGGTGTGCCAAAGACGATCATTTCTGATCGTGGTTCACTATTTACCTCCCGGTTTTGGCGTGGTCTGCAAGAAGCTATGGGCACTCGTCTTTCTTTCAGTTCAGCTTATCATCCTCAAACTGATGGCCAGACTGAAAGAGTCAACCAAGTGTTGGAAGACATGCTTCGTGCTTGTGTCCTCTCCTATGGAAAGAATTGGGAGAAATGCTTGCCATTTGCCGAGTTTTCCTACAACAACAGCTTTCAGGCCAGTCTCGGCATGGCACCTTTCGAGGCCTTATACGGGAGAAAGTGCAGAACCCCGTTGAATTGGTCTGAGACAGGCGAAAGACCTTTCTTTGGCCCGGACTCGATCAATGAGGCCGAGAGTCAAGTCCAGCTTATTCGTGATCGTTTGCGCACAGCTCAATCCAGGCAAAAGAGCTATGCGGATCGCCGTCGTCGTGAGTTGAGCTTTGAGCCTGATGACTTTGTGTATCTCAAAGTCTCTCCTTTGAAGGGTCATCAGCGTTTCGGTGTCAAGGGCAAGTTAGCTCCTCGATATGTCGGTCCTTACCGTGTTATCGAGAAGAAAGGGGCTGTTGCCTATAAGTTGGAATTGCCAGCTGCACTTGAAGGGGTACATGATGTTTTCCATGTGTCCCAACTAAAGAAGTGTCTCCGTGTTCCAACTGAGGAAGCTCCGTTGGAAACTCTCGATGTCCAAGAAGATTTGACCTATCGCGAGCATCCTGTTCGCATACTCGATGAGGCTGAACGAAGAACGAGGAATAAAACCATCAGATTCCTCAAAGTTCAGTGGTCGAACCATTCCGAGGATGAGGCTACTTGGGAAAGGGAAGATCGTCTCCGTGCAGACTATCCATCTTTCTTTGCCGAGTGAGCCAAATCTCGGGACGAGATTTTTGTAAGGGGGGGAGGTTTTGTAACATCCCAAAATGGGTTTATGTTTCAAATGTAATAAAAATGAGGATAAATTAAAACTTTTGCTACCTCATGTATTGTTACAGTGTTTGAAACCTCTTTCTTTAATTGGTGGAATTCAAACTCTAAATTTCCCCAATTAAACTCAAGTCATAAACCTCCTCCATGAAAATCTTGTGCCCAATCTCTGGAAATAATTTTCTTTGGGTCTAGGGTTGATGTGTAACACCTCTGAATTATCTCATGATTTTAGAAATTATTTGATAATTTTTGGAGGCAAGTCAAACTAGTCAAACCTTATTTTTCCTCTTCTGGAATTTCTGTAGAATGTTTCAGTTCATGAAAATCTCTGAAAATTTTATGGAAAACTCCTCCTGCAGTCAGAAAGCTCCAGTTAAAATTTCATAAATTTTGGAGTTTGTTTGCTACCTCAAATAATTCCTCAAAAATCAGATGTCTAAAAATAATTCAAAATCAGGTTTTACTGTTCCTTGGGCTCAAACCACACTCGGGTTCGAGCCAATGGACTCGACCGGATCCACTTAATCGCACCGGCTCGGCCGCTCGAAGCGCTTTCTTTTCGGACCGTTAGATCTCGATCGTGCGCGCCGAGGTCGCGATCTCGATTGATCGCTCGGGTTCGGATTTCATCGAAGAGCCGAAAGAAAGCGATTGAAGCGCCTCGCGCGATGAGCCCGATCCGACGGCCGAGATCGTCGTCGAATCTTCCTCCCGAGCTTTTTCGCTCGATTAAAATCCAATCAGAGTCGGTGGCGATTGCGGTCGTTGTCAACGATGGTTGGTGAAAATCTCGAGGCTTTCGCCAACTCTCTTCCGCATTTAATGCTCCCGTCCGGCCGCCTCCGAGTCGTCGGTCTTCTTCGAGTGGACTTGCTCCCATCGCCTCGGCCAACCTCAACCGGTGAGCCTCACCATTTTGTTGCCGTTGTGCTTCCTCCTTGCTCTTGACCTATAAGACTCCTCAAGTGGCTTCCTTAGCTTCTTTCGGACACCCTTGAGCTCCGAGCCATCGCAAGTGCGTTGCTCGAGCTCCATTTCAAAATCTGCTCACGGTCACCATTCTTCGCCAAGACCGAGCTTCCAAATTTGCAAAGTGAAAGTGGTGCTTGCTTTCTCACTCAAGCTCCTTGTCGCCTCATCTTCCTACCTCTCTGTGAGCAATAGCCCTCACTCAATTTTTCGCTTGCTTGCAGAGAGCGGATCAATTTCGGTTTTCCCCAATTCGCGAAAACGCCATCTTCGTCTCCAAATCGGTGAGTGCTCTAACCCTCTCGTCTCGCGCATTAGTATTAGCATCTTGTTGGTGCTCGGTAGCTTCTAGATGCTCTAGCCACCTTTAGTTAGCCTTCGACGTCGGACCGTCGATGCGGTTGTTGTCGGCGGCCCATAGCGTGAGTTCTCGTCGGCCGCTGGATCCCATATCAACGGCTCGCATGCGTGGTAGCTGCTCGAATCGATTCGCGTGAGACGCCGGATCCCCGTTGGACCGTTGGATCCAGATCTAACGGCGGACGACCGTTGTCCCGGATCGCTCGGTTGAGTGACGCTCCGACCCAGAGTGGTCGATGGCACCGCGTTGGATTCCGATCCAACGGTTGAGCGTTCGGAGGCGGTTCGATCACGGAACCGTTGGATCCGATCCAACGGTGGCGTTTAGGTTCGTGAATCCCGCGAGCTTGGGCCGTTGGATCCGAGATCAACGCCCCCTCGTTCGCCACGCCATTTCTCATTTCAAATTCCGAGAGGATTTATTTATCAAGCTGAAAAAGGTGATAACTTGGAAAATGCATAACTAATTCATTTCAAATCCTTTTCGGTTGATTCAAATTTTGTTGGTTATGTTTTTAACTCATCTTTAAATTAAAAATGTTTCCAACCTCAGTATAGCTTCAGAAATTTTGCTAATGAATAGTAGCATTTTGATTTATAAAAGCTGACCAAAATTGTTTTGATCATATCTTTGGCATTAAGAATCCAAATCAATTGGTTCTTGTTGCTAAATTCATTATAAATCAAGACCTTGCTACTGTAAAAATTTTAGAATTTTTGGAGAGAGTTTACTGTTGGGTCTTTGTATTTTATTCGTTCTTATCGGTTGCTTTTGCTTTCGTTAGGATCCAAGAGCACATTCATAATCTTGTTGATCCACAGAGCACCTTGACTCACAGCAAGCGAGCAAGATATTTGATCATAAATGTCCCATTACTTTCAAAGTCTAATATCTTGTTTACAAATTATATGTATGCATTGCTTTTGTGTCCAATTATTTTTGCCCTGTTTAGAGGTAGCTATTCCTAATGCATTGTTGCCATTAAAATGTTATCCCCTGCCACAACCATAAGTTATTATCATCATTTGGTGAATTAGAGCCCGTGATTTAATTATGCTCTTTTACTGCCTTTGCGATGTCATGCTTAGAAATGCTTAGCTACCGGTAGAATTGGGCGGTTATCGACTTAGTCGATGACCTTGATCACACAAATCATTTTGTTTATTTTTGGTTCAGCACCTTATGCTTTAGTTTTGTAAAAACCGAAAATGAAACAAAATGATTTGACTTGGGCACAATGGCATGTTGGTGTGATTGTTGGGTGTGACAAGGAAAGGTGCCTGTGTCCCTAAGGACCGAAAATGTTGCTTGCGCCATTGATCCAAGTACTTTTGCGTACTAACCACATGAGGGTTATATGGGACCCTTTTGACGTAGTACTTTGGCGTGTGTTATCTCCGAGTCGCAGGAGGGGGTTGTGTGTGTTGTGTGAAACATGATATGTGTTCTCTGTGTTCTTGTGTTGGGTGTGCGGTGGTGGAGATTCCGGGTAGGCTCTCCACCTCGAGGAGCATTGTAGTTGTCCAAGGCTTTACCTGCGACGGGTAGTTGACCGAGGCTTTACAATGACTCCGACACAACGTATGGGTTTCTATCCATACGGGCGGCTCGTGAATAATTCACAATATTGGAAATGTCTCAGAGGACTTAGCCGTGCGGCATACCTAAGGAAGTGTGCTTAATAGCTTGGCAAAAGGCGGTCCGACATGTGGGTAAGTTGGTACACCTGCGCAGGATAAAACTATTCGAATAGCCTCGCCCTAGGTTATGGACACGCTTGGGATTTCCGCAAGATCTAGACTTCAACAACTGCTTTTGTTTTTAAAATTAAAACTTGATATGGTTGGCATGAATGGGTAATTCATGCTATTGTGTTGGCTATTGGTTTAGTCACTTCAGGATCTGCTTCACCGTTGTTGATACTTGATTACTACTGTTTTTATCAAATAAAATCAGATTGCAAAATTGCTTTCAATCTATTACATTATTGCAAATAAAACTTGCTTTATGCTTAAAAATTTGAGTCCTAACCGCTCACTTAAATAAGCTTGCATGTAGTTATTGCATAGATCATTATCATTCTTATATATCTTGTAGTACATTCAAAGTACTCACCCACTTTTTTTGGGTCGCTTTTGTTTGCAGAGGAAGAAGGTGAGCCCCAAGGGCCTCACTTTTGTGAGTTGTCTTTGTGGATTCGACGACTAGCTTGGCGGTCCGGTCGGTTGCCTTGTGGGTTAAAGGCACACCGATTGGCTCTTTGTTGTAGCCATCTTATGGCACTTTTGCTTCATTGTTAAATTTCTTTATGTATTTGTCATTTGGCCGATCGGCCTCTCTTTGTAATGACTATCTTTATTTATGTTATCTTTGGATTGTTGTTTATGTTTGGTTCTATGTGGATGAATGGAATTGATGCATGAACTTTGTAAAGAGGTGTGTATCTGCACTGGAAGTATACATGTCTCGAGTCTCGGATTATCCGATTTGTGATGCTAGGACCAAGTGGATGGTTAGCATTACAAGTCGGATAAACCGGGTCTCACCCACACGCTGAACCGCTTTTGCCAGAGCCTACCTTAGGAATCTCCACCACCGCACACCCAACACAAGAACACCGAGAACACATATCATGTTTCACACTAACGCACACAAGTCCCCCTCCAATGCGACTGAGATAACCCACGCCAAAGTACTAGGTCAAGAGGGGTCCCATATAACCTCATGTGGTTAGTACGCAAAGTACTAAAAAGTACTTGGATCGCATGGCGCTTAGCAACATTTTCGGTCCTTAGGGACCTGGGCACCTTTCCTTGTCACACCCAACAATCACACCAACATGCCATTGTGCCCAAGTCAAATCATTTTGTTTCACTTTCGGTTTTTACAAAACAAAAGCATAAGGTGCTGAACCAAAAATAAACAAAATGATTTGTGTGATCAAGGTCATCGACTAAGTCGATAACCGCCCAATTCTACCGGTAGCTAAGCATTTCTAAGCATGACATCGTAAAAACAGTAAAAGAGCATAATTAAATCACCGGCTCTAATTCACCAAATGATGATAATAACTTATGGTTGTGGTAGGGGATAACATTTTAATGGCAACAATGCATTAGGAATAGCTACCTCTAAACAGGGCAAAAATAATTGGACACAAAAGCAATGCATACATATAATTTGTAAACAAGATATTAGACTTGGAAAATAATAGGACATTTATGATCAAACATCTTGCCTGCTTGCTGTGGGCCAGGGTGTTGCTGAGGATCGATAATATTATCAACGTGCTCTTCGGATCCTAACGAGAAAGCAAAAAGCAACCGATAAGAACGAATAAAAATGCAAAGACCCAACAGTAAACTCTCTCCAAAAATCTGGAAAATTTTACAGTAGCAAGATCATGATTTATAAAGAATTTAGCAACAAGAACCAATTGATTTGGATTCTTAATGCCAAAGATATGACCAAAACAATTTTGCTCAGCTTTTATAAATCAAAAATGCTACTATTCAGTAGCAAAAATTTCTGGAGCTATACTGGGGTTGGAAAGATTTTTAGATTAAAGTTCAGTTGAAAACATAACCCACAAAATTTGAATCTCCCGAAAAGGAATTAAAACGAATTAGTTATGAATTTCACAAGTTATCACATTTTTCAGTTGATAACTAAATCCTTTCGGGAAATTCAGAATTTTGAAATGACGTGGCCGAACGAGGAGCGTCGATCTTGGATCCGACGGTCCGCGTCCCAGCCTTAACGCAAGGCGCTGCGTCGCTGAACCCTAACGCCAACCGTTGGATCTGGATCCAACGGTTCACGTGGATTAGAGCGCCGGGCGGTCCGAACGTTCACACGCATTATGAACCGCTGATCTTGGATCCAACGGTCCACGCGGATCGAACCGTTCGGACGGTCCGAACATTCATTTGAATCGGGACCGTTGATCTTGGATCCAACGGTCCACTGATTAGGGCGTGATTAATTCAAATTTAAGCGCAATCTTGGGCCGTAGATCTTAAGATCGACGGTCCGCAACGACTCAAGTTCAAAACTTCGTCCCAGATTTTCGTCCGACAAAAAGACTGGGAAGAACGGCTCGCCGCCGGCGACTCTGGCCGCGGCGGTGCGAGCAAAAGCCTAAAATGAGTTCCTAACAACCTTGCGCACCCAAAGGTACCAACAATTTTGGCTGCGGCGGTCTAGAACGCCGGCAAGCCGGAGATGACCGAGAAGACTCAAAATGACCGAAAACGAAAATCGCAAATGAGCTCAGCTGCGGTTCAAGGGAGCGAGGGGACTAATAAGAGGGTACCTGAGCCCAAAGAAGGCACCGAGGAGAATCGAGCTGGCTCGGGCGAAGAAGAATAGCGCTTCGGCGAATTGGGAAATCAAATTGATCCGCTTCTTCGCAAAAGCAAAATCGACAGAGGGTTAATACTCGGTGAGATGCTAAGAAGTCGGGAAGCAAGGGTTTAGAAGGAGAGAGCCCGAACACCACTTTCAGAAGGATCCAAGCTCCAACAATGGCGCGAGAGCAAATTTCAAATGGAGCTCGAGCGATGCACTAACATGGTCTTTGGGGCTCAAGAGTGTTCAAAGGATGCTAAGGAAGCCATCGGAGGAGTTTTATAGCCGAAGGGCAAGGAAGAAGCAACGGAAGAAAAATGGCCGAACTCGTGTTGAGGTCGATCGAGGCGATGGGAGCACGTGAACTCGAGGTGGACGAAGACTTCGAGGCGGTGGGACGGAGCAATAAATGCCGAGAATCGCTGGTCGAAAAGCGAGAAGACCCGACGACACGCCTCGCCTTTTCACCAACTATCGTTGACTATGGCCGAGCGAGCGAGCGGAGGAAGACGATAGCCGCCACCGCTGGATTTAATCGGACGGTGAAATAGAACGGGTCGAGAATAACGATTCAATCGCGCGCTTGATCTCGGGCCGTTGATTTGGATCCTACGGTTCACGTTGCGCGCGCGGCGCTCGGACGGTCCGAACGCTCACGCGATTGTGGACCCTTGATTTAGAATCCAACGGTTCAAATGGATCGGCGCGCTCAGACGGTCCGAACGCTCACGCGATCGTGGGCCGCTCGATGTCGATCCAACGACTCACAACCCTCGCGCCCAACGATCGAGCCGGTGCGTTTAGTTGATGAACCAAATCAAGTGGCTCGAGCCCGAGTCCGTCGAACCGAGGAACAGTGAAACCATTAGGGTTTGAATTTGAATAACTGATTTTTGAGGAATTATTTGAGGTAGCAAACAAACTCCAAAATTTATGAAATTTTAATCGAGATTGCCGACAGCAGAGGAACCTTATATAAAATTTTCAGAGACTTTTATGCTATGCATTTTCTCTAAAATTCCAGAAGGCTAATTTAGGAGTTTGACTAATGTTTGACTTGCCTCAAAAACTATCAAATAATTTCTGAAAATTACGAAATAATTCTGAGGTGTTAAACATCACTCCTAGGTTCAATGAAAATTATTTTCAGGGGTTGGGCACAAGATTTTCATGAAGGAGATTTGTGTTGGTGTCCAAATGGCAATTTGATTTTTGATTTCACATAATTCTTTTACAAAAATTATGGAACTGATTACAAAAATCAAGATGAGAGAAAAAGTTTTAATTTCTCCTCATTTTTATTACATTTGAAACACAAACCAAGTTTGGGATGTTACAAAACCTCCCCCCCTTACAAAAATCTCGTCCCGAGATTTGGCTCACTTGGTAAAGAAAGATGGATAGTCTGCACGGAGACGATCTTCCCTTTCCCAAGTAGCCTTATCCTCAGAATGGTTCGACCACTGAACTTTGAGGAATTTGATGGTTTTATTCCTCGCTCTTCGCTCACTCATCGAGTATGCGAACAGATGCTCATGTAGGTCAAATTTTCTTGGACATCGAGAGTTTCCAACGGAGCTTCCTCAGTTGGAACACGGAGGCACTTCTTTAATTGGGACACATGGAAAACATCATGCACCCCTCCGAGTGCAGCTGGCAATTCCAATTTATAGGCAACAGCTCCTTTCTTCTCGATAATGCGGTAGGGACCGACATATCGAGGAGCTAACTTGCCCTTGACACCGAAACGCTGATGACCCTTCAAAGGAGAGACTTTGAGATACACAAAGTCATCAGCTCAAAGCTCAACTCACGACGACGGCGATCCGCATAGCTCTTCTCGCTCGATTGAGCCGCGGCGCAAACGATCACGAATAAGCCGGACTTGACTCTCGCCTCATTGATCGAGTCCGCCAAAGAATAGTCTTTCACGGTCTCGCACCAATTCAACGGGTTCTCGCACTTTCTCCCGTATAAGGCCTCGAAAGTGCCCGCCGAGGCCGGCCTCGAAAAAGTCGTTGTTATAAGAAAACTCGGCAAATGGCAAGCATTTTTCCCAATGCTTTCCATATGAGAGGACACAAGCACGAAGCATGTCTTCCAACACTTGGTTGACTCTTTCGGTCTGACCATCAGTTTGGGGGTGATATGCTGTGCTAAAGGTAAGAGGTTCCCATAGCCTCTGCAAACTATGCCAAAATCGAGAAGTGAACAGGAACCACGATCGTAAATGATCGCCTTGGGATCCCATGCAAACTCACAATTCGCGATATAGAGCTCGCTAAGAGCCCCACGCTGGCCGAAGTCTTGACAGGAATGAAATGAGCCACTTTTGTCAAGCGATCGATGACGACCCAAATGGCATCATTTCCCTTAGGCGACCTGGGTAGACCGGTGATAAAATCCATCCCGATCGAATCCCACTTCCATTCCGGAATAGGCAAAGGTGAAGCAGCCCCGCCGACGCCGATGCTCGGCCTTGACACGACGACACACGCCGCGACTCAAGCAACGAACTCGCAATCTCCTCTTCATTCGGGTCCACCAATATCTCCGACGAGATCTTGATACATCTTTGTGGCACCGGATGAATAGACAAGGGCGACCATGGGCTTCGCGGAGAATCAAATTCGCAATTCCATGTCCTTTGGAACCACAAGGCGCTGTTCAACCTTACAACACCATGCTCATCCTCGAGAAGCACTTGGTCGCTCCGTTCTTGACATTTTCCTTGATGTTGTTCACTCCAACATCTGATTGTTGGGCGACCTTAATCCGATCCATCAAGGTTGGTTGCACATCCAGGGCCGAGGGAACCATGCTCAACCAATCCCAAGTTGAGACGCTGGAATTCTTTCGTAAGGGTGGGTTGACATTCCGGGACAACAAGGCATTGCAATGCGCTCCGATCGAGCGCATCAAGCAACGACATTAGCCTTGCCCGGATGGTAGTGAATACCCATGTCATAATCCTGATCAACTCCAACCATCTCTTTGCCCGAGGTTCAGATCTGGTTGGGTGAACAAATACTTTAGGCTTTTGTGATCCGAATACACTTCGCAACGACACCGATTAGGTAATGTCGCCAAATCTTAAGTTCATGAATCACAGCAGCTAATTCCAAGTCATGGGTAGGATAGTTGAGTTCATGAGGTCTCAATTGCCTTGATGCATAGGCCACTACCTTGCCTTCTTGCATAAGGACACAACCGAAGTCCTCGACGAAGCATCGCAAAGATATCAAGCTTCGATGAATATCGGAAGAACGAGGACGGAGCGGTGGTCAAACGCTCCTTGAGTACTTGGAAGCTTTCCTCACAAGCATCGGACCACAAGAACTTCTTGTCCTTCTTGAGCAACTCACATCGGCCGCGATCTTGGAGAAATTCTCGATAAAACGGCGATAATATCCCGCTAAACCGAGAAAACTCCGCACTTCGTTATCAAGTAGGTGAACCCATGAAAGAACATCACGACCTTGCTAGGGTCAACGGCCACGCCTCGCTGAAAGAACATGGCCCAGAAGGCCATTTCTTCAACCGTAACGCGCACTTGTCGAACTTCGATACTGGTGGTGCTCACGGCTTGCCTAACACGAGCCTCGATGCTCATCATGTTCCTCATCGCTCTTAGAATAGATAAGAATATCATCGATGAAGACCACGACAAACTTATCCAAATACTCCATGAATACCGAATTCATGAGGTTCATGAACAAGGCGGAGCATTGGTTAAGCCAAATGACAAGACGGTATACTCATACAAGCCGTAGCGAGTAGAGAAAGCCGCCTTTGAATATCCTCAGTCGTATCCGAACTTGATGATATCCCATTCTCAAATCAATCTTGGAGAATACTCGAGCTCCGCTAATTGATCAAAGAGATCATCGATGCGGGGCAATGGATACTTGTTCTTACCGTTAGTTCATTGCTTGACGGTAATCAACGACATGCGCAAAGTATTGTCCTTCTTCTTTACGAAGATGGCGGACAACCCACGGAGATGAGCTAGGCGAATGAATCCTTTCTCTTGCAGCTCATTCGATTGCTTCTTCAATTCCACCAACTCGCTCGGTGGCATCCGATAGTGCCTCTTTGAAATCGGGCAAGATCGGAACCAACTCAATGACAAACTCTAGGTCTCGAATCGGTGGCATCCCCGAAGATCTTCAGAAAGACCTCAATGAAGTCACGAACCGTGGGGACTTCACTAATATCTAGAGCGGCTTCGCTTCAAGCGCCAAGAGATGCGAACCAAGCAACTTCTGGCGAAAAGCTTAACCCGTCACGGAAGATCGATAGAGACACACTTCTTGGCGCAATCGATTTGTCCCTTATGCGCCGAGACAACCAATCCATACCAAGAATTATATCTAGATTTGCTGAATGGAGGAGGATAAGATTCGCAAGGAATCCCACCCTCGATTTCAATTGGGACATCCCTACACTCGATTCACTCTCAACTCCGAACCCGAGAGCGAATGAGCAACGGACCAACAATGGAGTAAAGAGGAGCTCACCAATAGCAAGAAAAGATTCGTAAATAAAGAATGAGATGCTCTGAATCAAACAAAACAAAGAGCGTAATGAGAGTTAACAGAAGCGCATCAAAGACGACGCCGGGTGCCTCCCGTGCTTCCTCCGCCGAGATGAGGTTGACGCGACCACTACCCACGCCTTGGGTAGTAGGGACTATCTTCGTGTCCCGAGAAGAACCACCTCCCGCCCGCGCCTCCATTAGGACGAGGGGTCGCCTCGCCTTCTTAGGGCATTGGTTCGCATAATGCCCCTTCCGCCGCAAGCGGCAGTGACTCTGGCACGGGTTGCGGGGCCACTCGCTGACTCGCAGTGCACGTGATTGGGACACGGCCGCGAAGGACGAAGAACAGTGCCGACGAGTCCTGGGTGTCAGAGTCACGACGCGACTTCGAGATCGATCAAGCGGGAAAGCTAGCCCCGATGACTTATGGCCTCCCACTTACGCTATGGAATCCACAAGTGCTCTCCCGCATGCTCACGACGATGGCCTTGTCCACCAAGGCCCGGAAACCGAAGTCGACGATGGATAGCTTGTCCTCAAGCTCCTGACAAACCATCCTTGAACTTCTCTTGCTTGGCCTCATCGGTGGCCACCTCCTCAGAGCATAACGAGCCAAATGGTTAAACTCGCACAGTATTCAGAATCGAGAGACGCCTTGTCCGAGCGACAAGAACTCCTCTTTTCAGCTTCATCAAGCCGGAAGGAATGTGACTGACGGAAGGCGGCGAAACTCCTCCCAAGTGATGGTGTGGTCGCCAGCCGCATGGCAGAAAGCTCTCCCACCAAGACAAAGCCGCACCCTCCACCGGTGCGATGCAAACAGCGCCTTCTCGTGCTCCTCGCATCTGCGCTATGCGGCTTCCGCCCACCGTGACGGCCAAGCGCTCAAGGCTAAGCGGTCCTCGACTGAGAACGAGGGGCCGAGTGCGAAGAAACTCCGCAAGTCTCCCACGCTGCCGGTGTCCACTCCTTGCCCGGATCCCAAGCACCGATAAGGGCGGAAGTGTTGCGCGCGATGACGCCCGTAAGAACCTCCGCCCTCTCGCACGGCTGCGCTAATCTGAGAAGGACCTCGCCATGGTCTGAGGAGGAGGAAGATCCTCGTTCAACCAATGATCGGCCTTGGCCGCCACGCAAAAGGCCCGCCATCTGCTACAAGAAACTTTGGTTAAAACTAGACTCAAAGACTTAAAGCCAAAAGAAAACGAAAAGCTAACGACTAGGGGAATGGAATATCACCCTAACCGAAAGCCAAAAATAGCCAGAGGGTGAACTTAAACAAGCTTATAAAAGATTCCAACAACAGCAAGGAATTACCAAACCAAAGCTCAACTCCCCAATGCAACTAACCCGTATTGAATGAACGAGTAATTGATTGAGAAGATAGAAAACCAGAAGATTAAGGTAAGATCTATTACCACTAAAGAGCAAGGTTCAGTCAACGAAAATAGTGTTAGATACATAGCTAACTAGTATCACATCTTACCCTTTTTAACCCCACAAGTTTTAGTTGATTATCCTCTCATTTTCTACCCCATTAGAAACCATCGAGCTTGCTGTCCGAAATTGAGGTTGTTTGAGCGATTTCAAGATCCAAGCTTCCACCAAGTCTTCCATTCTAGAAACTTCAAAACTGCACACTTCAATTTGCCAAGCTCGGTGGTCCTATCGAAACCATTGAGCTCATTGTCTGAAATTGAAGCGTCTTATGTCTGATTCGCATCCAAGCCTCTAGTCAAATCTTCACCCGTAAACTTCAAAACCCTAAGAACTTCAATTTTCCAAACTCTGGTTCCCAAAACCCATTTAATCGATAACACTATCTTTGAAGGAAGAAGAGGTAAACAATTTTCAAGACTCAAATTAGAGTGAGATGAGAGGAGAAAGCTAAGATAGGTAAGGAATAAAACTGAGAATTCCTTAAGCTTTCAAAAATCATTTGATACTTTGAAAATAAAGTTTTCCAAACTATCCTAAAGACGACCAACTTGGGTTACTACGGTCAAGATGGCTCGATACTAAACCTCAGAGACCCGGTTTATCCGGCTTGTAATGCTTAACCAACCGCTTGGCCCTAGCATCACAAAACAGATAATCCGAGACTCGAGACATGTATACTTCCTAAATGCAGATACACACCTCCTTACAAAGTTCATGCATCAATTCCATTCATTCACATAGAACCAAGCAAAAGTAACAGAATAACATTAATAAAGGATAGTTATTAAAAGAGAGGCCAACTGCCAACAATAAAAGAGACAACAACAATTAAACAATGAAGCAAAAGTGCCATAAGATGGTTGCAACAAAAGAGCCAATCAAGGCGCCTTTAACCCACAAGGCAACCGACGGACCGCCAAGCTAGTCGTCGAATCCACAAAGATAACTCACAAAAGTGAGGCCCTTGGGGCTCACCTTCTTCCTCTGCAGAATAAAAGCAAATTTCAAAGAAAATCGGGTGAGTACTTTGAATGTACTGCAAGATATATAAGAATGATAACAGATCTATACAATAACTACATGCAAGCTTATTTAAGTGGAGCAGTTAGGACTCAAATTTTTAAGCATAAAGCAAGTTTTATTTGCAATAATGTAATAGATTGAAGGCAATTTTGCAATCTGATTTTATCGATAAAAACAGAGTAATCAAGTATCAACAACAAGAAAAAAATTCCGAAAGTGACTAAACCATTAGTCACACAACAACAAAGATGAATTACCCATTCATGCCAACCATGTCAAGTTTTAATTTTAAAACAAAAACAGTTGTTGAAGTCTAGATCTCATGAAATCACCAAGCGTGTCCATAACCTAGGACGAGGCTATTCGAATAGTTTTATCCCGCAGGTGTACCAACTTACCCACATGCCGCATCGCCTTTTGCCACCGGTTAACCACACTTCCTTAGGTATGCCAAGACGGCTAAGTCCTACGAGACGCTTCCAATATTGTGAATTATTCACGAGCCGCCTGTATGGATAGAAACCCATACGCTGTATCGAGTCATCGTAAAGCCTCGGTCAACTACCCTTCGGGTAAAGCCTTGACAACAACGACGCTCCTCGAGGTGGAGAGCCTACAGGAATCTCTACCACCGCACACCCAACACAAGAACACCGAGAACACATATCATGTTTCACACAACGCACACAACCCCTCCTCGCGACTCGGAGATAACCCACGCCAAAGTACTAGGTCAAGAGGGGTCCCATATAACCCTCATGTGGTTAGTACATAAAAGTACTTGGATCTGGCGCAAGCAACATTTTCGGTCCTTAGGGACTGGGCACCTTTCCTTGTCACACCCAACAAACACACCAACATGCCATTGTGCCCAAGTCAAATCATTTTGTTTCACTTTCGGTTTTTACAAAACAAAAGCATAAGGTGCTGAACCAAAATAAACAAAATGATTTGTGTGATCAAGGTCATCGACTAAGTCGATAACCGCCCAATTCTACCGGTAGCTAAGCATTTCTAAGCATGACATCGTAAAAACAGTAAAAGAGCATAATTAAATCACCGGCTCTAATTCACCAAATGATGATAATAACTTATGGTTGTGGTAGGGATAACATTTTAATGGCAACAATGCATTAGGAATAGCTACCTTTAAACAGGCAAAAATAATTGGACACAAAAGCAATGCATACATATAATTTGTAAACAAGATATTAGACTTGGAAAATAATGGGACATTTATGATCAAACATCTTGCCCGCTTGTGTGGGCCAGGTGTTGCCGAGGATCGATAATATTATCAACGTGCTCTTCGGATCCTAACGAGAAAGCAAAAAGCAACCGATAAGAACGAATAAAATGCAAAGACCCAACAAGAAACTCTCTCCAAAAATCCGAAAATTTTACAAGAGCAAGATCATGATTTATAAAGAATTTAGCAATAATAACCAATTGATTTGGATTCTTAATGCCAAAGATATGACCAAAACAATTTTGCTCACTTTTATAATCAAAAATGCTACTATTCAAGAGCAAAAATTTCGGAGCTATCTTTGGGGTTGGAAACATTTTTAGATTAAAGTTCAGTTGAAAACATAACCCACAAAATTTGAATCTCCGAAAAGGAATTAAAACGAATTAGTTATGAATTTCACAAGTTATCACATTTTTCGTTGATAACTAAATCCTTTCGGAAATTCGTAATTTTGAAATGACGTGTCGAACGAGGAGCGCCGATCTTGATCCGACGGTCCGCGCCCCAGCGCTAACGCGCGCTGCGCCGCGAAACCCTAACGCCAACCGTTGGATCCGGATCCAACGGTTCACGGGATTAGAGCGCCGGGCGGTCCGAACGTTCACACGCATTACGAACCGCTGATCTTGGATCCAACGGTCCACGCGGATCGAACCGTTCGGACGGTCCGAACGCTCATTTGAATCGACCGCTGATCTTGGATCCAACGGTCCACTGATTAGGGCGTGATTAATTCAAATTTAAGAGCAATCTTGGGCCGTAGATCTTAAGATCGACGGTCCGCAACGACTCAAGTTCAAAACTTCGTCCCAGATTTTCGTCCGACAAAAAGACTGGGAAGAACGGCTCGCCGCCGGCGACTCTGGCCGCGGCGGTGCGAGCAAAAGCCTAAAATGAGTTCCTAACAACCTTGCGCACCCAAAGGTACCAACAATTTTGGCTGCGGCGGTCTAGAACGCCGGCAAGCCGGAGATGACCGAGAAGACTCAAAATGACCGAAAACGAAAAACGCAAATGAGCTCAGCTGCGGTTCAAGGGAGCGAGTGCCAAGCAACTAGGGACTAATAAGAGGGTACCTGAGCCCAAAGAAGGCACCGAGGAGAATCGAGCTGGCTCGGGCGAAGAAGAATAGCAGTTTCGGCCGAATTGGGGGAAATCCGAAATTGATCTGCTCTCTTCTGGCAAATGCAAAATCGACAGAGGGTTAATACTCAGTGAGATGCTAAGAAGCTAGGGAAGCAAGGGTTTAGAAGGAGAGAGCCCGGAACACCACTTTCACCGAAGGATCCGAAGCTCCAACAATGGCGGCCGAGAGCAAATTTTGAAATGGAGCTCGAGCGATGCACTAACAGTGGTGCTGGGGCTCAAGAGTGTTCAAAGGATGCTAAGGAAGCCACTGGAGGAGTTTTATAGCCGAAGGGACAAGGAAGAAGCAACGGGAAGAAAAATGGCCGAACTCTGTGTTGAGGTCGACTGAGGGCGATGGGAGCACGTGAACTCGAGGTGGACGAAGACTTCGGAGGCGGTGGGATGGGAGCAATAAATGCTGAGAATCGTTGGCCGAAAGCAGAGAAGACCCGACGCTGACACGCTCTGCCCTTTTCACCAACTACTGTTGACCATGGCCGAGCGCGAGCGAGCGGAGGAAGACGATAGCCGCCAGCCGTTGGATTTAATCGGACGGCTGAAATAGAACGGGTCGAGAATAACGATTCAATCGCGCGCTTGATCTCGGGCCGTTGATTTGGATCCTACGATTCACGTTGCGCGAGGCGTTCGGACGGTCCGAACGTTCACGCGATTAAGGACCCTTGATTTAGAATCCAACGGCTCAAATGGATCGGCGCTCAGACGGTCCGAACGCTCACGCGATCGTGGGCCGCTCGATGTCGATCCAACGACTCACAACCTCGCGCTCAACGACCGAGCCGGTGCGTTTAGTTGATCGAACTAAATCAAGTGACTCGAGCCCGAGTCCGTCCGAACCCGAGGAACAAGTGAAACCGCTTAGGGTTTGAATTTGAATAACGATTTTGAGGAATTATTTGAGGTAGCAAACAAACTCCAAAATTTATGAAATTTTAACTGGAGATTGCTGACAACAGGAGGAACCTTATATAAAATTTTCAGAGACTTTTATGCAATGCATTTTTCTCTAAAAATTCCAGAAGGCTAATTTAGGAGTTTGACTAATGTTTGACTTGCCTCAAAAACTATCAAATAATTTCTGAAAATTCCGAAATAATTCTGAGGTGTTAAACATCACTCCTAGGTTCAATGAAAATTATTTTCAGGGGTTGGGCACAAGATTTTCATGAAGGAGATTTGTGTTGGTGTCCAAATGGCAATTTGATTTTTGATTTCACATAATTCTTTTACAAAAATTATGGAACTGATTACAAAAATCAAGATGAGAGAAAAAGTTTTAATTTCTCCTCATTTTTATTACATTTGAAACACAAACCAAGTTTGGGATGTTACACGGGATGAGCGGAGTTGGACCTCGTGTGAGGTAAAAGCACGTTCGGGTCAGGGAACCACAGTTTGTATTTTAAATGTATAAAAATATGAAGACTTTAAAACTTTTGATGCAAGAAGTTTTCATTTGATTTTCCTTGAATTTATTTCAAAGATTTTGTTAGTTTGAAAACATAATATTTCAATTCACCAGAAGCTTAATTTTCGAATACTTTTAAAACAAATCTAGTGAACTGCCTCTGGAAATAATATTCCTATGTTTTGGAACGTCTTAGTGACTCACTTGAAAATTTTCATAATTTTTAGATTTTGTTTCCTATTTTAAAATGGCCAGTCAAAATAGATAGACAATAGTCAAACACCAAGAACAAATACTTCAAATAATTTTATAGAGAAATGCATTGCTTGAAAAAGATTGGAAAAATTACACAATGTTATACTTAAAGTTAGTAACATGCTGTAAAAATTAAAGAATTTTCGGAGCTTGGAAACTCTATCTAAAAATTCGTAAACCATCTTAGCATTTTTTTTCCAAAAGCTCAGCCTAGCTACTATTCCTCCGACCAAGCCCGACCCTGACTCGGTCCGACCTAGTGAACTCGATCAGACCCAAGCCACTTACCTCTCTCCCGTTGACCGGTAGGTCCCAGCCGCAGGTCGTTGTCTCCACGCAGACGCCGCCCCCTCGCTATTGCCCGAGCGCCCCCGTCAGCACGGTCCACCCGTGCGTCATTGCCAACGGCTTCACCACCGTTCAAGACCATGAGCCCACGGTTTCCCCATGTCGACAAATTCGGTGCGCTGTGCAACTAATTAACTCGAGCCCACACATCAAGGAGACACGGCGGTATTTAAAGAAAACCTAAACACTTTTAGCATTAAATAAACCGTAAAGATAGTAATTTGCTACAATCCAAATGCTACAGTAACTGTTCAATTTTTGGACAGTAGACAAGGGCGCAGCAGCGACATCGCCCGGAGTGTCACTGGCGATGTGGTCCACGACTACGTGAACCAAGTCCATAAATGGAAATCTCATGCCCTTGCACTCCTATTGGTATCGGCAGTGATGGCTATGATGACCTGTAGAGGCGGCGCGCCGAAGAGGGACGGTGGTGGAGCTACAAGCACTACACGCTTTGCAACTTGACGATGCTTTGAGCTATATGGTGCATGCATGAGTATCCGACAGTCATAGGGAACCTACCTTATGGAATGAGGGTGTCAGGGTTGCTCGAAGCAAGCTTGGCGATGAGAACGCGAGGTGGCGGTGATGCCCAACCGTGGAGTAAATGACTTGAGCTGAGAGGAGAGGAAATAGGGGTCAGGGGAAGCTCAAGTGAGACCAAAATATGGTGACATAGCAAGAATTTGAGAATGGACTCACCACGCTGGAGATGGGGAAGAAGAGGGGGTTCGCGGCCGAATATGGGGAAAATAAAAATCCAAGTGATCCATATGAATGTAAGAAAAATCATCATGGGGAAAAGTTTTGTTGAGAAGAAATTCTCACGAGGATGAGATTGACACGGTGGCGGCACTTTCGGTGTGCGGCTACCGGCCCGAGGACGATGATTGCGTTCTAGGCGCTATGAGACAATGTAAAGAGCCAGCATTAGCGAACATGAAGACGGCGAGGAATGGAGAAGAGAAGGGACATGGAGGCGAGGAGCTGACCGGGATGACCGGGACGGAGAGGGATGCTTTGACTCCTTCTCTCCCACAGGCGAAGAGAGAAGTGAGGGGGAGGGGGAACGGTGCAGAGTTGGTTTTGTGCGATACTGAGCACGAAGAAAGAAGTGGCGTGACCTAGCAGAGCTCGATGAGTGGTCGCGAAGGGCGGTGTGTGACGGTGTTGACGGAGGCGCGTCACGGCGGTGCTGCCACGCGTTGGGCGTGCGTTGTGCGGCGCTGGTGCGTGGAGAAGAAGAGCTAAAAAGCAAGGCCTACTGGTCAGCGGCAATGAGGAAAAACTGTTGGAAATATGCCCTAGTGGCAATCATAGAGATGATGATATTTTATTATGTTCATGTTTTTGATAATATGCTATCATGTTCCTTGAATGAATCATTTGTTATAGATCAATAAGTATGTGACTTGTTGGTGGAACTCTTTAACTTATATGATGTCATTCTAAATGTATCCCTGGCCGGAGGTCACTGGTCGGAACACCAGTGACTCTATGACTAGCACATGTATTGATTGATGACCGGGTTTCACCGGTCATAGATATGGGGATATCGAATCAATAATGTGAAGCACATGTTAGAGAATATGGTGTTGGATAGACCCATCATTGAGATACTATTGAGATTGTTATGAATTTTTGGGTCATTAGTTGGTCTCAAGTAATAATGATGTATAATCCTTAGACCTGAGATCAGTATGGTTTCCTACATGTGTAATAGCACTCTTAGGGGTTGCCAAACGCTACTCCGTAACTGGGTAGTTATAAAGGTAGCTTTCGGATATGCTATGAAACATGCGGAGGAATGTGACTGGTCGAGATGGGATTTGTCCCTCCTAACATAACAGGAGAGATGTCTCTGGGCCCCTCGTGGTGATCAGATAAAGAAAGTGCATGGCCATGCCACTAGTGGTCGAAGTGTCGACCGCATGATATTATCCGACACCCGATCGAGAAAGAATTGAACAGTCCATGGATGACACATCATCTCACCTGGAGTTCAACCTGACATCATGAGGCAAAAGGAGAATTCATGAGTAGGTCGCTTAGTTCGATCAGTTATGGACTAATCGTATGGAGATACGTGCTGGTAGTAGACTGGTCAAACGTAATCACAGAATGGTAAGAACCTGGTCGTAAGGAGTTACGAACTGGTCGTGACCAATTACAACCTGGTCGTATAGAGATACAAACTGGTCGTAAGTGATGAGGACCTGATCATAGATCATATTACAACAAGGTTCGTCCGATTTATTCTATGTGTCTTTGGGAATCGTTATGTGCTGCTAGGTACCGCTAACGACTAGTGATCGGAAAAGAGTTTCCGAGTCATAACCGATTACACATGAACCTGTGGGGTCGCACACTTAAAGGGCAAGGATCTGTTTTGGATGGTGATCCGAATTCGTATAGGCCACGAGTTCCTAATGGGCCTCCAGGTCGAGACCCATCATGGATGCCTATATAAAGAGGGGCGGTGGCATGGGGTATAGGAGGATGATTTTTGAAAGAACTCCTAAAACCCTATAAGCCACGTCTTCTCAACCATGCTGCCGGTGCTAGCACTCCAGTGCGTGGTGATCTTGCCCCGTATGTGTGGATACCTCGGAGTGTTGTTGCGAAGCATCAGCACTAGGACGATCTGCGACTTGTGTTGATCACCGGAGACGGAGAAGAAGTCGCGTGGTGGGTACAACCACTTGAAGAAGTAGACGCGTCGCGAGTACGACTACTCGAAGGAGGAGACGCGTCGCGAGTACGACTACGACTGCATTAACTCGCTACAACGACTCAACTTCCGCTACGAGTCGGCGCGTCAAGCGGTAATCTCGTGATCTATTAATTGCGGTGGTTCCTTGGTTGCGCGGTAAATTTATTTTTGTGCTATCGTAGCCTTGCCGCGTATCCCAACAAAAGCATATCGAGTCGGGTTTGGGTTAGGCGGTTGGACTGAAGCAAGTTAGGTTGGGTCCGGTGCGGAATAATGTTTGGGTTTTGAAATTAGTTTTGACTTTGCTTTCCAGTTTTGAACGAGTTTTGAAATTAGTTTTGACTTTGCTTTCCAGTTTTGAACGAGCAATTTAAAATAGTAAAAAAATTGTAAAAATCCTAAAATTTTTCTAGAGTGTTCTCAGCTTCAATTTGAAGCTAGGAAAAAAAATTCAGATAGTTTTCAAGCCCTAGTTGTTAATTCTTTTTTCAGATCTGCATTTGCGAGTTGTCAATTTGACTTCTGAAAATTTGGTAAAAACTATATAAAATCAAGATGAATAATCTAGTATTTTAATAAATTGTTTCCAGAAACTTTTATTAACTAATTAACTCGAGCCCACACATCAAGGAGACACGGAGGTACTTAAAGCAAACCTAAACACTTTTAGCATTAAATAAACTATAAAGATAGTAATTTGCTACAGTCCAAATGCTACAGTAACTGTTCAATTTTTGGATAGTAGACAAGGGCGCAGCCGCAACATCGCCCGCAGTGTCACTGGCGATGTGGTCCACGACTACGTGAACCAAGTCCATAAATGGAAATCTCATGCCCTTGCACTCCTATTGGTATCGGCAGTGATGGCTATGATGACTTGTAGAGGCGGCGCGCCGAAGAGGGACGGTGGTGGAGCTACAAGCACTACACGCTTTGCAACTTGACGATGCTTTGAGCTATATGGTGCATGCATGAGTATCCCATACCATAGGAACCTACCTTATGGAATGAGGGTGTCGGGGTTGCTCGAAGCAAGCTTGGCGATGAGAACGCGAGGTGGCGGTGATGCCCAACCGTGGAGTAAATGACTTGAGCTGAGAGGAGAGGAAATAGGGGTCAGGGGAAGCTCAAGTGAGACCAAAATATGGTGACATAGCAAGAATTTGAGAATGGACTCACCACTTGGAGATGGGGAAGAAGAGGGGTTCGCGTACGAATATGGGGAAAATAAAATCCAAGTGATCCATATGAATGTAAAGAAAATCATCATGGGGAAAAGTTTTGTTGAGAAGAAATTCTCACGAGGATGAGATTGACACGGTGGCGGCACTTGCAAAGTGCTACCTGGCCCGAGGACGATGATTGCGTTCTAGGCGCTACTGACAATGTAAAGAGCCAAAGATTAGCGAACATGAAGACGGCGAGGAATGGAGAAGAGAAGGGACATGGAGGCGAGGAGCTGACCGGGATGACCGGGACGGAGAGGGATGCTTTGACTCCTTCTCTCCCACAGGCGAAGAGAGAAGTGAGGGGGAGGGGGAACGGTGCAGAGTTGGTTTTGTGCGATACTGAGCACGAAGAAAGAAGTGGCGTGACCTAGCAGAGCTCGATGACTGGTCGCGAAGGGCGGTGTGTGACGGTGTTGACGGAGGCGCGTCACGGCGGTGCTGCCACGCGTGGGGCGTGCACTGTGCGGCGCGGGTGCGTGGAGAAGAAGAGCTAAAAGCAAGGCCTCTTGGTCGTGCGCAATGAGGAAAAACTGTTGGAAATATGCCCTAGTGGCAATCATAGAGATGATGATATTTTATTATGTTCATGTTTTTGATAATATGCTATCATGTTCCTTGAATGAATCATTTGTTATAGATCAATAAGTATGTGACTTGTTGGTGGAACTCTTTAACTTATATGATGTCATTCTAAATGTATCCTCGGCCGGAGGTCCTTGGTGAACACCGGTGACTCTATGACTAGCACATGTATTGATTGATGACCGGTTTCACCGGTCATAGATATGGGGATATCGAATCAATAATGTGAAGCACATGTTAGAGAATATGGTGTTGGATAGACCCATCATTGAGATACTATTGAGATTGTTATGAATTTTGGGTCATTAGTTGGTCTCAAGTAATAATGATGTATAATCCTTAGACCTGAGATCAGTATGGTTTCCTACATGTGTAATAGCACTCTTAGGGGTTGCCAAACGCTACTCCGTAACTGGGTAGTTATAAAGGTAGCTTTCGGATATGCTATGAAACATGCGGAGGAATGTGACTGGTCGAGATGGGATTTGTCCTCCTAACATAACAGAGAGATGTCTCGGCCCTCGTGGTGATCGATAAAGAAAGTGCATGGCCATGCCACTAGTGGTCGAAGTGTCGACCGCATGATATTATCCGACACCCGATCGAGAAAGAATTGAACAGTCCATGGATGACACATCATCTCACCTGGAGTTCAACCTGACATCATGAGGCAAAAGGAGAATTCATGAGTAGGTCGCTTAGTTCGATCAGTTATGGACTAATCGTATGGAGATACGTGCTGGTAGTAGACTGGTCAAACGTAATCACAGAATGGTAAGAACCTGGTCGTAAGGAGTTACGAACTGGTCGTGACCAATTACAACCTGGTCGTATAGAGATACAAACTGGTCGTAAGTGATGAGGACCTGATCATAGATCATATTACAACAAGGTTCGTCCGATTTATTCTATGTGTCTTTGGGAATCGTTATGGCCGCTAGGTACCGCTAACGACTAGTGATCGGAAAAGAGTTTCCGAGTCATAACCGATTACACATGAACCTGTGGGGTCGCACACTTAAAGGGCAAGGATCTATTTTGGATGGTGATCCGAATTCGTATAGGCCACGAGTTCCTAATGGGCCTCCAGGTCGAGACCCATCATGGATGCCTATATAAAGAGGGGCGGTGGCATGGGGTATAGGAGGATGATTTTTGAAAGAACTCCTAAAACCCTATAAGCCACGTCTTCTCAACCATGCTGCCGGTGCTAGCACTCCAGTGCGTGGTGATCTTGCCCCGTATGTGTGGATACCTCGAGTGTTGTTGCGAAGCATCAAGACTAGGACGATCCGCGACTTGTGTTGATCACCGGAGACGGAGAAGAAGTCGCGTGGTGGGTACAACCACTTGAAGAAGTAGACGCGTCGCGAGTACGACTACTCGAAGGAGGAGACGCGTCGCGAGTACGACTACGACTGCATTAACTCGCTACAACGACTCAACTTCCGCTACGAGTCGGCGCGTCAAGCGGTAATCTCGTGATCTATTAATTGCGGTGGTTCCTTGGTTGCGCGGTAAATTTATTTTTGTGCTATCGTAGCCTTGCCGCGTATCCCAACAAAAGCATATCGAGTCGGGTTTGGGTTAGGCGGTTGGACTGAAGCAAGTTAGGTTGGGTCCGGTCAAGGAATAATGTTTGGGTTTTGAAATTAGTTTTGACTTTGCTTTCCAGTTTTGAACGAGTTTTGAAATTAGTTTTGACTTTGCTTTCCAGTTTTGAACGAGCAATTTAAAATAGTAAAAAAATTGTAAAAATCCTAAAATTTTTCTAGAGTGTTCTCAGCTTCAATTTGAAGCTAGGAAAAAAAATTCAGATAGTTTTCAAGCCCTAGTTGTTAATTCTTTTTTCAGATCTGCATTTGCGAGTTGTCAATTTGACTTCTGAAAATTTGGTAAAAACTATATAAAATCAAGATGAATAATCTAGTATTTTAATAAATTGTTTCCAGAAACTTTTATTAACTAATTAACTCGAGCCCACACATCAAGGAGACACGGAGGTACTTAAAGCAAACCTAAACACTTTTAGCATTAAATAAACTGTAAAGATAGTAATTTGCTACAGTCCAAATGCTACAGTAACTGTTCAATTTTTGGATAGTAGACAAGGGCGCAGCCGCAACATCGCCCGCAGTGTCACTGGCGATGTGGTCCACGACTACGTGAACCAAGTCCATAAATGGAAATCTCATGCCCTTGCACTCCTATTGGTATCGGCAGTGATGGCTATGATGACTTGTAGAGGCGGCGCGCCGAAGAGGGACGGTGGTGGAGCTACAAGCACTACACGCTTTGCAACTTGACGATGCTTTGAGCTATATGGTGCATGCATGAGTATCCGACAGTCATAGGGAACCTACCTTATGGAATGAGGGTGTCAGGGTTGCTCGAAGCAAGCTTGGCGATGAGAACGCGAGGTGGCGGTGATGCCCAACCGTGGAGTAAATGACTTGAGCTGAGAGGAGAGGAAATAGGGGTCAGGGGAAGCTCAAGTGAGACCAAAATATGGTGACATAGCAAGAATTTGAGAATGGACTCACCACGCTGGAGATGGGGAAGAAGAGGGGGTTCGCGGCCGAATATGGGGAAAATAAAAATCCAGTGATCCATATGAATGTAAAGAAAAATCATCATGGGGAAAAGTTTTGTTGAGAAGAAATTCTCACCAGGGATGAGATTGACACGGTGGCGGCACTCGGTGTGCGGCTACCGGCTCCGAGGACGATGATTGCGTTCTAGGCGCTACAGACAATGTAAAGAGCCAGCATTAGCGAACATGAAGACGGCGAGGAATGGAGAAGAGAAGGGACATGGAGGCGAGGAGCTGACCGGGATGACCGGGACGGAGAGGGATGCTTTGACTCCTTCTCTCCCACAGGCGAAGAGAGAAGTGAGGGGGAGGGGGAACGGTGCAGAGTTGGTTTTGTGCGATACTGAGCACGAAGAAAGAAGTGGCGTGACCTAGCAGAGCTCGATGACTGGTCGCGAAGGGCGGTGTGTGACGGTGTTGACGGAGGCGCGTCACGGCGGTGCTGCCACGCGTGGGGCGTGCGCTGTGCGGCGCGGGTGCGTGGAGAAGAAGAGCTAAAAAGCAAGGCCTACTGGTCAGCGGCAATGAGGAAAAACTGTTGGAAATATGCCCTAGTGGCAATCATAGAGATGATGATATTTTATTATGTTCATGTTTTTGATAATATGCTATCATGTTCCTTGAATGAATCATTTGTTATAGATCAATAAGTATGTGACTTGTTGGTGGAACTCTTTAACTTATATGATGTCATTCTAAATGTATCCCTGGCCGGAGGTCACTGGTCGGAACACCAGTGACTCTATGACTAGCACATGTATTGATTGATTACCGGGTTTCACCGGTCATAGATATGGGGATATCGAATCAATAATGTGAAGCACATGTTAGAGAACATGGTGTTGGATAGACCCATCATTGAGATACTATTGAGATTGTTATGAATTTTTGTGTCATTAGTTGGTCTCAAGTAATAATGATGTATAATCCTTAGACCTGAGATCAGTATGGTTTCCTACATGTGTAATAGCACTCTTAGGGGTTGCCAAACGCTACTCCGTAACTGGGTAGTTATAAAGGTAGCTTTCGGATATGCTATGAAACATGCGGAGGAATGTGACTGGTCGAGATGGGATTTGTCCCTCCTAACATAACAGGAGAGATGTCTCTGGGCCCCTCGTGGTGATCAGATAAAGAAAGTGCATGGCCATGCCACTAGTGGTCGAAGTGTCGACCGCATAATATTATCCGACACCCGATCGAGAAAGAATTGAACAGTCCATGGATGACACATCATCTCACCTGGAGTTCAATCTGACATCATGAGGCAAAAGGAGAATTCATGAGTAGGTCGCTTTTTTCGATCAGTTATGGACTAGTCGTATGGAGATACGTGCTGGTAGTAGACTGGTCAAACGTAATCACAGAATGGTAAGAACCTGGTCGTAAGGAGTTACGAACTGGTCGTGACCAATTACAACCTGGTCGTATAGAGATACAAACTGGTCGTAAGTGATGAGGACCTGATCATAGATCATATTACAACAAGGTTCGTCCGATTTATTCTATGTGTCTTTGGGAATCGTTATGTGCTGCTAGGTACCGCTAACGACTAGTGATCGGAAAAGAGTTTCCGAGTCATAACCGATTACACATGAACCTGTGGGGTCGCACACTTAAAGGGCAAGGATCTATTTTGGATGGTGATCCGAATTCGTATAGGCCACGAGTTCCTAATGGGCCTCCAGGTCGAGACCCGTCATGGATGCCTATATAAAGAGGGGCGGTGGCATGGGGTATAGGAGGATGATTTTTGAAAGAACTCCTAAAACCCTATAAGCCGCGTCTTCTCAACCATGCTGCCGGTGCTAGCACTCCAGTGCGTGGTGATCTTGCCCCGTATGTGTGGATACCTCGGAGTGTTGTTGCGAAGCATCAGCACTAGGACGATCTGCGACTTGTGTTGATCACCGGAGACGGAGAAGAAGTCGCGTGGTGGGTACAACCACTTGAAGAAGCAGACGCGTCGCGAGTACGACTACTCGAAGGAGGAGACGCGTCATGAGTACGACTACGACTGCATTAACTCGCTACAACGACTCAACTTCCGCTACCAGTCGGCGCGTCAAGCGGTAATCTCGTGATCTATTACTTGCGGTGGTTCCTTGGTTGCGCGGTAAATTTATTTTTGTGCTATCGTAGCCTTGCCGCGTATCCCAACAAAAGCATATCGGGTCGGGTTTGGGTTAGGCGGTTGGACTGAAGCAAGTTAGGTTGGGTCCGGTGCGGAATAATGTTTGGGTTTTGAAATTAGTTTTGACTTTGCTTTCCAGTTTTGAACGAGCAATTTAAAATAGTAAAAAAATTGTAAAAATCCTAAAATTTTTCTAGAGTGTTCTCAGCTTCAATTTGAACCTAGGAAAAAAAATTCAGATACTTTTCAAGCCCTAGTTGTTAATTCTTTTTTCAGATCTGCATTTGCGAGTTGGTTTGCATTTTGGTGAGGTCAATTTGACTTCTGAAAATTTGGTAAAAACTATATAAAATAAATGTGAATAATCTAGTATTTTAATAAATTGTTTCCAGAAACTTTTATTAACACATTTTTCAATATTCGGAAGGACACTCGAATTCAATATAAAGTTTCAAAATCTGAGTGAACTTTATTACAAACAACAAAAGGTTAAAATATTTCCAAAATTACACACATAATCGTGAGATGCTCTACTACTACACCAACTTAGGGATTTTGGAGACGTTACAGTTCATGGTGATAATATGATATCTACCTCGTTGGTAGAGATTCCACAAGAGTGGAGAGATCCCCAATCCTTTTGAGGGTGGGCTTCAGGAAGGGTGAATACTGTCGCGGCTATTCACTTAGGTTATACCGATATAAGCGATGAAATGAGCATGTGAAATAGAGATACATTGCATTAATGAAAAGAGGATGGTGTAACTTGGACATATGATTGGTGACGATATTATCGTTTATGGTTATTAAACATTTTTTTTATTGTTTTATTATATACTTACTGAGTCGTGGACTTACCCTTGTTTTGTTGTTATTTTTAGGTGGATGTGGATGGCATCATGCATGGGAGGGAGTAGCACATGTGCATCACGTGCAAACACCACATTTATGTAATTTATATTACCATGTTTTCATTAAATCTAGCATCATGATAATTCCCTTAAGGATCTACTAGGCTTGATTATTATTAGATTCATGGACTGGAACTTTGGTTGATTTAATAATAGTTAATTTGTTATAGTTTGATTTATTATCTCTTGATTCATTATTACTTGTTGCCATCCAATATAACAGGAGCATGGTTCTGGCATTTCTTGGATGCGAGTATCCCAAGCGTTTCTTGGATGTGGGTATCCCAAGTGTTTCTTGGGCCCGGGTATCCCGCGTGTGTTACCAAGCTGTGACAGTTAATCATTTCTGCATTCATGTTGTTTAGTTTGTTCTTTTGTGACTCATCGACGGGATTTATTCCATGCATACGTTGCTGGAATTATTGTTAATTATAATTTAAATTGGTAGCCAGAGTTGTTTGGGTTAGGGAAAACTCTATCGTGAAATTTAAATCGAGAATCGCTAGCTACGTAATTATCGGTGGGGTCCGATAAAATTTCATACCGGACAAGTTTTTTTGGAATTGTCTAATTTTCATCCAAATTCAATTTTTAATTGAAAATTTATTCATCTTTACATTTGAAAAATTAAGATTCCAATTCAAATTTTTTTTCCAAAATTTTGCCAAAATATCTAATAACCGGTTGTTACCGGGTCTATCGGTGGGGTCCGAAAAAAAATCGGAGACGATACAGCTTACCTGGTTTGGGTGACATTCCGAACTCAGTTCAAAGGCTGATTTGGAAACATGAGTGGTCTATATTGTATCTCTTGACGATATGTATAACTTTCGTTTACGTCCATTTAGATGCCCAAATTGAGCATTTTCGGTACCTGTTATTTCTTTGGTTTTACCCAAGCTTGACTTCTTTCAATTTTTTTTTTGATATCGGGAATTCCAAATCACCTTTATTCCACTTACAAATAAAATAGAACTACTAAAGTTTGATTTTATAATGAATTATGCAGTGTTTATGAGCTAGCCAATCCATATCGAGTTTTATGGCATTTCATACTAAGAACATGATCCGAAGTGCATAAAAAGGTACACACTAGGGGTGTATCACTGGCACAATCAGCTACCCAGTTGTATGTTATTTGGTAAATATCCAACCAGTAAATTAAAAAAAAAACTAATGTAGTCATGAACATACCCATGTTACAAGTGTAACTTGATGGTGTAACTGTAAGAAAAATCATGCTCATGTTCTTCGGTGATAGCTCGTAGGACATGCAGTGGATAATAAAAAAGTGAACAACTCCCATCAAGAGCCTCGTTCGTTGCTTCCTTCTCCATCTCCGTCGATGATTCTACCGTGCAGCAGCCACCCTTGCTCCAACCCGCCGACACCATGACTGTTTGTTGTGCACCTGTCGCTGCCCGCTGCTACCACTACTCGCAGTCGCAACCAGCACGGCACCGTCACCGAACTCAATCACTAACCACCTTACCGACCTTCTAAATGGAGTCGATATGCACTTTATGGAAAGCATGAGTCCCAGGGTTGACCTATTTTTTGCTCAATTATAGCCCAAAGGGTGTGGGCATTGCTCGGTCTATCCACAAAAACTAGAGTAGTTAAAGAAGATATACGGCCAAGTGGGAGAGCGATAACTGTCCAATAGTCCATATTCCTTGACAATTATAAAACCTAGAACTTGGATCACATCTAGGTATTTCCAATTCAATTTCCACCACAGAAAGTTTTATCAACAAAATTTCGCTGGTAACCGCCGGTTACCAGCGTTATCAGTGGGATCCGATAAAAATTCATACCGGACAAAAAAATTGGATTTGTCTCATTTTCATCCAAAATTTATTTTTTAATTCAAAATTTAGATAAATTTTGTCTTTATATTTGAAAATTTCATATTTCAATTTAAAATTTCATCCAAAATTTTGCCAAAATATCCGGTAACAGGAAGTATTGCCGAAATTTTCATCTTGACTTCTTTCATTGTTTGTTGTATACACTGGCTACTATTGCAGGGACTAGTGTATAATACACAGAGAATCTATGATATTACTTCTGGGTCTGACAGTTAATGGGGTGATTGTCTTAGTGTTTTTTTTTGCTTGTTAGTCGTGTTAGAGTCTCTGTATGGAGATGAATGTGTACCAGTTGAGTTGAGTTCCTACATGGAGCTATGTGCGTTTAGTTTGCTTGTAGACCGCTTCATGTGGAGGCGTAGCTAGTGGTCTAAATCATATGTTGAGTCTAAAGCCATCAACTAGGAGAAGACAAGTATGGATTGAGGGTGATTGTTAGAAATTAATCTAGACTTGCCAAGTAATAGGGCGTTAGGATCTTGATGCTATGAACATCGAATCAAATCAGTTTATTTCCTTCGTTAGGCCTTCCATGTTTAGTTGTTGGCTTGGATAGCAAGTTGGTGAGGTAGTACTTAAAACGACGTATAATCAGATGTGTTTGATAAGAGAATAGAGAAAACAGAAAAGTTTTTGCTTGACAGGTTGCAACCGAGCACCAAAGTTCTTTTATGCACCCGTTTTTGTTCTCTTTCTACCGTGAATTGGTGTGTGTATCCTGGTGCTTGTTTGAGTTGTGTCTATGGGTTCGCGTACATGAATATCTGATCTGGTCCAACATGCTGTAGCACTAATAGAATAATACAACGTCCAGAATACAATTTGGTGACACTAATACGCCTGAACCTCTAAGAGAAAAGAACAACCGGAAGAACTGTGAGCAAAAAACAGAAAGGAGCAAACCAACTCTCTCCAATGATCTGGGGAGAAGTTAAAAAAAATGCAAAATTTGTACCGATGGTTGGATCAAGATTTCCAAGACAGATCTAGATTTATAACAAAAAAAAAATTATCGAAAAGGGAAAAAATTCATTAATCTTGCACGCTATAAAATATAGGCATCGGATGTTTCAAATAATTCACGCCCGGTTTACACCCCAGATTCTAATCTTCAATTACACCACAAGAAAAGCATAAGCTATAAGGATAAGAAATAGATAGAGCCACTGCTCAATTGTTTCTAGTCTGACTAGTGAACAGATCTCATATCCCGAAACCAATAACACAGCACAAACCCCACTCGACTGGTCCTCTGCTGCTTCAGTAACGATGGTCGTCGTCCTCCACTCGCCTGCAGCGCAGCCCCCTCACATCCTTTTTCCAAAACACATCTTCGTCATCGTCGCCATTGTCTTCGCAGTCATCACCTTCTCCTGCACGTTTGTACCTACCTCCCCTTCTGCCTCGTCCAAATCTCTCCTTGAGAGCACGGACCACCTTCTTCTTGGTCATCTTTGACCTTGGCATCATCTTCCTTAAGTTCCTTGCCAGTGTCATCGACGGTGGCGTTGGGTCGTCCAGTGGACGGCCGATGACATACCCGAATGGAAGCTTCTGGACGATCTTCACGGGAGAGGCGGTGGCGGGGCGTTCAACAATGCCGAGTGGGAAGATCAGCGGGCTGAGGCGAAACGACGAGTGCTCCGACTCCGAGTCGTCGTCTGTGCAGAATGTGCGCGGCTCCGAGCTGTTCGCGGACACGAACGTCTCCGCGTCGCCCTCGTCCCCTGCGTCGTCCATGGTCTCGCTGTTAGCTGCTTTGGAGCGCGATCTGAATGCTTGGGAGATGCGCCATTTATGTTTCAAGGGCGAGAGTAGCTTCACTACCCTCTTCTTTATCTCCTTGCTCGAGACCGTCTTGCCGTTTCGCGTAGCTGCAGAGCAGTGGAATGGGTGGGAGCCATCGTCGGAGCTTTCAACGGCGTGGACGCAGGCAGCGGTGGAGTGGAGCTTGACAGAACCATGCATCCCGGCCATTCTCTCTCTCTCTCTCTCAGTTGCAGTTGGAGAAGATAAGGAATCGAGATGGTGTGTAGTGTACTATGTAGAGGAGGTAATATTATAAGGATTGAGTAAAGGAAAAATGGAAAATGGTAGCCAATGAACGCCATTATCTCAGTGGAAAAGGAAAACAGATTTGAATTTCTAATTGATGACGAAACAGTAAGAGATAAGTTCAACGATAAAGGCTAACATTAATTTGCGTAAAAATGGTATTGTAAGGTTTGGAAATATTCAGGAATAAAGTATATCCTACTGAAGCATATATGAATAAATGATGGTGCTTCAAATGTAATTGTTTCCCCATTACAAGGTTCAATGCAGGAAACAGGCATTAATAGCCGGACTTCTATTTGACGAATATTTGGTTCATCGAGAGCACATCGCACAGCGGCAGTTTCATTCTAGTAGTGCCTTACTACGACTGGACCCTAGCTCACCAGGCAGTGACGTAGGCTGCCGCATATTGTACCAGTAGTCGATCGGCAGCTGAATTGATGGTGTGCACCTGCAGCCGGCGGTGTCGCCGGAGCTATTGGAGGAACAACGTGGCGGAGGCTATATTGTACAAGAGCAACAACGTGGCGGAGGCAGCAGCCACCAAGCAATCCTATAAGTAGCGGAGGCATAATTAAAGATGGGGATAGGTCATAGGGATAACAACTGGGCACGGCGGGCATGAGCAACAGATGTCATGCTTGGATGCTACGGAACAATAGTCGAGGAAGATGGCCGATGTACGGCGGCAACAGATCTAAAGAGGCATCCGATATCAGTGCCCACAGGTGAATTGGTGGTTGATAACCCGTGCATCCGCACAAACATGATATTTATAGGAGAACCTCTAATTAATATAGATTATAGGATAATTTTTAATTAGTATAGATATAGATAGAATGATTGGATGGTTAGAATTTTTTTCTTTTTCTCTGATTAATGTGGTAATTTCTAATATATTTTCTTTTTCTCCGATTAATATGAGAATTTCTACCTTTTTATCTCCTAGGATTAATATAAAAGCTTCTAGAAGCGCCTCCAATAAGTATAGATATAGATAGATAGATAGGTAATTGAGCACTAAGGTGCTAATGACAATCTTGACCGTTGGATAATGCAGCATGTTTAATGTAGAGCATTAGTGTTGGGAGCATGTAATGTGTTTAATGCAGACACATTAGTGAAGGCGCATTGGAGGTGGGAGTATGCAGGGTGATTAAATGGTTTAGAGGTAGGAGCCTATTAATCTTGACTGTTCAATCTAGATCCGACGGTCAAGATTGTCATTAGCACCTAATCACTCAATTACCCATTAGCTCTATATACACACACGCGCGCACACACTAATTAGAAGCTCTTCCGTAAGCGTCCACCGTTAGTCATAGAAGATAAAAAAGATTAAAAATTCTCATATTAATTATAAAAATAAAATAAAAGAATCACAATCATTCATCTTCTCTAATCAACGTAATCAAAGGCTAAGATTTAAACTTTGCCCACAATAGATTTCAATTCGTATTAAATTGCGGTATTCACATCCAAAGGTGTCTGTTCCTATGTGCTCCTACATTCCGTGGAAGGAACACGTAACAAGGCAAACATATCAACCATAACATAATCCATGTTGAAAATATGCCAGTGTCCATAAGAGTAGAGAACGTAATGAATTTTACTACTACAAATTGGACAAACACGGACTCCATTGTTCAGCTCAGTTAAAAGGGAAAACATGTATAACAATTGATAGATGTACCAACGGATGGCACCTAACTTCCCAAGACTTGCTAGTGTATTCAATCAAAACTCCTAAACATTTTAATGAAGTTTTGCAACCCAAGTTTCAAACCTACACAAATTTAGGAATCTAGGAATTGAAAGAATAAAAAAAGTAAATGTGAAAACATAAAAGGACAAGAGACAAACAGAATTTTTTTTACCGAAGTCTTAGAGATTCGGTAATCTCCCCTAATCCTCGTTGGAGCACTCTCACAATAGTCAAGCTCCTACTTGAACCCGCACAAGGATCCAAATAATCAACTCATAGTAGTCTTTCTCATCTCTCGATAAGTGGACTACAAACCTTCACAAACCTCTTGGTGCCTTCCACAAGCTCCTTCATGGAAGGTCACCAAGAGCACACTTCCAAGTCGTCTAACAATCACCAAATTCCAAAAGTAATAAGCCCAAAAATGTCACTTGAACACAACAAGGCCAAACAACTAGATGTAATAACCACTAAGGTTTAATCCACTCTCTCACACTCTGCGGGACATTGCGCATGGAATACCTAAAACCTACACGTGTGTACAGTACTAGTTCTATGATCAGTGACTAGTACACACATTCACAAGATTGACATACACATTGTCGAGACCCATATTTACACATCTGAAACCCTTTGTGTATTCTGAACTAGTCCCAGATCAGTATCTAGCTCACACAAAAAGCATCAATGAAATATTATCCATTTATCGATTTAACTAAAAGATCTCAAAATAAAAAATAGTAATAATAAATGGACCTTATGGTCAATGTTTACTTAACTTGCCATGCAAGCCAATTGGTTGGTTTGATTTATAAAATAAATTTTCAAATTTCTGACTAAAATGACCATGCTAACTATGGTTGTGTCCTACAGTCGATATGACCCTGATACCATGTCTGTCAAGACCACGGATCACTAAATTCTAGCCGTTTGTGTATTCTGAACTAGTCTCGTGATCAGTAGCTAATTCACATAATTGTAACATTGATTAAATCATATCCATACAATGAAACAGTTAAGAAGTGAGCAAAATAATATCTATAGAAGCAACAGACCTTATGGTCAAGGTTTACATTGTTTGTCACACAGTTCTTAAGACAACTGGGTAAACTTCCAACCGAATAAAATAACTCATGAAAGCCATCCGACATGCAATCGAGTGGAGAACATGACTATTCGAATAGTTTTATACTTTGGAGAGGTTATACAGCTTGACCCACAAGAGATAATTAACTCATAATGTCAATCAAAACATACTTCCAAAGGTGTGTGACTAAGTTATTATCAAAAGGCTATTACAAAACTCTATTTTGACCCAGTCCTGCTTGCTAAGGTTTCATCATTCAGCTAGGACCCCTTTTTGCGCCAATTAATCAACCCAAACAGAACTAAATTAAAATATTGCTGATTTGTTTGCCAAGTTTACCCCACCCTGGACATACGGTTGTATGGTAAGGCCTAGGTCAGTGGTGTACAAATTTATGTCCTTTGAGAGGATCCCGAAATATTGGAGGTTTATACCGAATTAACAATCATACCAAAAGCATGATCCTTAATCAAGAATAACCGGTTCTTAATTAAAAATCATACTAGAAGCATAATTATTAACAAGTTACAATTCCAATATTCAGGTTCCCAAATATATGTCATGCAACAGCTCCCAAGATCAACGACCATTGCACATAATTAAACACAATATATTACCATACGGTTTGATTATACAATATCAAGTGAACTTGGTTCACAACAAAAGCTAACAGTGGAAGGTAGAAATAAACAGCAAAAGACCACCAATGGCCCCATCACCATCAGGCTATTGAGTGGAGATTAGAACCAGCTTCACTCGTTAGCGTCGCCCTGATCGACGCTAACGGGCATCTCATACAAATAACCATCCTCACCTGCAACAAGAGGTTATAAAACCTGAGTACAGAAGGTACTCGCAAGACTTACACAAACTATTTAAAAGAAAGTGTTTGAGAGGTCCTATACAAAGGATTAGAATTTGTATATGCATAAGGTTAATAACAGGAAGATTATAATGGTTCAATTTTGCGTAAAGCAATACATCTTAACCTACACTTGATAAGTTTTGAGAAGGCATTTTTGATAAACCCATTTGGACTAAAACAGTAAATAAAAGAGAGAATAATCATAAAGAATACCACATTTAAGTGGCTATCCCAATTCACCGGAAACATTGTATAGCAAAGGCTTAAACCGAATTACATAGATAAAAATGTTTCATTTCAAAGTCTATACAAAGATCTATTCAATTCAAGCGTTGTTCAGAATCAGTGGACACGGCTATTCGAATAGTTTTAATCCCTGCAGGGGTGTATATCTTTACCCACACGACTTAGTTAGCCCGTAAGCCATCTAGAATAATAGCACACTACCTTTGGTATGACGGCCGGGTAAACTAAGATTCGATATTTTTCAACAAGTTGACACTGTTGAGCTGAAATACCCATGTGTGACTAATCCCGCCCAGTACAAGTTACTAGCGTAACTCGCCAACCGGGGCCCACATGATGTGCCGGAATGCCGATCCAAAAATGAAATTAAATGATGATAAAGTAGAGCTATGCTAGTGCACATATTATTTCGCAATCGAGACCCTCAAGGTACATACATGTGATGGAACGCATGTATGGCCTCACCCTCCTAAGAACATATCATATAGCTAGATACGAAATCAAACACATATGTCCTCACTTTCCTGTGTTCCAACTCAATAGCACTAACCCTTTACTTAACCAAACAGCGCCCATACACTGCGTGTGGAAGTACGGTGGGGCTTGAATCATTTAGTCAATGTTCAGTCCTTAATCAATCCAGACAAGACTACCACATTTCCCAATCTCGTGCACGAAGGCACCATCACTAGCATCCACTTGTCCGGATTTAAAATTTGGGTGAAAGAACAAAAGTTGCTTTCATTTTCAAATTTGAATAGACTGAACAACGAATCAAAATAAATGAAATTCATTTAATGTTCCAAGTTTGGTAAAATAAACTTGACACACTACCGACTACGTGGCTAAGCAATTTCTAACATAAGTAGTTTAGTATAAAAACACTACCCTAGGTTTGAGTGTATGATCTAATTAAAGGTAAGCCTCAAGAGTTTGATAGTAACTTGTTACAGATCACAATAAATTTTAGGAATTTGGCATGCAACAGTGTCACTGTTTTTAGAAATCTACAGTATAAAAATTGGGATCAACATGGTGCAGAAAGGATGCTTGCCTTGGTAATAGTAAACCTCTTGTTCAGGTTCTTGTTGGTCATAAACAGTTTCAACCGCTTCCGAAGAACCAGAATCTAGAACACAAAAGTCCAATGAAAAGCAAGAAAGTGGCAAAGAACAAAATGCATAAAAGAGTGCATGATCAATAGCTCAATGCATAATTAACAATATGCTTAAGTTACTTCTAGATTAAGTAAGGATAATGACCCATATAATAGCTGCTGTCACATGTGATCAAACTTTAATGGTTAGTAAAGCATTGTAGTTTCAGATTTCCAAAACTACAAACAGGACAAGTCAAAAATGAATATGTTGATTTATGTATACTATAAGCAAAATACTCTGCTAAAGCTACATCTTGATGCACATTGTCGACATGACCAGCAGTAGCAACAAATCAGAAATGGGACTTTCAGATTTAGCTACAACTTCAGTTCTAGCAAAACTGAAATGCGGACAGATTGCAAAGAAACAGATTGGTGATCTACGATATTAGGAGAAATTGATATTCTGGATTAATTCACAGCTAATTAAGTAATATTCAAAGTCTAACTCATCACTTACCATCAATTAGCAAACACTAGCAATTTCGCTAAAAGCGTACTCTGATTTGAGTTTAGCAAAACTGAGATTTGGGCAGATTGAAAAGCGATGGCTTGCTGATTTTTGCATTCAACAAAATAATGATTTCACTTAGATTACGTGTTAATGAGCAAAACTTAAAGGCTAACTTACTATTTAGCATCAGTTACTAGTAATCATCAAAATTTGAGGCTTACTTTGAATAGCAGTTGTCAGATTTTCGAAAACTGAAAATCTGAACAGATTATCAAGAAAGAATTGATGCTCCAATAGACTATAACAAAATGACATTCTTGATTGAGCTACAGCGAGACAAGTAAAACTAAAAGATTATCTTGTCACTTAACATCCATTAACACTACTCATCCCAATTCGGTTGAAATGGAGCTACAGTTTCAGATTCTGAAACCGAAACAGCACAGACTCACCAATAGTAAATTTGCTGCTATGTTAGGCTATGAAAAATTGATATGGTGGGATCAAATTACAGTTAAATGAGTATACTTTAAAGCCTAGCTCTTCATTAATATTAGTTAACACTAATTACCAGATTTCGGTTGAACTGGGACTGCAGGTTGCAGGTTCGGCAACTGAACAGGACAGATTACAAATTGAATGTTACTGAACTAAACCTTCACAAGCAAGTTGGTACAATTTAGTTTAGAGTATTTTTAACTAGATCAGGAGATTAACTCACCCTTCACTAGTAGCAATTGGCAAGAATTAAAGAAGTTGTTGTACACATGGCTAGTTCAACCGAAAATGAAACAGTGTTCACTCGGCTGATCTGGGCAGATTGTAGAAATTAGAAGTTTTCTGTTTTAGCAAATTTTGAATAAGAAGATGTGCTTGTTTAAGTTGTAGTTACACAAATTGAACTACTGATTTACAATCCCTTAATCTTTAGTTAATACTATTTATAAAAATGAGGCTTCAATCTGTACTGCAGGTTTCAGATTTTGAAACTGAGTTTAGGATAGATTTATAAAAGAATTGTTTACTAATCTTTACATACACAAGTAATTACTTTGCTTAAACTTAGAGTAATCTTAACTAATACAGTGATCTAACTTGTCCTTAGGATGCTCAAGATGACAGGAATCAAAGTCTGCTTACCAACTGGATTAGAAGAAGATGAAGTCCAGATATCGTCCAACACAGTAAGGATCCAAAGTTCTCTTCTCAGTTTCACCGAAGCAGGAAGTCACCACTGATGCTCTAACTGTCTTGGTTCAACTGAAAACTACCTCTGCTCAACTGGGAAGAAAGGAAGACAGGAGGAGCTGTTTCGGTCAAGATGATAGGGTTCTCAAAAGGTTAGAGGTTAATGGAAAGTTAAACCTCCAGAGAAAAAGAGAGGGTTCTAGAGATGCTGCGGTGGCACTTTCGTTTACCTTGACCGCTCGATGGTCTGACCGCTTGGTCGGCAGTGAGGCTCACGGCAGATAAGGAAAAGAAAAGAGAGCTTTCTTTGCTCTGTCTTTGGCTCGCCGCCTGTGAGTTCTTGCTATCGGCAGCCAAATCCAATGGCATTTGATCAACATTATCAAGGCACTTGGTGCTTCTCATCAGCTGCTGTGCTCCCAGCCAAAAGAAAGAAAAGACAATTGCCGGCCCGTAGAGCTGAGCTCTTGCTGTTAGCAGCAGCAATGTCCAACATCAGCTGATCAGCACTAACAAAGCATTCGGTGATCAGATAGAGAATCGAATGTTCCTACGGAAATAAGGGCTAGGATCAATTTTTTTGCTAGAAAAAGAGGATTTTTTTAATTATAACAACATATCCAAGTTTCAAAATAAACAGTGATGCTACAGAAAACATCTTATTACTGTTTATTAAAACTGGGCTGTTACATCCTTAGTCACTACACGGGCGGCAACCACATCCCAAAATCATCTCTTTTACTGCACGATCACTCGCCTGAGTATGAAATCCTTTTTGGTTCAAGCCCAACCAAATGACAACCCTTGGCATGGCATAACAAATTTTAATATCAGTGGACACGCCATAATTCCATATTTCATTAAGTCAAATTTAATAATTTATGAATATATGATCATGAATCCCATCGTACAACTAAAACATGGCTAAGCATAATACGCATCCATATTGGTAATTAAATATGTCCAACTAAGATTAACTCAAGCTATGGTGTCCAAGGGAACATGTTATTCCCAATTTTTCAAGGAGGCATAATGTCATATGGGTACTTAAATGTTCTCGAAAACCGTTGATATAAATTTACCAATTGTCACAGCTCCAAGTTAATTAATGATAATTATTATGCATCTCATCAGCATGCATATTGTTTGTGAAGTATTTCGTCATTTGTTGCACTTGGAAAATCTTAAACAAATATTAAACTTTAACCTGAATGAACTCCTGTGAAGAAAAACAGGAATAAGTCCTTACAAAGACCTATGTAAAATAATTTATTCAAATACTATAATATTTATCATGTATGGATTTCCCCAAATTGTTAGAACTTAATTCACCTTTGAGAAAATTCAAACCAAGTTCTATTTGGCCGTGCGCTTTTGAATATAAAATACGCAAATAAAAATGTGAACAGCGAGGTTTAAAAATTGATCTGGGTACTAGGTCGTCTGTGATAAGGCGACCACTATAGCTTATTTTGTAGTAGTGATTTCACATTTTGGAATTAAATCTAATCTGAATATTCCAGCAATACTATCAAAACCAATATGACAAAACTGAGAATGCCATATATTGGTCTCACATTTATTCAAACTAGTTGCAACATTCAGACTACGATAAATATTCTAAAGTACTTATGCAGAACAAGCCTTGCTCTCATAGCCTTTACCAACAAAGTTACCAAACATAGATATTACAATTTTATTTGATTCAAATACTAGCTTATAACCATCCCTGCATAGGAGAGAACCACTAACGAGGTTCTTGTTTATTGTTGGCGCATGTTGTACGTTCTTCAAGTGGACAATATTCCCTGAAGAAAGCCTTAGATCCACCGTGCCAACACCAAGAACAGAAGCAAGCGACCCATTCCCTAGTAGGACAGAGGAAGCCACGGTTGCATGATAAAAAGAAAACAAGGAAATATAAGAACAAACATGAACATTAGCTGCAGTATGAACCTACCAACTAGTGGATTAACATGATGAAAATACAGCAGGTGGATTACCATACCCTCCTGTTGAGGCCTCGTCTGTGATCACGTTAACAACCTTTTTCTTTGGCTGTACACCATCTTTCTCTTGTGGAAATGACAGTCTTTCGCCATTTCACCGTTTTTCCCACACACAAAGTAGGTGATGTTCCTCATATCCTTATTCTAAGTTTTCTTTTTGAAGCTAGTTGTCTTGTTTGGTTTAAAGCCTTTGTTAGTCCTGCCATATCTCTTTTCTATAACATTTGCATCGATTTGATTGTTCTTACTGGAAGTGCTTGGTATATCTTTTGCTCTTGCCTTTTCTTCCACATCAAGGGCAGCAATGAGATTCTCAATAGATATCTCTTCCCTCTTGTGCTTTAAGCCAGTGGCAAAACCCCACTATAAAGCAGGAAGTTTGGCAACAATATCTGCAGCCACAAACTTAGGAGGCAAAACACAACCCAGATGTGCAATCTCTCCGATCAGTAACTGTAGCTCATAAGCTTGTGCAACTATCGACTTAGCATCTTCCACACTGTAGTTGAAGAATTCCTCACACATATAGAGCCAACGACTAGCCTCAGTTTTGACATATTTGTGTTCGAGTGCATCCCATAACTTTATGGCGGACTTGAAGTCCATGTACACATCATTGAGCTGGTCGTCCAGTATGGTCAGTATGCATCCAAGGGCGGTGTTGTTATCTGTGTCAAACTTCATGGTCTGTTCAATTGTAAATGGATACTGTGGTCGGATCACCCACCACAGCCCCAAAGACATGGTCCAAAACTTAACTCTTGTCATCCATCTACGAAAGTTCTGACCAGAAAACCTCTCAGGTTTCATAGCATTAGAAGCACCAACCATTGCTGAATCACAAAAATATCCGTAATAAGGTTTCTAGAATGTTGGAAATATGAACACTAGTTTAAGTCCAGATTTGATTATGAGGCAAAACAAATAACTAGAGGTACATAAATGGATACTAACAGCAGACAACTCATTGCACTTCTAAACATACTCAACAAAATGATTAGAGAAGAAAACCGGTCGTACGACTAACTTACAGTCATTCTTGATGAATAACAGTAGCAGCGCAGACTCGAAGCAGTGGTCGAAGTAGTGCAGATCATTGATGATGCAGTGCAGACTCTGGCGATGCGCTATTCGACGCGCTCATTTTTTCCGACTAGTTCGCCTACTTCAACAAAAGCGCGTATGAGTCCCTGGATAGCCTGTTCAGCGCGGATGCCGTGTAGAGCAACGTCGCTATGGATGAGATCGTCGATGATGTAGCACAGTGAGCGGTCGCCTAGATGCGCTGCTCATAAACCTTATTACCGCCCCGTGCAGGTGAACTATGCGACAATGGTTTGGAGATATCCGCTCACCCTCCTTCTTGGTGCATACCGAGGAGAAGAGACAACTTGGTTCGACAACTCAATTCATCAGCACAGTTATTCAGAGAGGAAGATGGAAAAATGGAATGAATTGTCTCTTCTCTGGACGTCTCCAGATCCTATTTATGGTCGAGACAATTACTCTCTATTAACTGTCATAATAAAACTCATATTAAACCACTGGTAAATGCTAATTCAAAAACAATTACTAGTAATTAAGCAGTGTTTATCAGATCCTGATTACACACTGGTCTACAGCTTCGACCACTGTATTTTGACTACATTGGTCTTTTGATCGGACCACATTGGTTTAAGATTTCGACTACACTGGTTTAAGGCTTCGATCCCATTGGTCTATGGCTTTGCCACACTGGTCTAAGACCCCTAGTCTATGACTTCTAAACACTAGTCTATGACTTGGACTACTGAGTTTCGACGACTAAGTTTCTACAACTCAGTTTAGACCATATTGGTTTATCCATTCGACCACAATTGTTTAAGGATTCGACCAACCTCGTCTAAGACCCCCTGGTATGAGACTTCAACCACCCTGGTCTAAGACGTCGACCACACTAGTCACACTGGTCTATAACTTCGACCACCCTGGTCTAAGACTTCGACCAAGAATTTGTATACTTTGGAATTTTAGGAATGAATGAGTCTTTACACATATGTGCCTAATTTCAACATATTCTTTACATTGCAGGGGAAAAAATACTGTGTACACTGGGAACACATGAACTATTTTTTCGGTGAAGACAAACATATCAACATCCAGACGAGGATTGCTAAATGACTAGCATCTAGCAAACCGTTCCTTGAACTATTTGTCTGACATATCAAGCCAATTAAGTAGGTGATCCACTTACAACTACAAAACAACATTTCCAAATTCATAGCCCCATCTTCAGACCAATCACACATTCACATGTAAGGAGACCCCTCCAGGTGCTGCACCCGGCACCTCCGCCCCAGCGGAATCGGCCGGTGGTAGAACAGCAGCTCCGCCTCGTCAGTGGCGCGGCGACCGGCCAGCCTCCAGTAGGAGCCCTTCGACAGCCCCACGTGTCTCCTCGAACGCTCTCGTAGCGCTGCAAGAATGAGCGAGAACCTCTTCACGTTCATCTGTAGCGTCAGAGATAGCACGGCACCGCCACCGACCACCGCTGATTGGCCGACGTCGAACTCCACCGGAAGGATCGCCGTCCTCTGCTCATCATTGGGTACGACGTTCTGATCTTTTGAGATGGCCAATGGCGCCGCCACCTCCTCGGCGCGGCTCATGTCGTTCTCGGCGAAGTCAAACACTACGATGGCGCTCTCTTTCCAGGAGTCGTACGGAGCCATGCCTTGTTCGGCCTTGAGCTCGGGGTTTGACGACGCTTCCATCCTGAGGAGCTCCTCGAGGCTTGGTCTTCTTGCCTCGCCGCGCTCCTCGCCGACTTTGTCGTTGCTTGCCTGGTTGTCGCATGCACTGGCACGCGCGCACGTCGTCCTCAACAAGGCGGTGAAGGGCGAGCATATCAGCCTTATGATGACGTGCCTCCTGGTAGTTGGCCTCCTCTTGGCGTTAGCCGGCAGCAGCCGGGAAGGAGAAGAGACCGAGAGCGGAGACGGGGCGAACAGGGATGCGGACTCGTTGCCGTCGATGACATTGGAGGAGAGCTGCAGCCCTCCCATTTCCACACCGTGGCTATCACCTGAGACGCCCATGCACGCACGGATGCAACAACGCACTCAGAAGGAGGAGGAGGAGAGGTGTGCAAAAAGTGAGGGTGTTAAGGGTGGTTTTTATACCGCTGCTGATGTGCACGGTGGTTGCGGAGTTTGTTCTGAGCAGATAAGTTTCAGTGAGATTTCGGAGTGAGGCCTGCAAGTGTTGCACTGGTTTGTTGAACAACCATAGCAAGAACGAGTGTTGGTTGTGGAGGTTTCGAAATGGCAGCTTTGGGTGAAGTATGGATTACAGATGGGTGTGACTGTCCAGAGCTGGATCGGACAAGCCGGCTGTCCCTTGGGTGTGTCAAAGCTATCGAGAAACCGTCACCAGCGAGTCTAGTCGGATCGGTAACTCATAGGAGAATCACACAAGTACAAAAAATGGATTAAATACAGAGATATAAGGAGACTTCTTTCTCTTTCTCTTTATTCCTCTTCTCCAAAAGTATGCACGGGTCCCCTCCTATATATAGACTAGTGGTGAATGAGGAGCCCACTATGGGCCAGGCTCAGGACTATATTACATAACACTCCCCGTTGGTCACTCATAAGATATGTTTTTGCCTCGTCAAAACTCCACAGAAAGCCAGTGAATTTTTTTTTGAGAAAGAGTATATGATACATGTTCTATTACATTGCAGGAATTGCCTCATTAATTAAACCTTAGTCGAGAAACTTCAGAAAAACTCGTCAAGGGAAAAAGAATACATTCCACCACATTTTATTTAATCTACAGGATTTATTCTTTGGGTACTCAATCTTCGTGATCAAGTTCCAGTAATGAGTTCGTGAAGATTCTCCTCCTGAGTTATGTACTTCTCTATGTCTTGTCATTCCAATTTCACGTAAGCATCTTTCATAGCTAGATGCTGAAAGTGACCTAGTGAATAAATCTTCAAGATTTTCACATGACTTAGTATCCAGGACTTTAATTCTGTCCATCTTTTGCAATTCATGAGTATAGAAGAACTTGTGGTTAATACGCTTTGTGAGACCACTCTTCACATAACACATCTGCAGTTGTGCAACACAAGCTGCATTATCTTTATAGATAATGGATGGAGTTTGGAAGGTATTCAATTCACACGACTGCTGGATATGGTGGATCATCCACCGAAGCCAAGCACATTCTCGTGAGGCTCCGTACAGTGCTATGATTTCTGAGTGGTTCATCGATGTCGATACAAGACTTTTCTTAGATGATTTCCATGAATATGCAGTTCCACCACACAATAAAACATAACCTGTTTGTGACGTGGCTGTATACGGGTCCGATAGGTACCCTGCTGTAACATCCCAAATGTGGATTTGTATTTCAAATGTATAAAAATGAGGAGAAATTAAAACTTTTCTCACATCTGGATGTTTTTGATCAGTTCTATAATTCTTGTACAGGGATTGTGGAAAAATCAAACTCAAAATCCCCAATTCCCTCAAGTCTTAAACCTCCTTGGTAAAAATCTTGTGTCCAACCACCTGGATATAATTTTCCCTGGATCTAGGACTGGTGTGTGACACCTCTAAATTATTTTATAATTTTTAGAAATTATTTGATAATTTTGGAGGAAAGTCAAACCAAGTCAAACCTTGTACAAACCCTAACTCAAACCTTCTGGAATTTATGGAGAAGAATGCATTGCTTGAAAATCTCTGGAAATTTTATGTAAGGTTTATACTGAACTCAGCAACCTCAGTTAAAATTTCATAATTTTTGGAGCTGGTTTGCTACCTCTAAAATTTCCTCAAAGTCTAGCTCAGAAAATCTAAAACCAAATCAGTTGAAACTGTTTCTCGGGTTTGAGTCAGACTCGGGCTCGAGCCACTTGACTCAGCCCAATCAACTAACTGCACCGGTGCGGTCGGTCAGGCGCGAGCATTGTGGATCGTTGGATCTTAGATCGATGGCTCATGCTGGAGTGAACGTTCGGACTATCCGAACGTTTCGATCAACGAGAGTCGTTGGATCTTAGATCGACGGCTCATGCTGGAGTGAACGTTCGGACCATCCGAACCTTTCGATCAACGAGAGTCGTTGGATCTTAGATCAACGGCCCCTACTGGAGTGAACATTCGGACCATCCGAACGGAAGCCATTCGATCAGAATCCAACGGCAGTCTCATCGTCTCCTTCCTCGCTCTCGCGCTGGCGTCGGCCGAGTCAGAAGCTATGGCGTGCGTAGAGGGATGAGGCAGTGCCCTATCCACTCCGTGTCATGGCCAACGGCTCCTTTTGCTCGCATTAATTGCTCGTCGTGCACCGCCCTCAAACGTCCATTTCTCAACTGCTCCCATCACTCTCAGAGCTCCCATGGCAGGTCTGACCCGAGGAGAAATCTTGCCATTGCTCTCTACCATCTCAGCTATTTAAGCTCCCTTGTTTCCTCTCTTGGCTTCCTTTAGCATTTCCGCAACTCTAGCTAGCACCTCAGTGTTTGTTTGAGCTGCATTCACCCGAAATCATTTCGGCCACCATTGCCGAGCTTCAATCTCAAGGTGAAGGCGGTACCACAGTGGCTCTCCCTTTCCATTTCTTGTTCCCTCTGCTCCCTCTTTAATCACTTGAGCTTAATCCTCGCTCAATATCACTTATCTTCCCCAGGGCTTGGCTGAATTGGAGATTCCCCATTTTCGGCCGAAAGCACCACATTTGTCACCGGAGCAGCTCCAACCTCCTCCGTGTCTTTTCCGTGCTTAGGTAGCTCCGCATTACTCCTTAGATGCTTGGCACTCGCTTTCTTGGACCGCAGCGGAGCTTCTTTGCGTTTTTCGGTTTCGGCCGTTTTTTGTCACCTCTGTCAACTCCGGCTTGCCGGCGTTCTAGACCGCCGCAGCCGCAGTAACTGGTCTCGTTTTGTGCGCAACACTATTGCGGACCCATTTTGGGCCTTGGCTCGCGCCGCCGTGGCCAGAGTCGCCGGCGGTGAGCCTCCTTTCGTCGACGGTTTTGTCGGACAAACTGTACGCGAGTGTTTCAACGTAGTTCTCGGGGGACCGTCGATCTTTAGATCAATGGCCCGGGATCACGTGAACGCTCGGACCGCCCGAACGCGCCGATCCGCATGGAACATTGGATCCAAGATCAACGGTCCCGGTTCGAGTAAACGTTCGGACCGTCCGAATGGTTCGATCCGCGTGGACCGTTGGATCCAAGATCAACGGTCCCGGTTCGCGTGAACGTTCGGACCGCCCGAAAGCCTCGATCCACATGAACCGTTGGATCCAAATCCAACGGTGGAGTGGTGAGCCGTGCGCGCGCGCTGTGCTCTATCCGCGTGGGCCATCGGATTTCAGATCTCCGGCCCATACTCGTCCACGTCGATTTGGGATTTAGGATTTTCCCGGGGATTTAATTGTGAACTGAAAAATAGCATTAACTTCCAAAATGCATAACTAATTCATTTTAAACCCAAAAATTGTGAAACCACTTTTGATATTTTTTATTTTTAAAGAATTTTATTTCAGAATAGGTTGCACAATTCTCTTATCAGCAGAGAAGGTAGAATTGAAAAATGAGCATTTAATTAATTATCTTTACAATAGAAAAATAGGTACAACTTTGAAAACTCATAACTAATTCATTCTAGCTCCAAATGAGATAAATCTAATTGGGTTGTTCATCTTATAAGGTGCTTGATTTTCTATAAAAACTTCGGGTGCACCACCTTTCTAGAAATTTTTGTCAACCAATTTAAGGAGGGTGGATAGTAACCGATTACATTTTCCTAGTTGAGCAGAATTGTTTTGATCATAACTTTTGCATTGAGAATCCAAATCAATTGGTTCTCATTGCTAAATTCTTTAAAAATCATTCTCTTCCTATTGTAGAAATTTCAGTGCTTTTCGCGGAAGTTGGTTTTTGAATCTTTTCGGTATTTATTGCCTTATCGGTTCTTTTTGGCTGTTTCGTTAGGTTCCAACACGCATGTTGATAACGAGAGTGACCCTCAACAACATTTTGAGCAGCAGCAACCAGGCAAGCAGTGCACGATTAGCCTAGCTCTCCTCCATTTCTCTCCAGTGCGCCGCCTCCTCGAGCCAGCTCAACCACCGTGAGTGCCACCGTTGGGTGTGCGAGGATATTGCGAACCCATCCATACTCTTAGCTAGCGCCGCCGTGGCCGGGAACGCCGGCGAAAGCTCGGTGAAGCCAGTGCGGTATTGTCGGTTTTCCAACCACACTGTAGCCTCATCATTAAAACCAAATCTCGTTCATTAACTGCTAATGATTGCTTAGTAGTTAATGGCTGTCTTATTCATTCTTGCTGTCACTGATATGTGGGGCCAAGCACAGTAAACGTGGTGTAAATTCCGATTCGCATGAATGTCGGATCGCTCGAACGTTTTGATCCGTGGACCTTTGGATCCGAGATCAACGGTCCCGATTCGAGTAACGTTCGGACCGTCCGAATGGTTCGATCAGCGTGGACCATTGGATCCAAGATCAACGATTCCGGTTCGCGTGAACGTTCGGACCGGCCGAACGCCTCAATCCACATGAACCGTTGGATCCAAATCCAACGGTGGAGTGGTGAGCCGTCTTGTATGTATTTGCGGCGTCAGCTGCAGCGTCTTGGCGTGGGCCATCGGATTTCAGATCTCCAGCCCATACTCGCCCACGTCGATTTTGGATTTAGGTTTTTCCCGGGGTTTTTATTGTCCACTGAAAAATGCAATTAACTTTGAAAATGCATAACTAATTCATAAAAACTCCAATTGAGGTGAACCAAATTATTTTGGTCATGTAGTAATATTCTCTATCCATTTTTATAATCCTCATGTCCACCACTACTCCATAAAATTTAGCGAAAGTGTTAAATGAGGTGAACAGAGACAGATTATAATTAATTTGGATTTTTCTGAAAACTGATTTTCAAACGGCTATAACTTCTGCATAGAACATCCAAATGAATTTATTCTTATTGCTAAATTCATATAAAAACATGATTTTTATTTTGTGAATTTTTCATAATTTTTGGATGACTTTGTATTTTGGGGTCTTTTCGGTGTATTCGTTCTTATTGTGCTTTCGATTTCTTTCGGTACGATCAGACGATATTATTGATTACGAGAGCGCTTCTCTGCGGCAAGAGGGCAATCCACAGCAAGGCAAGCAGTTTGATCATAAATGTCCTATTACTTTCAAGTCTAATACTTTGTTTACAAATTGTATGTATGCCTGCTTTTAGGTCAAAGTATTTTTCCCGATTAGAGGTAGCTATTCCTATTGCAGTTGTTGTTCTTAAATTGTTATCCCCTGCCACAAACATAAGCTAATAATATCGCTGGTGAATTAGAGCCCGGTGATTTATTTATGCTCTTTTATTGTATTTTCGGGTCATGCTTAGAGTTGCTTAGCTATCGGTAGTATTGTGTGATCATCGACTTAGTTGATGATCTTGATCACACATCTAATTATTACTCCTTTATGTCCAGCACTTGTGCGTTGTTATTTTGTAAAGTAAAAATCTGAAAATGAAAATTTGTTTTGGACTTGGGCAAGTGGTTGGATGGTGGGTTATTGGGTTTGTGGATGTCTTGCCTAAGTCAACAAGGACTGAACATCTTGTGTTACACTCTCCAAGCATTTTGCGTGCTAACCACGCGAAAGGGATATGGGACCTCTCTTGACTTAGTACTTTGGCGTGTGTTAGCTCCGAGTCGCAGGAGGTGGGATGTGTGTGTTGTGTGAAAAAGGATCTGTGTTTTTGTGTTGGGTGTGCGGTGGTGGAGATTCCGGGTAAGTTCTCCACCTCGAGGGGCATCGCAGTTTTCCGAGGCTTTACCCGTGAGGGTTAGTTGATCGATGCTTTCGATGACCCCGACACAACGTATGGGTTTCTATCCATACGGGTGACTCGTAGTTAATGCTTAATATTAGAAATGTCTCGTAGGACTTAGCCATGCCGGCATACCTAAGAAAGTGTGCTTAATAGCTTGGCAAAAAGGCGGTCTGGCATGTGGGTACATTGGTACACCCCTGCAGGGATAAAACTATTCGAATAGCCTTGTCCTAGGTTATGGACACGCTTGGTTAGGTTTTACAAGAGTTAGACTACAACCTTTTTATTAAAATTTGGCATTGTTGGTATGAATGGGTAATTCATACTATTATTGTGGTGACTATTGGGTTAGTCACTTCCAAGATTTTGTTGTCATCTATTTATTGTGATTATGTTGTTATTTACTGTTATTTGAACAATAAAAACAGATTTGTCAACTTACTTTCAAAATATACTACCTTATTGCAAATAAAGATCGCTTTATGTCGAAAATGAAACATTCAGCCTCCACTCAAATAAGCTTGCCTGTAGCATATGTATAGGTCTGTTATCCTACACGTAAGTCTTGCGGAGTACAATTTTTGTACTCATTTGCTTTGCTTAACTATTTGTTGCAGAGGAGGAAGGTGAGCCGCTAGGGCCTCACTTTTATGAGATGTGCTGCGGGTTCGACGACTAGCTCGGTGTACCGGTTGGTTGCCTTGTGGGTTAAAGGCACACTAATTGGCTTTTATTTATCGCCATCTTATGGCACCTTGCTTTCGCTGTTATCTTAGACTCTTAGTTATATTTGGCCAGTCGGCCCTTTTGTAATAACTTTATATTGTATGTCTTTCGTATTGCTTAGTTGTGCTTTGGATTCTATGTGCTGAATGGAATTGATGCATAATTTTTGTAAGGGGTATGTGTACTGTACTTCTGGGAAGTACATATACGCCGAGAGCCGTGATATTTGAATTGTAATGCTTTAATCATCTTGATGGTTAATTATTACAAGTTAAATACCCCGGGGTCTCACAGAACTCAACTTCGCGATCAAGGGGCATGCCTGGGAGTTCTTCAAGGAATACGTCTGGATACTCACATACCACTGGCACCTCCTCCAATTCAAAATATGTACTAACTTCCAAGGCATAGAGATGAGAACAGCCCACTAAAGGTGCAAACACGATTTGATTGTCGTCTTCGCTCGTGATAGAAATAGACCGTTGAGCACAATCAATTTGCCCATAGTTTTTGGACAGCTAATCCATCCCTAATATCTCATCAATACCCACTAAAGTTATTACTATTAGGTTTGACAAAAAGTTAACCCCTTGAATCTGCACTTTTATGTCCCAGCAGACTTCATCGGTTTGGAAAACCAATCCCAGAGACTGAATGTGATAGGGTGGCTGAAGTGTATGCATTTCAAATTGATGATGTTCAGCATATGAATTCTTGATCAATGAATGCGATTCTCCAGAATCAAATAAGGCGGTAACTGGATTGGAATTGATAAAGAGAGTACCCAAAACGACGTCCAGTGCATCTATTGCCTCCTCGGCAGTGACGTGGTTGATTCGACCACGTGCTAGGATTTGTGAAGTTGTAGACACTGCCCTCAGGGGTGGTGCAGTTCTCGCTAGAGCTGGGGTTGGGGCGTTGAAGACTCGGGGGATCCCACGTGCTTTCGCCAAGCATTGATGCGCGTAATGCCCCAGACGTCCACAGTGGAAACAAGTCACACTTGGCTTGATGTAGCCGCTATTTTGGGGCTGGTTTCCCCCACCTCTTGGCTGCACATTTGGGGTAGGAGGTCTTGGTACAAAGGTGGGAGGCCTTGGTGGCGCCGGTACTTGAAAATGGGGCGGTTGGGATTGCACGATGCGCGGTCTCGGAAAATTGCCACTTGCTGAAGTTACCGCATCTCTTTTCCTCTTTCTTGACTCCTCTAGAGCTTGACTCTTGTTCTCCACTACTATGCTCTTATTGACCATATGCTTGAAATTGCGAAAGTCGTGGACAGCAAGAGCATGTTGCTGTTGGGTTACAGCAAGGTGCTAGACGCACAAACAAAATTTTTATTGTGCAACCAAGGAACCACCGCTAGAAATAGATCACGAGATTACAGCTAGACGTGTCGACTCGTAGTGGAAGTAGAGTCATTGTAGCGAGTTGATACAGTCGTAGTCGTACTCATGACGTGTCTCCTCCTTCGAGTGGTCGTACTCACCGCACGTCTGCTCCCTCGAGTGGTCGTACTCACCACACGACTTCTCCTCCGACTCTGGTGATCTACACGAGTCGCGGATTGTCCTAGTGCTGATGCTTCGCAACAACACCTCCGAGGTATCCACACGTACGGGGCAGGATCACCACGCGCTGGGTGCTACCACCGGCAGCGTGGTTGAGAAAGCGTGGCTGTTAGGGTTTCGAGAGATCTTCCAATGGTCATCCTCTCAAACCCCATGCCAGCGCCTCTCTTTATATAGGTATCCATGATGGGTCTCGACCTTGAGGCCCATTAGGAACTCGTGGCCTATACGAATTCGGATCACCGTCCAAAATAGATCTTACCCTTTAATTGTGTGACCCTACAGGTTCATGTGTAATCAGTTATGACTCGGAAACTCTTTTCCGACCACCAGTCGTTAGCGGTACCTAGCAGCACATAACGATTCCCAAATGCACATAGAAAATATCGGACGAACCTTGATGTAATATGATCTATGACTAGGTCCTAATCACTTACGATCAGTTCGTATCTCCATATGACCAGATCGTATTTAGTCCCGACCAGTTCGTAACTCCTTACGATCAGGTCCTTACCATTCTGTGATTACGTTCGACCAGTCTACGACTAGTACGTATCTCCATATGACTAGTCCGTAACTGATCAAACTAAGTGACCTACTCATGCATTCTCCCTTTGCCTCACGATGACTGGTTGAACTCCAGGTGAGATAATGTGTCATCCATGGACTGTTCAATACTTTCTCGATCGAGTGTCGAATCAAGCTTTTAGGCGCTACGTGCCATGGCGCGCTATGTGAAGTTGCGCAAAAAGAAGAGGAGATGATGCTGAACCTTAAGAGATACCTTATGGCCGCGAAGCACAACGGAGTGGCCGGTGAAAGCGACAATGGTGCTCCAATGGTCCTCCGACGAAGGTGAGGTGTACCGAGGTAGAAAGCGACACGGTGAAGCTCGGTGTAGACGCAGCACACCGAGCTCAACGGATGGCGGCGCAATCGGCGGTGCTAGGGTTGGCAGCGGAGGAGCTTCGGGGTTCGATTCTGGTGGATAAAGACGAGCAGAGTGGTCGTGGTTGCAGGGAAAGGAGTGAGGGGAGAGATGCGAAGGCTATGCCCCCATTTATATGCTAAGGGTGCAGCAGAAATGCCAGGAACGTGCGCGAGTGTTTTCGGCCAACGCGGCGGCGATGAGCAATGCGAGTAAATGAAAAAGAAAAAGCCGATTGAGTGCAGTAGTGAGTGGAAGTTGATAGTGGTAATAATTGCACACGATCTTGAGTAGGAACAGATGCATCAATGCGGTTTAATCAACTGGAACAGGCGGCGCTCTGTCTCGGCAAGGGGTATATGAAAGCGTGGTCGGGGATGACAAGTGGAGTTGAGCAGGGGAGGGAGAGAGAGCTGGTCGATGGTGCGGCTGCGGGGAAAAAACAATGATAGGCCGAGGAGATTCAGCCCAAGTATTGTTCCCGGATTTTAAACGATTTAGCTATTAAATAATTTAGTTAATTAATTTAGGCTTTTAAAAATAGCAAGTAAAGTCCAAAAATCCTGTAAAAATTCACAGAAATTCCCTGAGTTATTTTGGACTTAAATAAAATATTTCCAACTCATAATTGGTAATTAATTTTTGCAAATAGTTTATTTTGGATTTAAAATAATTTAGGGGAAAGCTTTTAAAATTTTAGAAAATCCAAAAACTAATTAAATTTTATTTTCAACTGGAAAAAAACTGGGTTGTTACAAACCTACCCCTCTTAAAGGGAATCTCGACCCTGAGATTCAGAGTTGGTTTGCAAAAATTGTGGGGACACTCGGCTTTTAGATGCTTTTCTCGCTTCGAGGTGGCTTCTTCTTCTGAATTATTACTCCATTGGAACTTACACGAATGGATGACTTTGCTCCAGGTGATACGTTAGACATTTCTTCAACTGAGAAACATGAAAGATGTCGTGAACTGCAAACAAGGATGCTGATAGCTCTAACTGGTAAGCAACTTCACCTCTTCTTGCTAAGATCTTATATGGTCCAACGAATCCGGGTGCGAGTTTTCCTTTAGTCCGAAATCTTCTTACTCCTCTGAGTGGAGTTATTTTCAGATAAACAAAATCTCCTAACTCAAAAGAAAAAATCTTTCCGATGATTATCCGCATAGCTCTTCTGTCGAGACTAAGCCACTTTCAAGCATTCTTTATTCTTCTCACCTTACTTTCAGCTTCTTTTATCGATTCAGTCCAAAGAAGCGATGTTCTCCCACTTGATCCCAAAGGAGTGGGGTTCTACACTTCCTATCGTACAATGCTTCAAATGGGGACATTTGCGAGCTTGCTTGGTAGAAATTGTTGTACAAAAATTCTGCATAGGGCAAGTTTTGATTCCAACTTTTGCCATAATCTATAGCGTAGGCCCAAAGCATGTCTTCCAGTATAATATTTACATGTTCTGCCTGGCCATCTGTTTGAGGATGGTATGATGTACGGAAGTTGAGTCTAGTCCCCAATGCTTAATGCAAGCTCTTCCAAAATCTTGACGTGAACTATGAACCTCAGTCAGATAGTATCTTTTTAGGTACTCCATGAAGTCAAATGATACTGGCCATGTACAATTATGCTAATTTACTGCTCCTCTAGGTGATCTTATTTGGAATAAAATGTGCAACTTTAGTTAGTGTCAATCACCACCCAAATAGAATCACATCCTGATTGGGTCCTAGGTAGTCCGGTGATGATGTTTATGCCAAATTCTTCCCACTTCCATTCAGGAATAGGTAATGGTTGCAACAAACCAGTGGGTCTTTGATGTTACGCCTTGATGTAACATCCTAATTTTACGAGCTCTAAAAATATTTTGAATAATTACTTGTTGGAAAATACAATATTTGAATTTCTATTAATTTTTAGTATTTTTATTTAAAGCTTAATATAGACCCTCATGTCAAAAAGATTTAATGTGATTAATCCCAACATCAAAAATTGCCAAAACCATTTTATTTGGATTCTATGTGCTTAGATATATTTTATACATTTTTCTAGAATTTTTCTGAGTTCACCGCCGACGAGTCGCCGCCGTTCACACTAGGCAACTCTAGCTTTTGCACACCTCCACCGCCGGCGAGTCGCCGCCGTTCGCCGACGACCCTCGGGTCCCGAGCGCCGCCCCTCGTCGTTGTCATCGCGTGCCGCCACCTCAATGCCAGCGTTAGTGCTCGTGCATACGTGTCATCGGCATGGCGTCTAGTCAACGCTCGCGTGTGTGCCTGCGTGGCGCGGACCACAGCCACCCAGTCCCAGTCACTCGGTAGACTCAATCCACCGCGAGCTGTCTCACTGACATGTGGGTCCCACATGTTAGATTTTCTTTTAATTCTTTTATTTTTGGAAATTCCTTCACTGACGTCCGCATTGCGCAATAATCCGATTTTTCTTTAGAAAACTAATTCAAAAATTCTGGAAAATCCAATTTAGGGTATTTTATGAAATTTCAAACTTCCAAAGCCCATATCTTTTGCATCCGAATTACAATTCGAGATCTATTTATTTATGATTTTTATTTAATTTTTGGAGTTTATTTTGCCTCTATTTTTATTTATTTATGTTTATTTGTTTTATTTACGCGTAGACGTTAATTCTTCGGAAACTTTTGAAGCAGGAGAAGTGCCTCAAGACCAATATCGGTATCTACACCTATTCCAAGGCAAGTTATACCTTTGATCATATTGAACCTAGTTTTCAAAATACTTTGTTTCAATGTATTGCATTCTATTTTAAGTATTTATTTAAATACTTTTGGGATTAATTACTGAGAGACCATGTGAGAGGTCCTCCATTCTGAGTGATGAGTATTTGACATCGTGTTGAATAGGTTGAGAGTTGAGTGTTTAGGTTTGGACTGTTTCTGTGCTGAATCAGGGAAATCGGAACTACCGCTGTGTATAGAGCGGAAGTTCTGATAATCGGAACTACCGGCGTTGGAAATAGGAATTTCCGATTAACCTGGGTTTTGAGTTCGGCTGAAGAAAATCGGAACTTCCGCACATGGGGTAGCGGAGTGTCCGATAATACTCGTGTTAAGGTTCCTCTGAGATGAAAATCGGTTTTGAAAATGGGTTTCTGGATGTTAGAAGATCGGAAGTTCCGCAATGGTAAGAGCGAACTTCCGATAATCTGACAAGTGCGGATGTTCCGGAAATCGGAACTTCCGCTGTGGTAAGTGCGGAACTTCCGATTGTGTCCAGAACTGTGCAGAGAAGGTTAATTTGTGATTTTGATTTTGTATGAATTTGAGTCTTATACAAATGTTGATGCTATGATATTGTGCAATGCTATGTGATGTGTTTTTTCTGTGTTGATTGCGGGACATCGAGGCGAAGTCGTGGCGAGACACGAGGTGATCGGACTAGGCGCAGGCGGCGTTGAGGTCAGAACGGTCGGGATGTGTCGAAGACGGTGTGAATCTTGAGGTGGTTGCGTGTCAAGGACAGCAAGGCGCACGGAGGCTTCGGAAGGTGTGCAAGGGCGAAACGGTATTTTCGCAAAGCGGCACAAGTGGAGGCGGTTCCGTTCTCGTGTAGCGGGCTTAATGGGTTGGAGGCCCATTAAGCAAAAGCTATAAATAGAGCTCAACCCCTGGTGTTAGGGTTAGACTTTGAGAGAGAAAATTAGGGTTAGCTCTAGCAAAAGGTTTTGTTTTGCTTTTTGAGAGTTTGTTGAGTTGGAGAGTATGAACTGAAATCTCTTGTAATCATTCCTCTGTGTTTCCATCTGTAAACGTTTGATTTCTATCAATGAAACTCTGAGTTTTGATTACTTGTTTATGTCCTCTTCCTTCTCTCTGTTCTTCTCTTGAATAGCTAGGGTTTTGATGTATCTTTTGATTCGTCTTATGAAATAGCGTGAAACTTGATATCTAGAGTCGTTTTGATATTGCTAATCTATCATCAAAGTTTCATAAGCTAAGAATCTGAGAATCGTGTCTATTGTGGGTTTTGGTCTTTCTTGCTCCTTCCTCAAGAAATCCGTTTTTGGCTCGATTATTGAATCTTTGGTTGCGATTCTTCTCCATAAGGTCAAGATTGTGTTTAGGATGATGTCCTGTGAAACTTGACCTGAGAAGAGCATTCAAGATTAAGTAGTTTGGATTTTTGGGAAAAACCCGAGCGTTCTGTTCCTCGGTCAGGATAATCGGAGCTTCCGATTTTACATAGCGGAACTTCCGCAAGCGGAACTTCCGCACTGGAATTTCGGAACTTCCGATTTCCGGAACTTCCGCACCTTACTGGCCGGAGCTTCCGATTTCCAGAAGAACAGCCCGAGGCTTGTTTTTGTTATTTGATTTTGCTACATTTACTTTCTTTAGATCTCCAGGGATCTTTGTAGGCTTTTTTAAATACAGTAAAGGGGAGTTATTAATTTTTAGGCACCATTCACCCCCCCTCTGTTGCCATTTCGGTCCTTCAATTGGTATCAGAGCCGGTTAGCTCTTCTTTATAGATCTTAACCGGTCGGTTGAGCCATGGCAACGGACAAGTATTCCACCAAGCCTCCAGTCTTTGATGGCATGGATTACCCCTTCTGGAAGAGCCGAATGGAAACATACATCCAGGCTCAGGGGTATGCCATCTGGAGAAAGGTGAAAGTGAGATTTGCAGTTCCTGCCGATGAAAACATCAATGTGGGAAACATGCCTGATGTTGAGGCCAATGCTAAGGCTAGGAACATCATCATTCAGGGTTTGAGTAGAAGTGAGTTTGATCGCATTTCTCATTTGACTTACGCTACGACATCCGGGTGACCTCGATGCATACCATGAGGCACCACCAGATTAAGACGGTTCGACAAGACCAGTTCAAGCGTGAATCTGATGAAATTTGAGATGCTTGCTGGTGAATCTCTTGACGAGTGCTTTTCGCGTTTTCACAAGATTTTGAGCAACCTCCGAGCGGTCGGTCTTACATACCCCGACTCGGATAACGCTCGACAGATGCTTTCTGCACTTGATCTTCGTGTTTGGGAGATGAAAGTGATCGCCATCAAAGATAGCACGGACCTCTCGACCTTGACTCTTGATGCGCTTTACTCGCGCCTCAAGACTCACGAGATTGACATTGTCTCGAAGGTCGAAGTCACGATCGATGGCTTTAGTCACCGATCCCATCTCTGGATCTTCTTCTGAGTCGATACGCGGGTTCTCCCTAGTCGCTCTCGTGACATAAGCGATGATCGTTAGAGCGACTTGAGGATGAACAGCTAGCCCTCCTAGCTCGGAAGTTTTCCCATGCTTACAAGAGGAGGAGGGATGGAAAAGAGGAAGTCCTGTGATTTGTTTCGAGTGTGGTGGCCCCAACCACATCCGAGCAAACCGTCCCAAGCTTGGGAAGGGCAAAGGTGACTATGGCGGTCCGAGCAAGAACGACTACATCGACAAGAACCGCAACACGAAGCCCTCAAAGACTGACCAAGGCAAGAAGAAGTTCCGCAACTTTGGGAAGGCAAAGAAGCATTCCATCGCGTCCTCACCGCCTCGACGAACTGGACACCGGCGAGGTGGAGGGTGGAGTGGACGATGATGGGAAGGACGATCATGATCCCAAGGACGACGGCAACTTCTCGGCATGTGCTTCATGGCCCTCGGGCAAGCGAGCGACAATGAGTGTACTCCGACTCGATGAGGTTAGTCCCACTTATGACCAGCTTAATGATGCTTTTCTTAAGCTAGGTAGATTTCATGCTAAGTCTAGGACTAAGTGTCTTTGAGTTGGAGAAGGAAGTAGCTAGACTATCACGGAGCTTTCTTTACTTACATCCGCTCCCTCCCGTGATGATTGTGACACATCTTTGTGCTTTGCTTGATGACATGGAAAAACTAAGGACCTTGCATGATAGTGTGTCCTCTGAACTTGACATGATTAAAGTAGAGAACATTAGCCTTCTTCTGAATTAGAGATGAGTAGAGTAGCACCTCCTTCATCTACTCTTGTTGAGGCTCTTGCTTGCACCTCATGTGAGGTTAAGGACAATTCATTTAGAGGTCTTTATACCATGTTGCTCGATCCGCTCGAGACTTGTGAAAATTGTAATAAACTCAAGATGAACCTAAAGCAGGCGGATCACAAACTTGTGAATTTCAAGTCTGCGCTACTAGAGCCTATTGTTTCTTGCTTAAATCTGTCCTAAGTTAATCTTTGAACTAGAATCAGATCTAAGCCCAAGAAATGATTGATCACAATAACAAAGCTGCTCAAGATGCTTCTAAGGACCTTGTTAGCTCACCATGCAATCAATGTAATAAACTAAAATGTGATTTGGTTGCCTTGGATGAAAAATGTATGAAGCTAACTAAGGACTTTCTAGAAACACAATCTTCTGCTTGTATTGTGTGTGCTGGGAAGAAGTCTAAGGGTTTGGTAGAGACGCCTAGCAACGTGAACCAATCTGCTAGCAATAGGACTGTCCCCTCAAAGCCGGCTGTGCATGCACAAGCCAATCTTTCCTCTGCTGTTGGTTCTTCTTCTGCTCCCTTACCTTCTGCTGTTTCTTCTTCCCCCTGCTCTTCTTGCACCTCTCTCTTTCGGGAGTGTCAGTATCTTATGAACACTCTCGAGAGGTTTGTAGGAGGCAAGAAGAAGCTTAATCTCATTCTAGACCAATCTAAGATTTGCAGATTTAATCAGGGTCTAGGATATGACTTTTATGATGATATGAGGAAGCATCCACCTGTCGTGCTCAGAACCATAGCACCAGGTGTGATCAGAACTAAGCCCAGGACTGAGAAAGTAAATTTCAAATCAGCGGGTTTTGTTCAAAGGATCTCTGACAGCAAGGTGATTCCACCTGCAGCTTCGGCCTCTCTGAAGGCGAAGTATCATTGCACCTTCTGTCAGAAGGATGGACATTTGGTTGATCATTGCTTCAGGCGCGCCAAGATCGCGCGTAGAGACCATGTTGATTCTTTTAGGCGCATTCATGGTAAGCCCCAGACCATGAGTGCACCTAAGACCAACATGAGGTCTAGGTTTGATACAGCTGGTGATTTAGGGCAGCATCGAGGACTTGGCTTTTCTGAGTTTTCTGATTTTCGTCCTCATGCTCCCTTTGATCGTGACTTCCGTCGCTTTGAGGGTAGATATCGGTTTCCCTTTCGAGATGGCTACCCGCGGCGTGATCAGCATGTTGCCAGAATTTCGACTCGCTCTTCCATAGCAGTCGGATTCAGCAACAGCTTCAGGTCTGCACGCAGACTTTCTGGCTTGTTGAGTGACAGAGAGCGTAGGGTAGATAGAGGTCAGTCTTGCTTGACTACTTCATCTGTTCGACGTGTTACTCAGTATTGGGTGCCCAAATCACTGTTGATTCACCCCAAGATCGAGACTTTACTCTGCTTGACTCGTGGTCACATTTGGGAAGGCAAAGGTTTGGATTGTAGACTCCGGGTGTTCTCGTCATATGACCGGAGACTCTCATTGGTTTTCTTCCCTAGCCCGTGCTCGAGGTGATAAGACAATCACTTTCAGAGATGCTTCTTTTGGGCGCGTCATCGCTAAAGGTACAGTGAGCATTAATGATTCTTTTATTTTAAAAGATGTTGCCTTGGTAAGTAAGCTGCAGTATAATCTGCTTTCAGTCTCTCAGCTTACCGATGACGGTTTCGAGGTGAGCTTTAAGAAAAACAATTGCAAAATTCTTGATTCTTCGGGTAGTCTAGTTTGCGGGATTTCTCGATATGGGAGGATCTTTCGTGCTGATTTTTCTGAGTCTTCTGGTGATCCTCTCCGGTGTTTAATTGCTTCTGAATCCCGTGATTTGACCTTCTGGCATAGGAGACTAGGTCATATAGGTTTTGATCATTTGACACGAGTCAGCGGCCACGATCTCATTCGTGGTTTGCCAAAACTCAAGATGGTCAAGGATCTGGTTTGCTCTCCATGCCGACACGGCAAGATGGTTGCCGCTTCTCACTCTCCAGTCACAGTGACAATGACTGATGCACCAGGACAACTGCTCCATATGGATACAGTTGGTCCAGCTCGAGTGCAGTCAGCAGGAGGGAAGTGGTATATTCTTGTAGTGGTCGATGACTTCTCGAGGTACTCTTGGGTGTTTTTCTTAGCCTCGAAGGATGAGACGTTTACTCTTTTTCGTGGTCTTTTTAGTAGGCTTTCTGTTGAGCTCCCAGGTGCATTACGAGCACCGTGACCGATAATGGCACCGAGTTCAAGAATTCCTACTTTGAGAGTTTTTGTGGTGAGACAGGTGTAGAGCACCAGTTCTCGTCTCCATACGTCCCCCAACAAAATGGCGTGGTGGAGAGGAAGAACCGTACCTTGGTCGAGATGGCCAGGACGATGCTTGATGAGTACTCTACACCTAGGAAGTTTTAATGAGGCAATTGCTACGCTTGTCATGTTTCTAACAGAGTTTTTCTTCGGGCACTCTTGCATCGCACTTCTTATGAGTTGAGATATGGGCGAAAACCCAGCGTCTCGCATTTTCGTGTGTTTGGTTGCAAGTGTTTTATTCTGAAGTCTGGGAACCTAGATAAGTTCGAGTCACGATCTTGTGATGGGATCTTTCTGGGTTACTCGACTTCTTCTCGTGCCTATAGAGTCTGGAACTGCGAGTCTAGTAAAATGGTAGAAACCTGTGAAGTGACCTTCGATGAGGCCAGTCCGGGGACTAGGCCTGATATCTCAGGTTCTCTAGAGCAGTCTGAGTCCATCTTTGTGGACGAAGAGGAAGACGGAGATGAGGGTTGTCTACCTGATCCAGTTCTTCCTCCTCCTCTTGAGGTGCCTTCTTCCACTGCACCTCGAGGAGATCAGCCCTTACCTTCTGCTTCTTCTGAAGCTAGTGGCTCTGTTCCTATCTCATCTGCTAATGAGGTAGAGGCCACTTCTTCATCTCACCCTGGACCTCCAAGACACATTCAAAAGGACCATCCTTCAGAGCAGATCATTGGAGACCTCTTCGAGCGTGTCACACGTTCCAAAGCTGGCTTGTCTCTTTTCTGTCTCCATTCTGCCTTCGTCGCCTCATTTGAGCCCAAAGACGTTTGTCATGCTCTATCTGACGAGTCTTGGACAAACGCTATGCATGAGGAGTTGGAAAACTTTGAAAGAAACAAGGTCTGGTCCCTTGTTGAGCCCCCTCAAGGTCACAATATCATTGGGACCAAATGGGTGTTCAAAACAAACAAAGTGAAGATGGGTTAATCATTCAAACAAGGCTAAATTTGGTAGCTCGTGGGTATTCTTAAGTTGAGGGTCTAGATTTCGAAGAGACCTTTGCCCCTGTAGCTAGACTTGAAGCCATTAGAATCCTGCTTGCCTTTGCAGCCTCTAAAGGTTTCAAGCTTTACCAGATGGATGTCAAGAGTGCCTTCCTCAATGGCCTTATTGAGGAAGAAGTCTATGTCAGACAGCCTCCTGGTTTCGAGAACCCCAAATACCCTAATCATGTCTACAGGCTTTCCAAAGCTTTGTATGGACTCAAGCAGGCTCCCAGAGCTTGGTATGAGATGTGAGACCCCGGTTTATCCGGCTTGTAATGCTTAACCATCCACTTGGTCCTAGCATCACAAATCAGATAATCCGAGACTCGAGACATGTATACTTCCCAGAGTGCAGTATACACACCTCTTTACAAAGTTCATGCATCAATTCCATTCATCCACATAGAACCGAAGCAAAAACAACAAGCCAGAAGATAACATAAATTAAGGATAGTTATTACAAAAGAGAGGCCGACCGGCCAAACGACATATACATAAAGAAGTTTAACAGCGGAAGCAAAAGTGCCATAAGATGGCCATAAACCAAAAGAGCCAATCAGTGTGCCTTTAACCCACAAGGCAACCGACCAGGACCGCCAAAGCTAGTCGTCAAATCCACAAAGACTGACTCACAAAAGTGAGGCCCTTGGGGCTCACCTTCCTCCCCGCAAACAAAAGCACCAAACAAAAGCCGGTGAGTACTTGGAATGTACTCATAAGACTTACATGTGGAATAACAAACTGTACATATACTACATGCAAGCTTAATCAACAATGAGGTCAGAGGTTTCATTTAGCATAAAGCAAGTTTTCATTTGCAATAATGTAATAGATTGAAAGCAATTTAACAAATCTGTTTTTAATGTTCAAATAAGCGCAAAAGACAACAATATAACAGTAGATAGAAAACAACAACAATCCTGGAAGTGACTAACCCAATAGTCACAACAACAATAGTATGAATTACCCATTCATACCAACCATGTCAAATTTTAATTTAAAAGGTTGTAGTCTAACTCTTGCAAAACCTAACCAAGCGTGTCCATAACCTAGGACGAGGCTATTCGAATAGTTTTATACCCTGCAGGGGTGTACCAATGTACCCACACGCCAGACCGCCTTTTTGCCACATGATTAGCATACTTCCTTTGGTATGCCGGCACAGCTAAGTCCTACGAGACATTTCCAATATTGTGTATTACCCCACGAGTCGCCCGTATGGATAGAAACCCATACGTTGTGTCGGAGTCATTGTAAAGCCTCGGTCAACTACCCGTCGCAGGTAAAGCCTTGGACAACTACAATGCTCCTCGAGGTGCAGAGCCTACCCGGAATCTCCACCACCGCACACCCAACACAAGAATACATATCCTTTTTCACCCAACACACACAACCCCCTCCTGCGACTCGGAGATAACACACGCCAAAGTACTTAGTCAAGAGAGGTCCCATATCCCTCTCGCGTGGTTAGCACGCAAAAATGCTTGGAGAGTGTGACACAAGATGTTCGGTCCTTGTTGACTTAGGCAAGACATCCACAAACCCAATAACCCACCATCCAACCACTTGCCCAAGTCCAAATCAATTTTTCCATTTTCAGAATTTTGACTTTACAAAATAACAAAGCACCAAGTGCTGAACATAATGGAAGAATAATAATTTTTGTGTGATCAAGGCCATCGACTAAGTCGATGACCGCCCAAAGCTACCGAACTAAGCATGGCTAAGCATAAAGATTCGCATTCTACTAAGTGACAAGAGTTCATCCATCGAACTCTAATCACAGCAAATAACCTAGGCTCAAGTAGTAGAGAATAAACAACATCCTACAGATTATGCAACTATAGGATCCACTAACCATAATTTAACACAAAGTAGCAATGCATACATACAGTTGAATTCAAAATATTAAACTTGTAAAATAATAGGATTAACATGATCAAACCGCTTGCTCGCTTGCTGTGGGTCAAGGTGTCTCTTGAGGATCAACAATATTATCAACGTGCTCTTGGATCCTAACTAAAAGCGAGAACCAAACGATAAGAGCGAATAAAATGCAAAGACCCAACAGTAAACCTTCTCTAAAAATTCTAAAATTTTACAGTAGCAAGATAATGATTTATAAAGAATTTAGCAACAAGAACCAATTGATTTGGATTCTTAATGCAAAAGATATGCCCAAAACAATTTTGCTCAGCTTTTATAAATCCAAAATGCTACTATTCATTAGCAAAATTTTCTGGAGCCACACTGAGGTTGGAAACATTTTTAAATTAAAGTTTAGTCAAAAACATAACCAACAAAATTTGAATCAACCGAAAAGGATTTGAAATGAATTAGTTATGCATTTCACAAGTTATCACATTTTTCAGTTGATAAATAAATCCTCTCGGGAAATTCAGAAATTAGAAATGACGTGGCCGAACCTGGGACGTCGATCTTGGATCAAACGGCCCAAGCCCCGCGGCTACGATACGTATGCCAAGCCTTAGCGCCAACCGCTTGATTCGATCCAACGGTTCACGTGGCCTAGAGCGTTCGGTGGTCCGAACGTTCACGCGCACGAGAGCCGTGGATCTGGGATCCGACGGTTCACCTGGATCCGAGCGTCCGGTGGTCCGAACGCGCCCAAGCACGCGAGCCGTTGATCTGGGATCCAACGGTTCACGAATCAAGGCGTGCGTTAAGTTCAAATTTCAGCGCAATCTTGGGCCGTAGATCTAAGGATCGACGGTCCGCAACGACTCAAGTTCAAACTTCACCCCATATTTTCGTCCGACAAAATTTGACGTGGAAGATCGGCTCGCCGCCGGCGGCTCTGGCCGCGGCGGTGCGAGCAAACGCCCAAAATGGGTCCCAAACTTCATTGCGCACCTAATGGTACCAATGGCGCTGGGCTGCGGTGGACGGATCGCGGCAAGCGGAGGGAACCGAGAGGGCGAAAAATGACCAAAACGAAACGGCGATAAGCTCACCGTGGTTCAAGGGAGCAAAGCAAACAGCTAGGGACTAATAAGGAGTTACCCGAGCCGTGAGAACGACTGGGAGAGTTGAATCGGCTCGGGTGAAGAAGAGTAGCTGTTTCGGCCGAATTGGGGGAAAACCGAAATCGATCTGCTCTCTTCTGTAAAGGCAAAAACCGAAGGGGGGTTAGTACTCTATGATATGCCAAGCAACCGAGGAAGCGAGGTTTTGAAAGAGAAGGCCCGAGCACCACTTTCACCGAAGAGGTTGGAGCTTCAACAATGGCGGCCGAGAGAAATTTTTGCGATTGAGCTCCCTCAGTGTATTGGAAGCGATGCTAGAGCTCAAGGGTGTTTAAAGGATGCTAAGGAAGCAACTGGAGAAGTCTTATAGGCCGAGAAGCAAGGAAGAAGCAACGGAAGAAAATGGAGATGCATCATACGAGGTTGGCCGAGGGCGACGGGTGTAATCGCAGGGAGACGTCTACCGTGGGGGCGGCCGGACGGGAGCAATAAATGCGGAAGAGCCGTTGGCCAAAAGGAGACGCGACTGGGCTCTGCCGAAGGGTACTGTGCACGTCACCGCGGTTGACTTCGGCCGAGCGCGCGCGAGCGGAGGAAGACGAAGGCGGACAGCCGTTGGATTTAATCGGACGGCTGAAACAGAACGGGTTGATTACAACGTTTCGATCGCGCGCTTGATCTTGGACCGTTCGATGCTGATCTAACGGCTCACAACTCCCGCGTCCGACTGCGTTGCGCCGGTGCGGTTAGTTGGTTGGACCGAGTCCAGTGGCTCGAGCCCGAGTCTGGTTCGAACCCGAGGAACAGTGCAAACCAGTTAGAATTTGAATTTTAAACATCTGATTTTTGAGGAATTATTTGAGGTAGCAAACAAACTCCAAAATTTATGAAATTTTAACTGGAGCTTTCTGACTGCAGTAGGAACCTTCCACAAAATTTTCAGAGATTTTAATACACTGAATTATTCTCCAGAAATTCCAGAAGAGAGGAAAATAGGGTTTGACCAGTTTGACTTGCCTCCCAAAATTATCAAATAATTTCTAAAAATCATGAGATAATTCAGAGGTGGTAAACATCAACCCTAGACCTAAGAAAAAGTATTTCCAAAGGTTGGGCACAAGATTTTCATGAAGGAGATTTGTGTTGGTGTCCAAATGGCAATTTGATTTTTGATTTCACATAATTCCTTTACAAAAATTATGGAACTGATTACAAAAATCAAGATCAGAGAAAAAGTTTTAATTTCTCCTCATTTTTATTACATTTGAAACACAAACCAATTTTGGGATGTTACAAAACCTCCCCCCTTACAAAAATCTCGTCCCGATATTTGGCTCACTCGGTAAAGAAAGATGGATAGTCTGCACGGAGACGATCCTCCCTTTCCCAAGTAGCCTCATCCTCGGAATGGTTCGACCACTGAACTTTAAGGAACTTGATGGCACGATTCCTCGTTCTTCGTTCAGTCTCTTCAAGGATGCGAACAGGGTGCTCCTTGTAGGTCAAATCTTCTTGGACATCGAAGGTTTCCAACGGAGCTTCCTCAGTTGGAACACGGAGGCACTTCTTTAGTTGGGACACATGGAAAACATCATGTACCCCCTCGAGTGCAGCTGGCAACTCCAACTTATAGGCAACCGCTCCTTTCTTCTCGATAACACGGTAAGGACCCACATATCGGGGAGCCAACTTGCCCTTAACGCCGAAACGCTGATGGCCCTTCAAAGGAGAGACTTTGAGATAAACAAAGTCATTAGGCTCGAAGCTCAACTCACGACGACGGCGATCCGCATAGCTCTTTTGCTCGGATTGAGTGTGCGCAAACGATCACGAATAATTTGGACTTGACTCTCGGCCTCATTGATCGAGTCGGGCCAAAGAATGGTCTTCGCGGTCTCGGACCAATTCAACGGGGTTCGCACTTTCTCCCGTACAAGGCCTCGAAGGTGACATGCCGAGACTAGCTTGAAAAGCTGTTGTTGTAGGAAAACTTCGGCAAATGGCAAGCATTTCTCCCAATTCTTTCCATAGGAGAGAACGCAAGCACGAAGCATGTCTTCCAACACTTGGTTGACCCTTCGGTCGACCATCGGTTTGGGGTGGTATCTTTGTGCTAAAGGTGAGACAGGTTCCCATAGCCTCTTGCAAACACTTCCAAAACACGGCGGTGAAAAGCGCATCGCGATCCAAACGATCGCCTTGGTACACCATGCAAGCGCACGATCACGGAAATATAGAGATCCGCTAGTAGACTCACACTAAGGTTTGTCCGTACTGGCGAAAATGGGCTACTTTTGTCAATCGATCGATGACAACCCAGATGGAATCCTTGCCCTTGGAGGTTCGGGCCGACCGGTGATAAAATCCAACCCCGATCGAATCCCACTTCCACTCGGGAATTGGCAAAGGTCAAGGCGATCCGCCGGGCCGATGCTCGGCCTTGACACGACGACACACGTCGCACTCGGCAACGAACTTCGCATTTCCCTCTTCATTCGGGTCCACCAAAATCCCTGACGGAGATCTTGATACATCTTTGTGGCCCTGGGATGAATAGACAAAGGCGAATCATGGGCTTCACGGAGAATCAAACTCCGCAATTCCACGTCCTTTGGAACCACAAGGCGTTGCCCGAACCTTACAACACCATGCTCATCCTCAGAGAAGCACTTAGTTGTACCGTTCTGGATATTTTCCTTGATGCGGCTTATTCCAAGATCCGATTCCGAGCGACCTTAATCCGATCTACCAAGGTTGGTTGCACAACCAAGGCAATGAGGAACCATGCTCAACCAAACCTAAGTTGAGGCGCCAAATTCCTTCGTAGGGTGGGTTGAACTTCCGGAGCAACAAGGCATTGCAATGCGCTTTATGATCGAGCATCGGCAACGACATTAGCCTTGCCCGGATGGTAGTGAATACCCATGTCATAATCCTTGACCAACTCCAACCATCTCTTTTGTCCGAGGTTCAGTCGGTTGGGTGAACAAATACTTTAGGCTTTTGTGATCCGAATACACTTCGCAACGACATCGATTAGGTAATGTCGCCAAATCTTAAGCGCATGAATCACAACACCAATTCCAAGTCATGGGTAGGATAGTTGAGCTCATGAGGTCTCAATTGCCTTGATGCATAGGCCACTACCTTGCCTTCTTGCATAAGTACACAACCGAGTCCTCGGCGAGAAGCATCACGAAGATATCGAAGCTTCGATGGATATCGGGAAGAACGAACGGAGCGGTGGTCAAGCGCTTCTTGAGTACTTGGAAGCTTTCCTCACAAGCATCGGACCACAAGAACTTCTTGTCCTTCTTGAGCAACTCCGTCATCGGCCGCGATCTTGGAGAAGTTCTCGATAAAGCGGCGATAATATCCCGCTAAACCGAGAAAACTCCGCGCCGGTTATCAAGTAGGTGAACCCAAGAAAGAACATCGCGATCTTGCTAGGATCAACGGCTCGCCTCTCGCTGAAAGAACATGACCCAGAAGGCCACTTCCTTCAACGTAACGCGCACTTGTCGAACTTTGCATACAGCTGGTGCTCATGAAGCTTGCCTAACACAAGCCTCAGATGCTCATCATGTTCCTCATCGTCCTTAGAATAGATAAGAATATCATCGATGAAGACCACGACAAACTTATCCAAATACTCCATGAATACCGAATTCATGAGGTTCATGAACAAGGCGGGAGCATTGGTTAAGCCAAATGACATGACGGTGTACTCATACAAGCCGTAGCGAGTAGAGAAGGCCGTCTTTGGAATATCCTCGGGTCGTATCCGAACTTGATGATATCCCACTCTCAAATCAATCTTGGAGAATACTCGAGCTCCAGTTAATTGATCAAAGAGATCATCAATGCGGGGCAAAGGATACTTGTTCTTTACCGTTACCTCATTAAGCGGACGGTAATCAACGCACATGCGCAAAGTATTGTCCTTCTTCTTTACGAAGATTGCAGGACAACCCCACGGAGATGAGCTAGGGCGGATGAAACCTTTTTCTTGCAGCTCATTCAGTTGCTTCTTCAACTCCACCAACTCGTTCGGTGGCATCCGATAATGCCTCTTTGAAATCGGGCGTCAGAGGAACCAACTCAATGACAAACTCGAGATCTCGAGCTGGTGGCATCCGGGAAGATCTTGGGAAAGACATCAATGAAGTCACGAAGCGTGGGGACTTCACTAATATCAGAGCGGGCTTCGCTTCAAGCGCGAAGAGATGCGGACCTAGCGACCTTGTAAAAGCTTAACCTGCTCATGGAAGGACTAGATAGGAAACACACTTCTTGGCGCAATCGATTTGTCCCTTATCTTTGAGACAACCAATCCATACCAAGAATTACATCTAGACTTGCTGAATGGAGGATGATAAGATTCGCTAAGAACCCTACTCCCTCAATCTCGATAGGAACGTCCCTACACTCCAATGTAGCTCTCAACTCCGAACCCGGAGAGCGAATGAGCAACGGGACCAACAAAGGAGTAAAAAGGAGCTCACTAATAGCAGCAAAAGACTCAGAAACAAAAGAATGAGATGCTCCTGAATCAAACAAAACAAGAGCGAATGAGAGTTAACGAAAGTGTACCCAAAGACGACATCGGGTGCCTCCTGTGCCTCCTCCGCTGAGATGAGGTTGACGCGACCACTACCCACGCCTTGGGTAGTAGGGACTATCTTCAGGTCCTGAGAAGAACCACCTCCTGACCCGCGTCCTCCATTAGGACGAGGGGCTGCTCCTGTCTTCTTAGGGCATTGGTTCGCATAATGCCCCTTCTGGTTGCAGGCGAAGCAAGTAACCCCGGCAGCCGGGTTGCGGGGGCCACCCTCGACTTCGCAGTGCACGGATCGGGCACGGCTGCGAAGGCGAGGAACAGTCTTGACGGCCTCGGTGTGCGGGTCACGACGCGACTTCGAGAAGGATCAAGCGGGATAGCGGCCTGGATGACTTGGGCCTCCACTTACGCTTGCGGGAATCCACAAGCGCTCTACCTGAGTGCTCAGCGACGATGGCCTTGTCCACCAATGCCTGGAAATCCGGAAGTCGGCGATGGATAGCTTGTCTCAAGCTCCTCGGACAAACCATCCTTGAACTTCTCCTGCTTGGCCTCATCAGTGGCCACCTCCTCCGGAGCATAACGAGCCAAATGGTTAAACTCGTACAGGTACTCCGTAACTGCGAGACGTCCTTGTCTGAGTGACAAGAACTCCTTCTTCTTCAGCCTCATCAAGCCGGAAGGAATGTGACTCCGACGGAAGGCAGTGCGGAACTCCTCCCAAGTGACGGTGTGGCTGCCAGCCGCATGGCGAAAGCTCTCCCACCAAGACAAGGTCGCACCCTCCGGTGGTGCGATGCAAGCAGCGCCTTCTCGTGCTCCTCGGCGCTGCGCTATCGCGGCTTCCGCTCCACCGACGGCGATCGTCTGCGTCAAGCGGGTCCTCAGACCTGGAGAATGTGGGGGGCTGGGTGCGAAGAAACTCCGCAAGTCCCCCACGCGGCTGGTGTCCACTCCCTTGCCCGGATCCTGAAGCACCGGTAAGGGCGGAAGTGTTGCGCGCGATGACGTCCAGAAGGACCCTCCTGTCCTCTGCACGGTTGCGCTCGATCTGAAGAAGGACCTCGGCCATGGTCGGAGGAGGAGGAAGATCCTCGTCGGACCGGTGGACGGCCTTGGCGCGCTACGTGCGTCCCGCCATCTGTTATAAGAAACTTGGGTTAAAACTAGACTCAGAGATTCAAAGCCGAAAGAAAGCGAAAAGCTAGCGACTAGGGGAATGGAATACCCCCTAACCGAAAGCCAAAACAGTAAGTATGCAAACTTCAACAGGCTAATAAAAAGACTCCAAAAACCGCAATGAATCATCAAACCAAAGCTCAACTTCCCAACGCAACTAACCCGTATTGAATGAACGAGCAATTGATTGAGAAGACTAAAACCAGAATAGCAGGTAAGATCCATTACCACTAAAGAGCAAGGTTCAGTCAACGAAAATAGTGTTAGATACATAGCTAACTAGTATCACATCTTACCCTTCTATTCCCACAAGTGTTAGTTGATTAAACTCTCATTGTCTACCCCATTAGAAACCATCGAGCTTGCTGTCCGGAAATTGAGGTTGCTGCAGTGATTTTGCTTCCAAGCTCCAGCCGAAATCTTCCATCCTAGAAACTTCAAAATCTGGCACACTTCAACTTGCCAAGCTCAGTGGTCCTATCAGAAACTATTGAGCTCGCTGTCTGGAAATTGAGGTGTGTTGTCCAGATTCCGCATCCAAGCCTCTAGTCGAAACCTTCAGTCCAGAAACTTCAAAAACCCTAAGCACTTCAATTTGCCAAACTCAGTGGTTCCCAAAACCCATTTAATCGATAACACTACCTTAGAAAAGGAGATGAGAGGAAAACAACTTTCAAACTCAAATTAGAGTAAGATGAGAGGAGAAAGCTAAGGTAGGTAAGGAATAAAATCTGAGAATGACCTAAGCTTTCATAAATCAATTGATACTTTGAAAATAGGGTTTTCCAAAATATCCTAAAGACGACCAACTTGGGTTACTACGGTCAAGATGGCTCGATACTAAACCTTAGAGACCCGGTTTATCCGGCTTGTAATGCTTAACCATCCACTTGGTCCTAGCATCACAAATCAGATAATCCGAGACTCGAGACATGTATACTTCCCAGAGTGCAGTATACACACCTCTTTACAAAGTTCATGCATCAATTCCATTCATCCACATAGAACCGAAGCAAAAACAACAAGCCAGAAGATAACATAAATTAAGGATAGTTATTATAAAAGAGAGGCCGACCGGCCAAACGACATATACATAAAGAAGTTTAACAGCGGAAGCAAAAGTGCCATAAGATGGCCATAAACCAAAAGAGCCAATCAGTGTGCCTTTAACCCACAAGGCAACCGACCGGACCGCCAGGCTAGTCGTCAAATCCACAGCACAGCTCACAAAAGTGAGGCCCTTGGGGCTCACCTTCCTCCCCTGCAAACAAAAGCAGCCGGCAAAAGCCGGTGAGTACTTGGAATGTACTCGCAAGACTTACATGTGGAATAACAAACCTGTACATATACTACATGCAAGCTTAATCAACAGTAGGCTGTAGGTTTCATTTAGCATAAAGCAAGTTTTCATTTGCAATAATGTAATAGATTGAAAGCAATTTAACAAATCTGTTTTTAATGTTCAAATAAGCGCAAAAGACAACAATATAACAGTAGATAGAAAACAACAACAATCCTGGAAGTGACTAACCCAATAGTCACAACAACAATAGTATGAATTACCCATTCATACCAACCATGTCAAATTTTAATTTAAAAGGTTGTAGTCTAACTCTTGCAAAACCTAACCAAGCGTGTCCATAACCTAGGACGAGGCTATTCGAATAGTTTTATACCCTGCAGGGGTGTACCAATGTACCCACACGCTGCATCGCCTTTTGCCACATGATTAGCATACTTCCTTTGGTATGCCGGCACAGCTAAGTCCTACGAGACATTTCCAATATTGTGTATTACCCCACGAGTCGCCCGTATGGATAGAAACCCATACGTTGTGTCGGAGTCATTGTAAAGCCTCGGTCAACTACCCGTCGCAGGTAAAGCCTTGGACAACTACAATGCTCCTCGAGGTGCAGAGCCTACCCGGAATCTCCACCACCGCACACCCAACACAAGAATACATATCCTTTTTCACCCAACACACACAACCCCCTCCTGCGACTCGGAGATAACACACGCCAAAGTACTTAGTCAAGAGAGGTCCCATATCCCTCTCGCGTGGTTAGCACGCAAAAATGCTTGGAGAGTGTGACACAAGATGTTCGGTCCTTGTTGACTTAGGCAAGACATCCACAAACCCAATAACCCACCATCCAACCACTTGCCCAAGTCCAAATCAATTTTTCCATTTTCAGAATTTTGACTTTACAAAATAACAAAGCACCAAGTGCTGAACATAATGGAAGAATAATAATTTTTGTGTGATCAAGGCCATCGACTAAGTCGATGACCGCCCAAAGCTACCGAACTAAGCATGGCTAAGCATAAAGATTCGCATTCTACTAAGTGACAAGAGTTCATCCATCGAACTCTAATCACAGCAAATAACCTAGGCTCAAGTAGTAGAGAATAAACAACATCCTACAGATTATGCAACTATAGGATCCACTAACCATAATTTAACACAAAGTAGTAATGCATGCATACAGTTGAATTCAAAATATTAAACTTGTAAAATAATAGGATTAACATGATCAAACTGCTTGCCTGCTTGCTGTGGGTCAAGGTGCTGCTGAGGATCAACAATATTATCAACGTGCTCTTCGGATCCTAACGAAAAAGCGAGAACCAAACGATAAGAGCGAATAAAATGCAAAGACCCAACAGTAAACCTTCTCTAAAAATTCTAAAAATTTTACAGTAGCAAGATAATGATTTATAAAGAATTTAGCAACAAGAACCAATTGATTTGGATTCTTAATGCAAAAGATATGCCCAAAACAATTTTGCTCAGCTTTTATAAATCCAAAATGCTACTATTCATTAGCAAAATTTTCTGGAGCCACACTGAGGTTGGAAACATTTTTAAATTAAAGTTTAGTCAAAAACATAACCAACAAAATTTGAATCAACCGAAAAGGATTTGAAATGAATTAGTTATGCATTTCACAAGTTATCATATTTTTCAGTTGATAAATAAATCCTCTCGGGAAATTCAGAAATTAGAAATGACGTGGCCGAACCTGGGACGTCGATCTTGGATCAAACGGCCCAAGCCCCAGCGCTGACGCGCGCGCGCGCGAAGCCTTAAGCGTCAACCGTTTGATCTGGATCCAACGGTTCACGTGGCCCAGAGCGTTCGGTGGTCCGAACGTTCACGCGCACGAGAGCCGTGGATCTGGGATCCGACGGTTCACCTGGATCCGAGCGTCCGGTGGTCCGAACGCGCCCAAGCACGCGAGCCGTTGATCTGGGATCCAACGGTTCACGATTCAAGGCGTGCGTTAAGTTCAAATTTCAGCGCAATCTTGGGCCGTAGATCTAAGGATCGACGGTCCGCAACGACTCAAGTTCAAACTTCACCCCAGATTTTCGTCCGACAAAATTTGACGTGGAAGATCGGCTCGCCGCCGGCGGCTCTGGCCGCGGCGGTGCGAGCAAACGCCCAAAATGGGTCCCAAACTTCATTGCGCACCTAATGGTACCAATGGCGTTGGCTGCGGTGGACCAGATCGCCGGCAAGCCGGAGGGAACCGAGAGGGCCGAAAAATGACCAAAATGAAAACGGCGATAAGCTCAGCTGCGGTTCAAGGGAGCAGGTGCCAAACAGCTAGGGACTAATAAGGAGTTACCTGAGCCCAGAGAACACACAGGGGAGAGTTGAATCGGCTCGGGTGAAGAAGAGTAGCTGTTTCGGCCGAATTGGGGGAAAACCGAAATCGATCTGCTCTCTTCTGTCAAAGGCAAAATCGACAGGGGGTTAGTACTCTATGATATGCCAAGCAACTGAGGAAGCGAGGGTTTTGAAAGAGAAGGCCCGGAGCACCACTTTCACCGAAGAGGTTGGAGCTTCAACAATGGCGGCCGAGAGAAATTTTTGCGATTGAGCTCCCTCAGTGTATTGGAAGCGATGCTAGAGCTCAAGGGTGTTTAAAGGATGCTAAGGAAGCAAGCGGAGAAGTCTTATAGGCCGAGAAGCAAGGAAGAAGCAACGGAAGAAAATGGAGATGCATCATACGAGGTTGGCCAAGGCGACGGGGCGTGTAATCGCGAGAGGCGTCGGTACCGTGGGGCGGCGGACGGAGCAATAATGCGAAGAGCCGTTGGCCAAAGGAGACGCGACTCGGCTCTGCCGAAGGGTACTGTGCACGTCACCGCGGTTGACTTCGGCCGACCGCGCGCGAGCGGAGGAAGACGAAGGCGGACACCGTTGGATTTGTCGGACTACCAAAAGCGAACGGGTTGATTACAACGTTTGATCGCGCTTGATCTTGGACCGTTCGATGCTCGATCTAACGGCTCACAACTCCAGCGTCCATTGCGTTGCGCCGGCGGTTAGTTGGTTGGACCGAGTCGATGGCTCGAGCCCGAGTCCAGTTCGAACCCGAGGAACAGTGCAAACCGGTTAAATTTGAATTTTAAATATCTGATTTTTGAGGAATTATTTGAGGTAGCAAACAAACTCCAAAATTTATGAAATTTTAACTGGAGCTTTCTGACTGCAGTAGGAACCTTCCACAAAATTTTCAGAGATTTTAATGCACTGAATTATTCTCCAGAAATTCTAGAAGAGAGGAAAATAGGGTTTGACCAGTTTGACTTGCCTCCCAAAATTATCAAATAATTTCTAAAAATCAGGAGATAATTCAGAGGTGGTAAACATCAACCCTAGACCTAAGAAAAAGTATTTCCAAAGGTTGGGCACAAGATTTTCATGAAGGAGATTTGTGTTGGTGTCCAAATGGCAATTTGATTTTTGATTTCACATAATTCCTTTACAAAAATTATGGAACTGATTACAAAAATCAAGATCAGAGAAAAAGTTTTAATTTCTCCTCATTTTTATTACATTTGAAACACAAACCAATTTTGGGATGTTACATGAGAGGCTTAAGTCCTATCTGCTGAGTCATGGTTTTGAGATGGGTAAAATTGACAAGACCTTGTTCATCCGCCGTCTTGGCACTGATCTTTTGCTCGTCCAGATCTATGTGGATGACATCATCTTTGGCGGCTCCTCACATACTCTCGTGTCTCAGTTTTCTGATGTTATGAGCTCGGAATTCGAGATGAGCATGATGGGCGAGTTGAGCTTCTTCCTTGGCTTCCAAATCAAACAGACTCGGGAGGGTACTTTTCTTCATCAAGGCAAATACACTCGAGACCTCCTGAAGCGCTTCGACATGAATGATGGAAAGCCAGTATCAACTCCGATGGCATCTACAGCTGCTCTGGATCCAGATGAAGACGGCGAACCTGTTGACCAAAAGGAGTTCGGGAGCATGATTGGCTCTCTCTTGTACCTCACGGCCTCGACACGGACATACATTTCTCGTGTGTCTTTGTGCTCGGTTTGAGCTTCTCCTCGCGTATCTCACCGTCGGCGGTGAACCGCATCTTCGGTACCTTCGAGCTACCATTGACTATGGCATCTGGTACTCTTCCTCTTCTTGTCTATCTCTTAGAGCCTTCTCCGATGCAGATTTCGCTGGCTGTAGGATAGATAGGAAGAGCACTTCTGGCACTTGCCAATTCATTGGCACTTCTCTTGTCTCCTGGTCGTCAAGGAAGCAATCCGGTGTTGCACAGTCCACTGCAGAGGCCGAGTACGTTGCCGCAGCCGATTCGTTGTAGCCAAGTGCTTTGGATGGTCTCGACCCTGCAGGATTTTGGGTTATCTATCGACTGTGTTCCACTCTTTTGTGATAACACGTCTGCGATTTGCATTGCCAAGAACCCAGTGCAACATTCACGGACCAAGCATATTGACATCAGATATCACTTTCTTCGAGACCATGTAGAGAAGGGTGACATTGTGCTCCAGTTTGTGGAGAGTGAGCACCAGTTGGCTGATATCATCACTAAGCCTCAGGCGGCTCGGTTTTCAGCTCTGCGGGGAGAGCTTGGGGTGGTTTGTCCTTACGGACTGTTGTGAGGGGGAGCTATGTGCTACTACTGTATAATATTATATTATATTTATACTATTACTCCTTTCTGGTTGCATTTCTTTTAATATTTTGGGTCGAAGTCCTTTCAGCATAGGTTAGAGTGGTTCTCTTGCCAAATTGCTTTGACTGCTATTTCTTATCTTGTGCTTCTAGGATGCTGCTTATTAGCTGTCTATTCCTTCTCTAAGTAGAGCTTACTCACTTCTTATAGGTTCTAGCAGGGGTCGGGCCACCCTTGGGTAGACAGGGACAGTGTTTGCTCCTTAGTGTATGAGTTGTTCAGCTGATAGTCCTAGAATCATATGGGGTAGATAAGAACCTGTCTGAGCGATAGTTTTCTCTATATCTTTTCTATGCTCTAAAGGACTGTCTTTTCTGTTTCTCTTATCAGATTCTCGTTTTTGTTCTTTTGGTTCAGGGGGAGTTCATCCTGGTTATTCCAGTTCTTAATTATTACATAACTCAACCTGTAATTTAAAAAATGCATCTCATTCGAAGGGAATCTGGATTTTCGTGCATTTCATCATGCATTGCATTATAATCAAATGGAGCCTTGTTTATTATCCCTTATGATCTGTTTTCACTGTTTTACATCTTGCCATGATTTATGCTAAACTGCTAGATCTATCATGACTTTTTATGTGTAGCTTAGTCTTTGTCATGCTAAGGTGATTAAAAATGCTAAACTTGAATTAAAATCTTGTCATGATAGCTCTTGAGACTAGTCTGGTTGAAGCTATCCTTTTATGATTTTCGCCATGTCAAGTAGGCTGAGTTGAGTCTTGTATCTCCTTTGAACTTTTGAGTAAGCTATGTCAGTTTGTTAAGAAACTTGACTTATCTTTAAATCGCTGGTCGAAGAACTTCAAAAGCAAAAATGACCTCTTTTGTGCGAAAAAACTGATCTCACCAAATCTTTCTCATGAGACTGCTTGCCATTGCACTAGGCATGAACTCAGGGGGAGCCTTGGATGACCTAAGATCACCTCCTTAAGTCTGTTGCTTGGAGTGGTCGCAGAAGGCTTGGGATCTAGCACATAGTTACAATTTGAAAAATGGTTGAAGCTCAGGAGGCAGTTGTGGATGGCACCTAGTCCAGAGCTTGCTTTACTGAGATAAAACCATAAAAAGCCTTTAAAAAATGTGCTAAAATTGCTTATCATTAAAAAGACCAAGTTCTGGATAAAATGAGTCTTTCTTCAACTGGTAGCACTCTAAACTGTTCGATATGAGTCTTCTTGGTTCAACTTAGATTATTTGACATGGCTTGTATCATCCTTGGATACCTTTAGCTAGACTGCAATCTTGGTTTAATTGACTTGCTAAAGAATTGGATCATTAATCAGATTATTGATTTTCTGTCTTAGCTATTCTATACATCAATTGTCATGATCTTGATAGCATTCTTCTGTGTTATGGCTTGGTGTAATTCTCTAATAGTCATTTTGGATAATCTACATGGCTCTTAATGCTTAAAATGAACATCATATAGCATTTTCCTCCCTTTTCTACATCTTGATGATTTTATTGCCAAAGGGGGAGAATTTTGGAGAGAAAAAGCCTTCTGGAGAAAAGCCTTGAGAGTTTTATGCGAAAATTGCTCTTTCATATTGCTCTTTCATCTCATCTCAAGTCTTTCTCTTTTGTCAACTTGGTCGTGAGCTTATCTACTCTTGTTTAGACCTTGGTTGATTTTAAACTCAAACTCATCTTATGCTTTTTGGTGATTGTCAATATACTCATCAAGGGGAGATTGAGAGACCATGTGAGAGGTCCTCCATTACGAGTGATGAGTATTTGACATCGTGTTGAATAGGTTGAGAGTTGAGTGTTTAGGTTTGGACTGCTTTGTTTACTATTTCAGTGGAAATCGGAACTACCGGCGTGTATAGAGCGGAAGTTCCGATAATCGAACTCTGGCGTTGGAAATAGGAACTTCCGATTAACCTAGGTTTTGAGTTAACTGAAGAAAATCGGAACTTCCGCACATGGGGTAGCGGAGTGTCCGATAATACTGGTGTTAAGGTTCCTCTGAGATGAAAATCGGTTTTGAAAATTTGGGTTTACGGATGTTCCGAAGATCGGAAGTTCCGCAATGGTAAGAGCGGAACTTCCGATAATCCTGACAAGTGCGGATGTTCCGGAAATCGGAACTTCCGCTGTGGTAAGTGCGGAACTTCCGATTGTGTCCAGAACTGTGCAGAGAAGGTTAATTTGTGATTTTGATTTTGTATGAATTTGAGTCTTATACAAATGTTGATGCTATGATATTGTGCAATGCTATGTGATGTGTTTTTGTCTGTGTTGACTGCAGGACATCGAGACGAAGTCGTGGCGAGACACGAGGTGATCGGACTAGGCGCAGGCGGCGTTGAGGTCAGAACGGTCGGGATGTGTCGAAGACGGTGTGAATCTTGAGGTGGTTGCGTGTCAAGGACAGCAAGGCGTACGGGAGGCTTCCAGAAGGTGTGCAAGGGGCGAAACGGTATTTTCGCAAAGCGGCACAAGTGGAGGCGGTTCCGTTCTGGTGTAGCGGGCTTAATGGGTTGGAGGCCCATTAAGCAAAAGCTATAAATAGAGCTCAACCCCTGGTGTTAGGGTTAGACTTTGAGAGAGAAAATTAGGGTTAGCTCTAGCAAAAGGTTTTGTTTTGCTTTTTGAGAGTTTGTTGAGTTGGAGAGTATGAACTGAAATCTCTTGTAATCATTCCTCTGTGTTTCCATCTGTAAACGTTTGATTTCTATCAATGAAACTCTGAGTTTTGATTACTTGTTTATGTCCTCTTCCTTCTCTCTGTTCTTCTCTTGAATAGCTAGGGTTTTGATGTATCTTTTGATTCGTCTTATGAAATAGCGTGAAACTTGATATCTAGAGTCGTTTTGATATTGCTAATCTATCATCAAAGTTTCATAAGCTAAGAATCTGAGAATCGTGTCTATTGTGGGTTTTGGTCTTTCTTGCTCCTTCCTCAAGAAATCCGTTTTTGGCTCGATTATTGAATCTTTGGTTGCGATTCTTCTCCATAAGGTCAAGATTGTGTTTAGGATGATGTCTGTGAAACTTGACCGAGAAGAGCATTCAAGATTAAGTAGTTTGATTTTTGGAAAAAGCGCGTTACATTTCTCGATCGAGGATAATCAGAGCTTCCGATTTTACATAGGGGAACTTCCGCAAGCGGAACTTCCGCACTGGAATTTCGGAACTTCCGATTTCCGGAACTTCCGCACCTTACTGGCCGGAGCTTCCGATTTCCAGAAGAACAGCCCGAGGCTTGTTTTTGTTATTTGATTTTGCTTCATTTACTTTCTTTAGATCTCCAGAGATCTTTGTAGGCTTGTTTAAATACAGTAAAGGGGAGTTATTAATTTTTAGGCACCATTCACCCCCCCTCTGTTGCCATTTCGGTCCTTCAATTACTAATCCAAATTGTTATGTCCACCTTGTCTATTGTTATGTCATGATCTTTTGTCACCCTAGGTTGGTTCATTATTAGTTAGTATTATCGTAGCACCAATGTGGGTTGGTTAGATACGAGTAGATTGCTTAGCCATGCCACGAGACATCTTTTCATGTGAGTTGCAATTATAAACTTGACTAAGTGATTATGGAAACTATGTGATGAAACTGTGTATGTTGTGTGCTATTACACGGATGTGGCATGTGTTGCACTTAATCAACAGGGTGGAAAAAGATTTAGAATGAGGCAAGTGGTGGATTCTGTGTGATATGGTGGAGCTGTGCGCTGGGAATGATAATATGTGTGACTTAGTTAGAAATAGGAAGTCTTGCCTTGGTCAATTAAGTATTTAATATGTGTCGATTGTTAGGGTCTTGATCCCAGTCAGTTGCCTGTGATGAATTGATGGGATTCCGCTGAAGTTTATTTCTATTCCGCTGCTGCTATTTTATTTATTGTCCGCCCTGCGTGGCTTAATAAATGTAAACTCGACCATAAGGTCAAAACCATTTTTTGCTATTCAAAATAGTTGTTTATTCTATTGATCATCTTGTGTGGATCGATATTCATCTATGTTGATACTGTGTGCATTAGCGTGATCCTGGACTAGTACAGAATGCATAAAGGGTCCAGAATTACATTTTTGGATCCCGATAGAGGTGGTATCAGAGTCAGGTTGGCTATAGGTCTTGACCTTAGTTAGATCGTCCGTCTTAGAGTGTCTATACTATTTTCTAAAGTAAAAATCAACTTGCAAGATTAATTGAACTACTTAACTCATCTCATATCTCTCTTGACTCAACTATTGCTAGAATTCTTTCTCTCTCCGATGTTTTTAAAGTTGTTCTTACCCGATTGTCTGTTTTTGTGGATATCATGGGGATATGCTTCAGATCTTAGGATGATGTGACAATTGGCAATGGCGTTAACGGTTTGTCGTTTCACGGGTTTTCGACAAAGTTTCAGATCTGTTCAGGCATTCTGGACAGGGGTGGTCCGACCGGCCATAGCATGGCGGTCCGACCGGTCCCAAATCGGTCGGACCGGCCATGTGCGGCGGTCAGACCGGCCGTGACCAAATGGTCGAATGGGTGGGCCAAAAATAGGTGTTGTAGACAAGTGAGGATCCTAATACACTTGGTCTCATAATTTTGGAGTTCCCAAGCAAAAGTTCTATTGGTTTAAAGTTTCCGAGAGGTTTGGATTTTCGGGGTTGAAAATTGGCTAAGTCCCACGCGGTCCGCCCGCCTTGTGGTGGCGGCCGATCGGCCGGTTGGCGGTCGACCGCCCCGAGGGGCGGTCGACCGTTCTCGACTTGTTCATCGGCCAACCGTGGCGATGATGTTTTGTTAGGTCAAAGTCATGGGTTTGATGCATATGTGTTGCATGATGCATGTTTTGACTAACGTGGGTCAAGTTGTGAAGAACTTGTTCCGGATTCAATTTGCTTGTTTATTGTTGTGCGGGTTGCTTGGTGGTCAACGACGGTCAGCGGCGAGGATGATCGGGACTAGGCTTGGAGAGCCGAGGTCGAGCGATCGGCGATGCGGGTGAGGTCAATGAACTCAAGTGTGGTGCGAGAATAGACAAGGATGACCGAGCAGGCGATTCGGGCGGCCCAGTTGGATCAAGCGGCGCGGGGTGGTGCAAGTGCCATGGTGGTTACGGTGGGAGCGGATGGGAGAGACTTGCCGACATGTTGAGAGCCGTTGATCAACCTACACGTGGCGAAGCATGGGAGGTGCTTCACAAAGATGGGACTCGGTCTTTGCAAAAAGATCGAGAAGGGGTATTTTGGTAATTATACCAAATACCGCCTTGGTGACTTTTGACGACTCGCGGCGCAAGATGGCGTGGAGAAGCGGAGTAGGTCAAGAGGAGATGAAGACGGCGCTTCGAGATGCGTGCGTGTGTGACCCGTTTGTTTTGGGCCTTAACGGGAGCCCATTAGGGTTACTCTTCTAGAAGGTTTAAGTCTCCACTATAAATAGAGGAGGGAGGTGGCTGCACCCTTAATCCTTTCATGCTTGAAACCCTAGTTTTGGCTTAAGTGCTTAGGGAAGGTTTAGTGGAGATTAGGGTTCTAGAGAGAGAGATGTTTTGATCTTGTGTCCATGCGTATCCGTATGAGTGGTCAGATGTCGATACATTATCAAATCAATCCAAAGAAGAGTTCTCTTCAAGATGAGTTCATTTGCCCTTCTTCTCTCTATTTGGTGATTTTGAGTCTTTCTTTGATTCGCATGTTTTTGATTGATTTCTTTGCATGATCTAGCTTGTCGTGACATGTGGGAACACATCTAAGATCATCTTGATCATCAATCACCCACGAGCAAGTTTTTCGATATAGTTTTCGTTTTGACTCGGTTTCAAACCTTCCACCTCTCAAACTGAAAAAGGTCTGAACTTTTCCAAAGATCTTCACGATCTTCGATTGGAATAGGTTCCTGACATCCTAGAGAAGGTGTGTACCAAGTTTCATCAAGTTTGGAGTTGTAGATCAAAAGTTACATCTATTTGCAACTTCATTTTTTGGTGATTTCACTGTTCATCAATTTGGAGGTCGGACCGCCCCTCTCTGAGGTCGGACCGCCCATAGGACCGGTCGGACCGCCCTTGAATAGAGGTCAGACCGCCCCTCACTTAGGAAATCAAGTTTTGGTTGATTTTGGTTGTTTTGCTTCGGGGTTTTGATTGGATTCAATCCTAGTCTTCATTTGATCTTGGTATATCAATCTTCATAGCTTCTATAGCTATTGGAGTGAAATTTGTATTGAATCTGATCTTGGTTGAAAAAGTGAGTGTGCTCCTATTCACCCCCCCTCTAGTCGCCTTTTCGGTCCAACAAGTGGTATCAGAGCCCGGTTAGTTCAATCTTGATCTTAACCGGTCACTGAACTTGGCGATGGATAAGTACTCGACAAAGCCGCATGTCTTCAATGGGCTCGACTATGCCTATTGGAAGAATCGCATGCGAGTCTTCCTTGAGAGCGAAGGACAAGCTATATGGGAGGTTGTTCGAGCTCAGCTCGTTTACTCGAGATTGCCACGCAAGCTTCGGCAATACTTTGGCTAACAACAACAAGGCAAAGAATCTCCTATATCTTTGGGCTTGGTAGACAAGAGTATGACAGATTTGCAATCTTACGACCGCACATGAAATTTGGCACACCCTCGAAACTTACCATGAGGATCGTCCCAGATTAAACAAGTGCGCCAGACGGTCTATAAGTTTAGAGTACAACAAATTCGAGATGCGTCTGGCGAGAGCATCGATGACGTTTTACTCGCTTCAACAAGGTTGTCAATCGGATGAAAGTTGTTGACATTGAGTATTCTCAATCGAGAATGCCACTCACCTCTTGGTGCAATCAACACCAAGGAGTGGGAGATGAAGGCTCGCCATAGAGGAGAACGTCGATCTCTACTCTCACTTTGGAGCTACTTTATAGTAAGCTCAAGACTCATGAGATCAAGAGAGGTAGTCTTCCTAAGAAGGATAGCATGGCTTTGGTAGTGATCCTCTTTCAAGAGCTTCGATGGTTTTTCCGAGTCCTCTTGGGTTTTTCTCTTGCTGTTTATCCACAATTCGTGAAGAGGATTTTGAGAGTCTTCTGAGCCCGAGCTAGCCCTCATAGTCAAGAAAGTCACACGGGCTTACAACAATGTGAGAAACAAAAGAGAGGTGGCCTGTGACTTGCTACGAGTGTGGTGAGCTTTACCATATTCGCTAAGCGCCCCAAGTGAAGGGTAAGGGTAACCATAAGGAGGAAAGCCACTTGGAAGAAGCCTCAAGGGAACAAATCAAGGTTTGATCTTTGCCAAGTCGATGAAGGTCGCTCACCGGGTCCTTGCCGCTTTGGAGATCAATCCTTGAGCGATGTGGACTCGGGAGCGAGGAGGACAAGGAGGAGGAGGAGCCACCTCAAGACAAGAAAGGGAAGGCCAAGGACTTCAGGCATGTGCTTCATGGTCGACTCGTCGGCGTCGATGATGATGATGAGGTATCCCTATCTTATGATGTCCTTTACGCTAGATGCGAGAACATGTATGAGCAATTGCTTAGTCGGGATAAGGCTTTAAAGTTCATCATGGTTAAGAACAAGGATCTAGAGTCACAAGTTGAAAATTTGACATTGGAACTTGTGAATGCTAAGAGTCTAGACGTTGATGAATGTTCATCTTGCCATGCTTTGCACTCGAACTGCCTAAAGCGCAATCGCTCTTAATCTCGCTTTGCATCAACTTGAAAATGCTAGGCCGAGCTAGTTGAGGTCAAATCTGCTCCATGTCTTAAATGCTTAGAGTCTAGCAAGTTGGATGTTTCAACCAAGAGAGTCTCGCTCTTGCTCTCGTTGCTTAGAACATGAGCGTGAAATTAAAGACATTTTAAAAGCAACTAGAGAGAAATATGCCAAGCTTAAGGGCAGATTAATTACGCTAATTGTACTTTATGTCTGCTCTTAAGCTTGAAATTGCTAATTATAAGGAGAGGCTTGCAAAGGTTAATAAACCTAAAATTTGTCAATCATGTGTTGATCTTAGGAAAGATAATGTTTATCTAGAGAACACACTGCAAAAATTCTCTAGTGGAGAAAAACAATTAAACATGATTCTTGACAAGTCTAGAACTCCTTCTAAGAAGCAAGGCTTAGGATACAACTACTTGAGAACAAATCCAAGACTAAGGTCATTGAGTCTTGGAAAATGGCTTAGTTGAATTCAAAACCCAACTGCGAAAATTGCTTTCAAACTGCGCAGTTTGTCCAACCTTCTTTTGAGTCAAAGGTGCTTCTCCAGTGGTACAAAATACCATTGCACCTATTGCGAGAAGAGTGGACATTTAGTTGAGTTCTGTTGGCGTAGGTTGAAAAATGCTAATCATGCTAGAACTTTATTTCATCAACCTAGAGCTTGTGTGAAACATGGTCATGAAAAGAAGAAGAAACCCGGTCTAGGATATACTACACATTCTTATCATCATCATGTTCCTAGGCAGAATGCATCTCATGTGTTTGTAACCATTGCTCATGATAGGACTTCAACTAGGATCAAGGACACTCATTACGCTTTGCATACTACTCATGAGACATGTGTCTCGAGATTGGGTTCCCAAGTCTATTTTAACTAACTTGATGATTGAGACACATCGATCTTTTGTGCCTTGATTTTCGGGATCGTCGCGGAAGGAGGAAGAACACGTGGCTCGTCGACTCATTGCTCACGCCACATGACCAGGAGACTCTAGATGGTTCACTTCCTTCACGCGGCGACGGTGATGACTTCATCACCTTGGAGATGATTCACAAGGCGGATCGAAGGCTGGATCGATCGGGGTGAGCAGATGTGTTCATTCTCAAGGATGTCGCTCTTGTGTCCAAGCTAAGGTACAATCTCCTTTCGTCTCCTGACTTCTCGATGATGGCTATGAGACTAGATTTAAGAAGAACGCTTGTCGGGTGCTTGATTCTTTTGGTGAGCTCATTTTGGAATTTCTAGAGTTGGTAGAATATTTGAGTGATTTTTCGAATCTCTTGCGGATCTCTCAAATGTTTAGTTGCATCTTCTTACGATATCGGCTTTGGCACCGACGCTTAGGGCACATTGGTTTTGATCATCGACACGAGTTAGCGGCCTTGATCTCATGAGAGGCTTGCCTAAACTCAAAGTCATCAAAGATGTTGTATGTGCTCCACTGTAGGCATGGCAAGCAAGTTGCCGCCTCACACCCTTCATTGACTATGGTCATGGACCGAATGGGGACAGTTGCTTCATATGGATCTTGTTGGTCTGCTAGGGTTCGATCGATCGGTGGCAATTGGTACATTCTTGTCATAGTCGATGATTTTTGAGATATTCTTGGGTGTTCTTTCTTGCTTGAAGGATGAGGTCTTTGATCATTATCATGATCTTGTTCTTCGTTTGGCTTCGAACTTCCCGGTGCCTTGAGAGCAATCCGCGATGACAATGGCACGGAGTTCAAGAATGCCTCGTTGCCTCTTTTGTCTTTGGCGCGGTATTGAGCATCAGTTCTCTTCTCCACACGTCCCTCAACAAAATGGCGTTGTGGAAAGGAAGAACAGGACCTTAGTCTCGATGGCTAGGGCGATGCTAGATGAGTATAGCACACCGAGGAGGTTTTGGGCGAAGTTATTGCTCTGACTTGCCATATTTCAAATCGTGTCTTTACGAGACCGTCTTTGGGCAAGACTTCTTATGAGCTTTTTGGCGAGAAAACCCTCGGTTTCGCACTTTCGAGTCTTTGGATCGAAGTGTTTTATTCTCAAGGCAGGAACCTAGATAAATTTGAATCAAGAACTTGTGATGGTTTATTTCTAGGTTATCCTGCTCATTCGAGGGTTTTCGGGTTTTTAATGTTGAAACTAACATTGTCCAGAGACATGCAATGTCACTTTTGATGAGACTAGCCTGCGGCTAGATCGATGTTTGGTGACTTACAGTGACAGAGAGCATATTTGTTGAGGAAGATGAGGATGAAATTGATGATGCTCCTCCACTTGTCGCTAATGCTCGATTCGGCTCGAGAACACTCAAGCTCGATCGCTTCACCTCCAATTGAGGCTCTGCTGCATCTTCTTCATCAAGAAGATACTGCGGAGGTTGAGGAGATATTATCTCCCAGCGCTCCTTTGCACATCCGAGCGGCACCCTTGGATCGGATGATTGGTAGTCTCCATGAGCGAGTCACTCGCTCGGTATCATGATCCGAGTCTTTTCTCTCACTCTGCATTTGTAGCGTCTTTTGAACCCAAAGATATATCACATGCTTTATCGATGCTAGTTGGGTCAATGCCATGCATGAGGAGTTAGAAAACTTTGAAAGAAATAAAGTCTGGAACCTTGTAGAACCTCCTAGTGGTCATAATGTAATTGGTACCGTTGGGTGTTTAAAAATAAACAAAATGAGGATGGTTACGTGGTTAGAAACAAGGCTAGGTTGGTAGCTCGGGGTTTTAGCGAGTTGAGGGGTTAGATTTTGATGAGACCTTCGCTCTGTTGCTAGATTAGAAGCCATTCAGCATCATGCTTGCATTATTTGCATCTAAAGGTTTTAGGTTGCATCAAATGGATGTTAAGAGTGCTTTTTGAATGGTTTTATAGAGGAGGAAGTGTATGTTAGGCAACCCCGGCTTTGAGGATCCCAAGCACCACGATCGTGTCTTTAAGCTATCCAAAGCCTTGTATGGTCTTAAGCAAGCCCCTAGAGCACAGTATGATAGACTTAAGACCTTTACGCTTAAGAATGATTTTAAAATGGGAAAAGTTGATAAGACTCTATTCATTCTTAGGCATGGCAATGACTTCTGCTTGTTGATTTACGTTGATGATATTATCTTTGGTGGTTCCTCTCATGCTCTTGTTTCCAGCTTTTACGAGACCATGTCCGAGAATTTGAGATGAGTATGATGGCGAGCTCAACTACTTTACGGGGTGCAAATCAAGCAATGCAAGGAAGGATCTTCATCCATCAAGCGAAGTACACCAAGGATCTTCTCAAGCGTTTTGATATGGGTGATCGCAAGGCGATCGCCACTCCCATGGCGACTTCGCGCTTTGGATCGAGATGAGGAAGGGAAGCCGTGGATCAACGCGAGTACCGCAACATGATCGGCTCCTCTCGCACTGACGGCCTCAAGACCGGACATCCACTTCGATGCGCTCTGCTGCGAGGTTTGAGCGTCACCGAGGACTTCACATCGCCAAGCCGTTAAGCGCATCTTGGTATTTACATTCTACTCCAAGTATGGCATTTGGTATTCTTGCTCTTCTTATTTGTCCATTCGGGGTTTTCGATTACGATTTTGCGGGTGTAGGCTAGATAGGAAGAGCACTACGGTACATGTCATTTCTTAGGCACGTCTCTTGTCTCTTGGTCTTCTAGGAAGCGGTCTTACATTGCACAATCCTTCTTTGAAGTGAATATGTAGCCGCTAGTCTTTGTAGTCGATTTTGTGGATGGTGTCCACTCTTAAGGACTTTGGGTTAAATTTTGCTAGTGTTCCTCTTTTCTGTGATAACACTTCTGCTATTAACATTGCTAAGAACCCTGTGCAACACTCTAGGACCAAGCACATAGACATTCGCTATCACTTCCTTAGAGACCATGTCGAGAAGGGTGATATTGTCTTTGCATTTTGTGGAGTCAGAGGCTCAATTGGTGATATCCTCACCAAACCTTTAGACCCAACTAGGTTTGCCACCTTGAGAAGCGAGTTAGGGTAATTTATCCCTATGGGTTGGTTTGAGGGGGAGTTCGATCTTTTCTGATCTTACCTTGTTCTTTTGATCTCTTATTGTTCTTTTTCGAACTTTTGATCTTTTGAACTTTTTAGGTTGTTAGGCTTTTATTGCATCTCATTGTATCATATTGCATTCATATGAAAAATACAACAAGTGGTATGAAAAATTCAAAAGATGCATTGTAATATAAGTTTTTACGCTTATCTTTTAAAATTGATGAAGCTTTGCCTATTACCCTTTGGAGCTTTAGTATTTCAATTCTTGCTCAATGCCATGTCTAGTTCTTTGACTTGCTAGAATTATCATGCTTTTACATGTGTAGTTAAGTCTTTGCTATATGAGCTAGAACTTTAAAACAACTCGAACTAAGAAATTGCAATTTGTGGATGTTTTAGCGAGTTGCGCAATTAGTGCTCCTCTTGTGACATTGGCCTTGTCGAATTGTCTTGTTAGCTCTTTGATCTAAAATTGACCATTACTTGAGCTTTTGTGTTCTTGAGATTCTAAACTGCTCTTGTGAAAAATGAAAAATCAAGATTGTCTTATGATTAAAATGTGCCAAACTATTCTTACAAGGCGCTTGTCAAATGACATGAACTTGGAGATAGTTTGATGATCCGACGATCTCATGGGGATTGCTTGTCGAAATGACATGAACCTCAAGATTTGTCATACAGTAGAAGCTTAGAAAGAGTTTGTGGATGGCTCCTAGTCCGGGATCTTCTTTACTAAGATATACCTTTAATCAACTTCAGTGAAGCTTAGGATGAGTTTGTGGATGGCTCCTAGTCCAGGATCTTGTCACTAAGTTAGATCATTAGTCAACTTCAAATATTCAATGCATATGTGAAAGCTGTTGACAAATGGGCTTTTAAAAATCTTGAGCAAAATGATTCAATACAGGACTGATTGACTCTTAATGTGGTCTTTGTTAGATTTTTGATCTCATTTTGACATTTTGACATGGCCAATTTCATTTTAGGATCCTGTTGATGAACTTTTTGAATTTGAAGCTTTGCTTAAATTGATCAAATCCATTGCTTTACTTTTGAGCCTTTATGCTTAGCTTTGTTATATATGTCTTACCATGATCTTGCTAGCACTATCGGGCTTGATATGTTGTTTGTGCAATATTAGAAATCTTGACTTGCTCTTTTGGGTAATCTTCAAAGCTTCTTGTAATCAAAATTGAAAAATACAAAAATGAAGCCACTCCATTGCATTTCATGCATACTTCTTCTTTTGCTTCTTTCTTCATTTCGCAAATTGCTATCTCTGGATGAGAGGAAGGCGTGATTCCTTGATGACTCCATTGTCAAAGGGGAGAAGATATTTTCAATGTTGGGAAGTTTATACAAAGGGAGAAAGTTGGAGAATTTGAAATTTTAAAACCGAGGATCATAGTGAGGGGAGTTTTGAATTGCATTCTTATTGCCTTATTGACTCTTACGAACTTGAATTGCATTTATTACACCTCACAATGATCAAAGGTCAATTGAACAATTGTTCTTTCATATGGACCTTAAGTGAGATTTTTGACTTTTTCGAAATCAAAGTTTTTATGCTTTCTTTTGCCTTATCTCACTTGTCTATGCTATTACGATGCCGCTTGGTCATTTCCATTGCTTTCTCTTGCTTATGGACCAAGTTGTGCCTTTGTCAAAACGAAAGTATTTTACTTTTCAAACCTTCAAATTACATTTTACGGATTATTGCCAATGTGTTCATCAAGGGGAGATTGTGGATATCATGGGGATATGCTCGAGATCTTAGGATGATGTGACAATTGGCAATGGCGTTAACGGTTTGTCGTTTCACGGGTTTTCGACAAAGTTTCAGATCTGTTCAGCATTACGGGCGGCGGTCCGACCGCCATAGCATGGCGGTCCGCCGGTCCCAAATCGATCGGGCCGGCCATGTGCGTGATCGACCCGCCGTGACCAAATGGTCGAATGGGTGGGCCAAAAATAGGTGTTGTAGACAAGTGAGGGATCCTAATACACTTGGTCTCATAATTTTGGAGTTCCCAAGCAAAAGTTCTATTGGTTTAAAGTTTCCAGAGGTTTGGATTTTCGGGGTTGAAAATTGGCTAAGTCCTCTACGCGATCCGCCCGCCTTGTGGTGGCGATCGGGCCGTGGTTGGCGATCGACCGCCCCGAGGCGATCGACCGGTTCGACTTGTTCATCGGCCAACCGTGGCGATGATGTTTTGTTAGGTCAAAGTCATGGGTTTGATGCATATGTGTTGCATGATGCATGTTTTGACTAACGTGGGTCAAGTTGTGAAGAACTTGTTCCGGATTCGATTTGCTTGTTTATTGTTGTGCGGGTTGCTTGGTGGTCAACGACGGTCAACGGCGAGGATGATCGGGACTAGGCTTGAGAGCCGAGGTCGAGCGATCGGCGATGCGGGTGAGGTCAATGAACTCAAGTGTGTGTGAGAATAGACAAGGATGACCGAGCAGGCGATCGGGCGGCTGGTTGGATCAAGCGGCGCGGGGTCGGTGCAAGTGCCATGGTGGTTCTGGTGGGAGCCGGATGGGAGAGACTTGCCGACATGTTGAGAGCCGTTGATCAACCTACACGTGGCGAAGCATGGGAGGTGCTTCACAAAGATGGGACTCGGTCTTTGCAAAAGATCGAGAAGGGTATTTTGGTAATTATACCAAATACCGCCTTGGTGACTTTTGACGACTCGCGGCGCAAGATGGCGTGGAGAAGCGGAGTAGGTCAAGAGGAGATGAAGGCGGCGCTTCGAGATGCGTGCGTGTGTGACCCGTTTGTTTTGGGCCTTAACGGAGCCCATTAGGGTTACTCTTCTAGAAGGTTTAAGTCTCCACTATAAATAGAGGAGGAGGTGGTCGCACCCCTTAATCCTTTCATGCTTGAAACCCTAGTTTTGGCTTAAGTGCTTAGGGAAGGTTTAGTGGAGATTAGGGTTCTAGAGAGAGAGATGTTTTGATCTTGTGTCCATGCGTATCCGTATGAGTGGTCATGATCGATACATTATCAAATCAATCCAAAGAAGAGTTCTCTTCAAGATGAGTTCATTTGCCCTTCTTCTCTCTATTTGGTGATTTTGAGTCTTTCTTTGATTCGCATGTTTTTGATTGATTTCTTTGCATGATCTAGCTTGCTGTGACATGTGGGAACACATCTAAGATCATCTTGATCATCAATCACCCACGAGCAAGTTTTTCGATATAGTTTTCGTTTTGACTCGGTTTCAAACCTTCCACCTCTCAAACTGAAAAAGGTCTGAACTTTTCCAAAGATCTTCACGATCTTCGATTGGAATAGGTTCCTGACATCCTAGAGAAGGTGTGTACCAAGTTTCATCAAGTTTGGAGTTGTAGATCAAAAGTTACATCTATTTGCAACCGTTTTCGGGGTGATTTCCTTGTTCATCTATTTGGAGGTCGGACCGCCCCTCTACAGAGGTCGGACCGCCCATAGGACCGGTCGGACCGCCCTTGAATAGAGGTCAGACCGCCCCTCACTTAGGAAATCAAGTTTTGGTTGATTTTGGTTGTTTTGCTTCGGGGTTTTGATTGGATTCAATCCTAGTCTTCCGCTGCTGTTGGTATATCAATCTTCATAGCTTCTATAGCTATTGGAGTGAAATTTGTATTGAATCTGATCTTGGTTGAAAAAGTGAGCGTGCTCCTATTCACCCCCCCCCCTCTAGTCGCCTTTTCGGTCCAACAGTTTTGTCAGATGCCTCGTCTTCAGAACTATGGAGAGCGCAAGGGAGGACTTGCTGCTGAACTTTGGAAGTTGTTGCAAGTGGTTGGAGGATTTGAGCATCCGACGTACCGTGGCAGCACTTGGGTCGTGAACGGCCGAGAGCATGGAGTGATCTGCTGCTTAACCATCTACGGCCGGAAGGACACCAAAGCAAGTCAACCCCTGAACATCTCCGCAAGAAGGATGATTTGGAACGACGTGATTCAAGAGTCTTCACGCCTCGCCAACCTAAGGATCTGCAACTTCTACGCTTGCGAGCTTCGAGACACAATCTTTCGCTACCACCCTCGCACCTTGCATTGGATGTTCCTGCATGTTACCCATCTACAAATGGACAGAGCAACGCCACCATCGTGCATCTTACCCAGTTCACCGCTGCCCTGGAGGAATCACTGGAGTTGGCCGCTCAGAGCTGGTGTGCGCCTACGAGACCCTACAAAGAGTAGAAGAAAGGATCATCATTCTAGAGAGGAAGATCTTGAAGAAGTAGAGTCAGAAGAAGTCGAGGAACCAGAAGAGCAAGAAGAGACACAGGAGCCAGCAGAGCTGGAAGAACCAGCTGTGCCTGCACCAGGGACACCTATTCCTGTTGCACCAGTCTCGGAGCATCAAGATCAATTTGCAAGGATGTCAGCTAGCTTCCAGGTCTACAAAAGTTGGGAGCACCATTAGGGCTATGGAGGCTATCTTATCGAGTAGTCCGTTCGTGTATTTAGGCTTAGCCAGTCTTAAGATTAGGAGAGTCACCCTTTAGGCGGTAGTTTGTGTGTTTAAATTCGTTCTTATTTTCTTGTGTGCAACTATGAGCTGCAAAGGCCCTTAGGCATTTGTTGCAGCCATGCTAAGATCTTAATTAATATAAGTATTTCAGTTGAGCTTTCTTGAAGTTGTGTTTGTTGAGTTTTACCTACCCCCACCTAGTTCCTAACTCATCTTATGCTTGCTACCTTATCTAACCCATGGAGTTTCATCATATGGTTCAAACTCGTCAAGCTGCTGCAAGTGGTTCTGGCACCCCTGCGTCAGAAGAAAATGAGCAAACCCCCGCAGGAGCAGTTCTGCTACAAGCACCTTCAGTTGACCTACAGAACTTTGGAGCATTCATGGTAGCTCAAACTCAGCTGATGTATACAATGATGAATCAGATATTGACTATGAACAACCATAACAATAACAACCACCATCACAATGAAGCCCCAGTCGCTCATGGTCACCACGAGCCATCCAAACTAGGCGAGTTCATGACAACTCGTCTACCAACTTTTTCTGGACATGTCTTACCAATGGAATCGATGATTGGCCGTGTTATTGAGAGGAAGTGCGATCACCCAATGCAGCGATCATAACAAGGTCCTGTACGCCACTCACCAAATGGAAGGCATAGCTGCTGAATGGTGGGAAAACTTCTGTGCAGCATATGAGACGCGGCAAAATATCACCTAGGAAGAGTTCTCAACTGCTTTTCGCTAGTACCATGTACCGGAAGGGGTCATGGATTTGAAGAAGGATGAGTTCCGCGCTCTCAAGCAAGGAGGAATGTCAGTGACTGACTACCTCAATAAATTCCCACAACTTGCCCGCTATGCTGCAAAACATGTCGCCACCGACAAGGCTCGTCAGAGTTATTTTCTAAAGGGATTGAAGACTGGACTACAAGTCAACTTGATTGCCCACACCTTTCCGAATTTTCAGGAGTTAATCAACAAGGCGTTGATTGTGGAATATAAGCGAAAGGAATTGGAAGATAACCACAAGGGCAAAATGGCCCAGCAAGGAAGTCACCAGCCACAGCTGAAAGAAAGAACGGTTCCACCGCAGTTTAACCATTTTCCCACGCAAAATTTTCTCAGAACGCCTGCACCGACCTTAGCACGTCGTCCAGTTGCTCAGAACTTCCGCAGTCCTGTACCAGTTAACCCCAATCTAGAGAACAACCCACATAATAGACCCAGAGTTTGTTTTACCTGCTGTCAGCCAAGGCACTTCGCCAATCGATGCCCTTAGCATGGAACAATAACTCCAATACACTTCAACCTTGGAGCTACACCAGCCAAAACACCAGCACAAAGCAACCCTCATGAGACTTCTCAAGCTACCAGTCAAACCGGAGGAGCACCGCAATTAGCGGTCAGACACCATGTCAACCACGTCACTCTAGAAGGTGCTCAGGAAGGACCCGACATCGTACTGGGTAAGTTTACGTAAATTCAAGACCTGCATCATTTCTGTTTGATTTTGGAGCTTCGCATTCGTTTATTTCGGGAGTTTTTGCAACTAAGAATAATTTAGAAGTTATACATCTTAAGCATACCCTGTTAGTCCAGTCACCTGGTGTAGAGCTAAGTTCCAAGGTGGGATGTTTAGGAGCTAAGTTACTCATAGCTGGAGCCGAGTTTCTAGCCAATCTAATTATTCTAAATACCTAGACTGTAGATGTCATCCTTGGCATGGATTGGGTATCCAAACACACAGCTGTGTTAGATTGTGGCCGAAGAGCTATAAACAATCGAGGATACCCATGGAAAGAAAGTGGAGTTTCTAGCCACCTCTGTCTGTGATGGTATTCTATTGGTCAACAGCATGAAGACCGTATCTTTGGAAGATGTGCCTATTGTCAGAGAATACTCAGATGTGTTCCCAGAAGAATTACCAGGAATGCCACCGGACCGTGACATCGAGTTCGTCATTGATCTAGTCCCAGGGATGACACCAATATCGAAGAGACCCTATCAAATGCCAGCCGATGAGTTGGTGGAAATGAAGAAGCCAATTGAGGAACTTCTTGAGAAAGGTTTCGTCAGACCTAGTTCGTAGCCATGGGGAGCGTCAGTCCTATTTGTCAGGAAAAATAATGGAGGCATGAGAATATGCATTGATTATCCTTCTCTGAATGAAGTCACTATCAAGAACAAGTACCCCCTGCCCTGAATTGATGATTTGTTCGACCAGATGAAAGGAGCCAGAGTGTTCTCGAAGATCAACCTGCGATCACGTTATCATCAGTTGAAGATTTGTCTGAAGGATATACCGAAGTTTCTTTCTCAACATGATACGAACATTATGAGTTTCTAGTCATGTCCTATGGTCTGACTAATTCCCATGCCTATTTCATGAACATGATGAACAAGGTATTCATAGAATATTTGGATAAGTTTGTAGTTGTATTTTTTGATGATATTTTGGTTTATTCCAAGACAGAAGAAGAACACGCTGAGCATTTGAGAATAATTTTGGAGAAACTTACAAAGCATTAGTTGTATGCTAAGTTCAGCAAATGTGAATTCTGGAAAAGGAGTTGATTTCCTTGGTCATGTGATGATAGCGGAAGGAGTAGCCGTCAACCCCAGAAAAGTTAAGGTAGTGTTACATTGCAAGCAAGCCAAGACCGTAACTCAGATTCGCTGTTTCTTGGGAATGGCAGGATATTATCGCCATTTCATCGAAGGATTCTCAACGATTGCCAGGCCTCTTACGCAATTGTTGAAGAAGGACAAAAAGTTCATTTGGACTACAACCTGTGAAGAAAGTTTCCAGGAATTGAAGAAGCGTTTGACTTTAGCCCCAGTGCTGATCTTGCCAGATATTCAGAAGAATTTTGATATCTACTGTGATACTTCACGTCAAGGATTAGGATGCGTCCTGATGCAAGAAGGAAGAGTCGTCGCTTATGCGTCAAGGAAATTGAGACCCCATGAGGATAATTATCCTACTCATGATCTAGAATTAGCTGTCGTCGTACATGCTTTGAAAATTTGGCGTCATTACCTCATTGGTAATCGTTGTGAGGTATATACCGATCATAAGAGCTTGAAGTATATTTTCACTCAGTCTGACCTGAACATGAGACTGAGAAGATGGTTGGAGTTAATAAAGGATTATAATCTTGAAATCAACTACCATCCTAGTAGAGCCAATGTCATCACATATGCCTTGAGCCGTAAGAGTTACTTCGATGCTTTGGAAGTAAATGAAATTGTCTAGAACTTCAAGAGAAATTTCAGAAGCTAAAGCTAGAAGTTGTATCGGAAGGATTTGTGGCTAATATAAATCTGATCTACATTGGAGAAAGCGGATCGTGAAGCCCAACCAAATGACTCGGAAATCTCCGACATCAAGAAGAAGATGGTAGAAGGAAAATTAAAAGATTTCACCACAGATGATCAAGATGTACTATGGATTAATGGACGTATCTGTGAACCAGATAGTGACGGTTTGAGACAGCTAATCTTGAAGGAAGCCCATGACTCGAAGTATTCGATTCACCCTGGTAGTACTAAGATGTATCAGGATATTAAGAATAAGTTCTGGTGGCCAAATTTAAAACGAGAAATTGTAGAGTTCGTTGCCTTGTGCGATGTGTGTCAAAAAGTAAAAGCAGAACATCAGAGGCCAGCAGATTGTTACAGCCGCTAAAGATTTCAGAGTGCAAGTGGGAAGAGATCGGAATGGATTTCATTACCAGTTTACCCCGGACTCAATCGAGCTACGATTCGATTCAGGTAATAGTCGATCGTCTAACCAAAGTTGCCAATTTCTTACCAGTCAAAACCACTTACTCAGGAGATCGCCTTGCAGAGATATATATGTCAAGAATCATCAGTCTACATGGTGTGCCTAAGAAGATAGTATCAGATCGAGCATCTCAGTTCACCTCTCGTTTTTGGCAAAGTCTGCATGAAGCTCTAGGAACTCACCTGAATTTCAGTACTGCTTATCATCCTCAAACAGATGGACAGAGTGAAAGTGTCAATAAAATATTGGAAGATATGTTTAGAGCTTGTACGCTGGCTAATGCTACTAGTTGGGATAAGAGTTTGCCGTATGTAGAATTTTCGTACAACAACAGTTATCAAGCTAGTTTGCAAATGTCACCATTTGAAGCTTGGTATGGTCGTGCCTGTAGAACCCTTTTGAATTGGTCAGAAACTGCTAAACATTTGGTATTTGGACCATATATTATCCAAGAAGCAGAGGAACAAGTGGGCATGATCAGAGAAAGATTGAAGATAGCTCAGTCGAGATAGAAAAGCTATGCTGATAACCGTCGCCGTGATCTCAGCTTTGAGCCCAAAGATTTTGTTTATCTCCGAGTTACTCCACTCAGAGGTGTCAAGTGGTTTCATGCCAAAGGGAAGCATGCCCCTTTGTATGTTGGTCCATTCAAAATTTTGGAATGCTGTGGAGAAGTTGCTTATCAGTTGGAGCTACCGCAGTTGTTAGCAGGAGTATATGATGTCTTCCATGTCTCCCAGTTAAAGAAGTGTCTTCGTGTAACATCCCAAATATGGGTTTGTGTTTCAAATGTAAGAAAATCAGAAGAAATTAAAACTTTTCTTGCATCTTGAAGACTTGGCAATTTTTGGTAATTCTTTTCAAAAGAATTATGGAAAATCCAATTTAAATTATCTGTTGACTCTAATCAAAAATCCTCCTTGGCAAAGGTCTTTTGCCAAACCTTTGGAAATCTTTTACCTGAGTTCTAGGGAGGCTTGGCAACACCTCTGAATTATCTCATGATTTTTAGAAATTATTTGATAATTTTGGAGGCAAGTCAAACTGGTCAAACCCTATTTTCCCCTCTTCTGGAATTTCTGGAGAATAATTCAGTTCATGAAAATCTCTGGAAATTTTATGGGAGGTTCCTCCTGCTGTCAGCAAGCTCCAGTTAAAATTTCATAAATTTTGGAGTTTGTTTGCTACCCCAATTAATTCCTCAAAAATTAGTTATTCAAATTCAAACCCTAACCGGTTTTCACTGTTCCTCGGGTTCGGATCAGACTCGGGCTCAAGCCACTTGATTTGGTTCAATCAACTAAACGCACCGGCTCGATCGTTCGGGCGCGAGTGTGGTGAATCGTTGGATCGGCATCGAACGGCCCACGTTCGCAGGAACGTTCGGACCATCCGAGCGCGCTGATCCATTTGAACCGTTGGATTCTAAATCAACGGCTCACAATCGCGTGAACGTTCGGACCGTCCGAACGCCTCGCGCAACGTGAACCATAGGATCCAAATCAACGGCCCGAGATCAAGCGCGCGATCGAATCGTTATAATCAACCCGTTCTAATTCAGCCGTCCGATTAAATCCAACGGCTGTCCTCTTTCGTCCTCCTCCGCTCGCGCGCGCTCGGCCAAAGTCAACAGTGGTGGCGTGCACAGTACACTTCGGCAGAGTAGGGTCACCTCAAGCTTTCGGCCAACGGCTCTTCCGCATTTATTGCTCCCGTCCGGCCGCCTCCATAGTCGTCGTCTCCACTGCCTCTACCTGCCCCCGTCGCTCTCGGCCGATCTCAGCACAGTGCTTCCCCATTTTTAATGTCGTTGCTCCCCTCTTGCTCCTTCGGCTATAAGACTCCTCCAGTGGCTTCCTTAGCTTCTTTCGAACACCCTTGAGCTGCAGAGCCACTGTTAGTGCATTGCTCGAGCTCCATTTCAAAAATTTGTTCTCGGTCGCCATTCTTCGCCATTCTTGAGCTTGAGTTTGCGTGAAAGTGGTGCTCCGGTCTTTCTCACTCAAATTCCTGGCTGCCTTAGCTTCCTCTCCTCTCTGTGAGCAATAGCCCTCACTCAATTTTTCGTTTGCTTGCAGAGAGCAGATCAATTTCGGATTTCCCTCTTTCCGGCCGAAATCTTCATTTTCTTCACCCGAGCCGATTCGACCTTCCTCTGTGCATTCTCTGTGCTCAGGTAACTTCTTATTAGTCCCTAGTTGCTTGGCACCCGCTTCCTTAAACCGCAGCTGAGCTCATTTGCGTTTTTCGTTTTCGGTCATTTTGAGTCATCTCGGTCATCTCCGGCTTGCCGGCGTTCTAGACCACCGCAGCCGGATTCATTGGTACCTTTAGGTGCGCAATGATGTTTGGGACCCATTTTGGGCACTTGCTCGCACCGCCGCGGCCAGAGCCGCCGGCGGCGAGTCGTCCTTCCTCGTCATTTTTGCCGGACGAAAACAGGGAGACGGTTTGAACTTGAGTCGATGTGGACCGTCGATCCTAAGATCTACGGCTCGGGATCGCGCTGAAGTTTGAATTCGTCGCGCGTTTCGGTCTGTGGACCGTTGGATCCAAGATCAACGGTCCCGATCCGAGTGAACGTTCGGACCGTCCGAACGGTTCGATCCGCGTGGACCGTTGGATCCAAGATCAACGGTTCATATGCGTGTAAACGTTCGGACCGCCGGACATCCTTTGACATCTGGTTCGTTAATTTTTCATCCAACGGTTGATGCTTAAGGTTGGCGCGTTCGCTCTGTTGCTGCGCGTGTAGGCTGTTGGATCGATGATCTTCGGCCCATGTTCTTCCACGTCGTTTATCTGGGTTATATTTCTCGGGTAGAGTTATTTATCAACTGAAAAATAGTTTTATCTTCTAAAATGCATAAGTAATTTTCGGTAACTTCAAAAATGATAAAACCAGTGCCTTTATTTTTCATTCTTAGTAAACTTATTTCCAGTATAGGTTGCTCATTTATCTCGATTCTGAGAAAAGTTTTATTTTGAAAGTAAACATTAAACCGATTATCTTTGCAATGTAAAAATAGTGAATCTTAGAAAACTCATAAATAATTATTGCAAGCTCCAAATGAGATGAATCCAGTGGGGCTGTTCATCTTATAAGATGCTTGATTTATCATAAGAATTTCAGTAGCTGTATCATTCTAGAAAATTGCGTTTAAATCCTTGCTTACTAAATAGTGCTGTTTCCGTTTTATCTGGCCGACTGAAAATGTTTTGGCTATAACTTTTGCATTGAGAATCCAAATCAATTGGTTCTTGTTGCTTTAGTTCATAAAAATTATGTTCTTTCTACTGTAAAAATTGGAGGTCATTTTGCTGAGTTTTGCTGTTGCATCTTTTGAGGTTTCTCGCCTTATTGGTTCTTGTTGGTTCTTTCGATAGGTTGCGACAATATTGATAATATCGAGAGTGATCCTCTGCAGCAAAACAGCGAGCTTCAGCAAGGCAAGATATTTGATCATAAATATCCCATTACTTTCAAAGTCTACTATCTTGTTTACAAATTATATGTATGCATTGCTTTTGTGTCCAATTACTTTTGTCCTGTTTAGAGGTAGTTATTCCTAATGCATTGTTGCCATTAAAGTGTTATCCCCTGCCACAACCATAAGTTATTAATATCGCTGGTGAATTAGAGCCCGGTGATTTAATTATGCTCTTTTATTGTCTTTTCGGTGTCATGCTTAGAAATGCTTAGATGTCGGTAGTAATGGACGATCATCGATTTTAGTCGATGATCTTGATCACACATCTATTTATTATTCCATTATGTCCAGCATTTGTGCTTTGTTACTTTGTAGAGTCAAAAACTGAAAATAAAATTGTTTTAGACTTGGGCACAATGGTATGTTGGTGTGATCTGTTGGTGTGATTGGAATGGTGCCTAGGTCATCAAGGACCGAGTTACTTGTGTCACTAAGCCAAGCGCTTATGCGTGCTAACCACGCGAGAGGGATATGGGACCTCTCTTGACTTAGTACTTTGGCGTGTGTTATCTCCGAGTCGCAGGAGGGGGTTGTGTGTGTTGTGTGAAACATGATATGTGTTCTCTTGTTCTTGTGTTGGGTGTGCGGTGGTGGAGATTCCGGGTAGGCTCTCCACCTCGAGGAGCGTCGTAGTTGTCCAAGGCTTTAACCGGGAAGGGTAGTTGACTGAGGCTTTACGATGACTGCGACACAACGTATGGGTTTCTATCCATACGGGCGGCTCGAGGGGTAATACACAATATTGGAAATGTCTCGTAGGACTTAGCTGTGCCGGCATACCAAAGGAAGTATGCAAATCTAGTGGCAAAAGGCGATGCAGCGTGTGGGTACATTGGTACACCTGCGCAGGATAAAACTATTGAATAGCCTCGTCCTAGGTTATGGACATGCTTGGTAAGGTCGTGCAAGAACTAGACTACAACCTTTTAAAAATTAAAATTTGACATGGTTGGCATGAATGGGTAATTCATGCTATTGTTGTGGTGACTAATGGTTTAGTCACTTCCAGGATTGTTGTTGTCATATATCTACTGTTATATTGTTGTCATTTACGTTTATTTGAACATTAAAAACAGATTTGTTAACTTGCTTTTCAATGTACTACATTATTGCAAATAAAACCTGCTTTATGCTTAAAAATTTAAGTCCTAGCCTGCTCCACTTAAATAAGCTTGCATATAGTTATTGTTCAGGTCTGTTATCATTCTTATATATCTTGTGAGTACATTCAAAGTACTCACCCAGCTTTTGCTGGGCTGCTTTTGTTTGCAGAGGAAGAAGGTGAGCCCCAAGGGCCTCACTTTGCGAAGTTGTCTTTGTGGATTGACGACTAGCTTGGCGGTCCGGTCGGTTGCCTTGTGGGTTAAAGGCACACTGATTGGCTCTTTTGGTTTTATGGCCATCTTATGGCACTTTTGCTTCCGCTGTTAAATTTCTTTATGTATTTGTCATTTGGCCGGTCGGCCTCTCTTTTGTAATGACTATCTTTTATGTATGTTATCTTCTGGTTGTTGTTTTGCTTCGGTTCTATGTGAATGAATGGAATTGATGCATGAATTTTGTAAAGAGGTGTGTATACTGCATTTCTGGGAAGTATACATGTCTCGAGTCTCGGATTATCTGATTTGTGATGCTAGGACCAAGTGGATGGTTAAGCATTACAAACCCGATAGACCGGGGTCTCACACTTCGTGTGCCAAAAGGACAAGTTCTGTTGAATGCAATTGAGTTGAAAGAAGATCTCACTTACAAAGAGCACACAGTCAAGATTTTGGATGTCGCCAAGCGCCGTACCAAAAACAAAACCGTCCGTTTCTGCAAGGTTCAGTGGAGCAACCACTCAGAAGGAGAAGCAACGTGGAACGTGAAGAAGAGTTTAAAGCCGAGTTTCCTGACCTCTTCTCTAGCTAGCCTGAATCTCTGGGACGAGATTCCTTTAAGGGGGAGTTTTTTAACATCCCAATTTTCTAAGCACTAAAAATATTTTGAATAATTACATGTTGGAAAATACAATATTTGAATTTATATTAATTTTTAGTATTTTTATTTAAAGCTTAATATAAACCTTCATGTCAAAATAATTTAACGTGATTAATCCCAACATCAGCAATTCCCAAAACTATTTTATTTGGATTCTATGTGCTTAGATATATTTTATAGAATTTTCTAGAATTTTTCTGAGTTCGTTTGCTATTTTCTAATTGCTATTTGGATTTTCAGTATTTATTAAAAAAAAACCTATTGAAAATCCAGGAACAGTAATTGGACCGAAAGCCAACCATTGTTCCGGTTCAGCCCAATCCAACGCGGCCCGTTTCTTCCCCCGCGTCGCGCCACTCTCTTCTCGCTGCCAGGTGGGCCTGCGGTCCAGCGTCGCTGTCAGGTGGACTCGCCGAGTCGTCCTCCTCCTCGCGTCGCCTTCTCCCTTGAGCCGCTGCCCGCGTCCGCTATGGCCAGAGCTCGGAGCTCCACCCAATAATGCGCTTTTCAACTAGCATGCCCCAGATTTTCGCATCAAATCTTCTGTCTTGTCTCCCCGCAACCGAATCCGGCAAAATCAAACCTCAATTCCATTTCTATCTCTGAGTTCCTCGCGTCCCCATTTCGGACTCATTGGACTACACCGCCAACACGCCATCCCAGCCTCGCCTGAGCTCCTATAAATAGCGCCTGAGGGCCACCCCTTCGCCCTGAACCCGAAACTCCACCCAATTTCGCCAAAAGAACCCTAGAGCGGCTGCGATTGCCGGAGTAGTTTTTAGGAGCCAAAACCCTAAAAATCTCAATTCCTCCACCGCTACTGATGCTTCGCCTCTGTGGACCACACCGCCGACTTCTTCGTCGTGAGAGCATCATTGTGCACCTCTTGGTGACACCGGAGCATCTTTGGTGATCAACTGCGACAACGCCGCCCTTCGTCCTACCGAGCCAAGTTCAGTACCAATAGGTTCGCATTAACCCACTCTAACTTTTGCGCACCTCCACCGCCGGCGAGTCGCCGCCGTTCGCCGACTATCCTTAGGTCCTGAGCGCCGCCCCTCGCCGTTGTCATCGCGTGCCGCCACCTCAGCGCTCATGCATACGTGTCATCGGCGTGGTGTCGATCGGCCTTCAGCTCACTGCGTGGCGGTCTCATCGCCCCATCCCGATCGCTCGGTAGACTCAATCCACCGTGAGCCGTCTCATTGACTTGTGGCTCCCACATGACATATTTTCTTTTAATTCTTTTATTTCTGGAAATTCCTTCACTGATGTCAGCATTACGCAATAATCTGATTTTTCTTTCGAAAAATAATTCAGAAATTCTAGAAAATCGAATTTAGGGTATTTTATGAAATTTCAAAATTTCAAAGCCCATATATTTTGCATTCGAACTCCAATTGAGCCCATTCAAATTTCTAAAGTTTTATAAATTTGAGATCTATTTATTTCTGATTTTTATTTAATTTTTGGAGTTTATTTTTCCTCTGTTATTTATTTGTTTTTGTTTATTTATTTCGTTTACGCGTAGACGTTAATTCTTCGGGGACTTTTGAAGAAGGAGAAGTGCCTCAAGACCAAGATCAGAACCTAGACCTATTCCAATGAAAATTATACCATTGATCATATTGAACCCAGTTTTCAAAATACTTTGTTTCAATGTATTGCATTCTATTTCAAGTATTTATTTAAATGCTTTTGGGTTTAGTTATTAATCAAAATTGTTATGTCCACCTTGTCTATTGTTATGTCATGATGTTTTGTCACCCTAGGTTGGTTTATTATTAGTTGGTATTATCGTAGCACCAACGTGGGTTGGTTAGATACGAGTAGATTGCTTAGCCATGCCTCGAGTCATCATTTCATGTGAGTTGCAATTATAAATTTGACTAAGTGATTATGGAACTGTGTGATGAAACTGTGTATGCTGTGTGCTATTACTCGTTGGTGGTATGTGTTGCACTTAATCAACAGGGTGAGAAAAGATTTAGACTGAGGCAAGTGGTGGATTCTGTATGATATGGTGGAGTTGTGTGCTGGGAATGATAAACTATGTGATTTAGTTAGAAATTAGAAGTCTTGCCTTGGTCAATTAAGGACTTAACTGTGTGCGCCATTGAACTGAGCCTTACTGTACAACAACATGCCTGGTGTGGGACGGGCCGAACTTAGTAGGTTATGGAATCTTGCCATTGACAACTCAGGTTATAGGTTAAGCTGTGTAATAGGTTGGAGGTGTGTTTATCACATCGCGGAACAGTTCACCGCATCCATGTCCAACAGTGTGTGTCGTACCCAAACGCTGTTTGTATCAGTTGGACGACAGTAAAGCACATCGGGAGTGTCAATGTTCGAGATGAAGTTTCTGAAAGGTTTTGTTATGGTCAGTGCTAGCTACACTGATTGTATCTTATGGGTAAAGTGTACAACCTCTGCAGAGTATTAATCAATCTATTCGAATAGCCGCGTCTGCGGTCATGGCCATGCTCGGGAATTTCACACTAGGGGTAGATTTTCATAAAACCTTGGGAAGGGAGCTCTGTGATCTAAGTCTTATGGTTGTGTGAATAACTTGTTTAGATTAAGTGTCTTTGTAAAATCAAATGATAAATTATTATTTTTTATTTGTTTTGAATTATGTTTCCATCTATTATTTGTATTCAATTGCAAATGTTGTATTTCTTCAAAAGAACCACATAAACCATTCCTTTGGAATAAGCCCTCATTTATAAATTGCATTATGTGGTATGACTTGTGAGTACGGTTGTGTACTCATACTTACTTTAAACAATCAACAGAAGTGGAGGAGTCTTCGCCTGCATTTGACGAGGAGTTCTACAAAGGTGTCAATCATTAGGTTCTTGATCCTAGTCAGTTGCCTGTGGTGAATTGATGGGATTCTGCTGAAGTTTATTTCTATTCATTCTTTGCAATTTTATTTATTGCACTGCATGAGGCTTAATAAATGTAAACTCGACCATAAGGTCCAAACCATTATTTGCTATTCAAATTAGTGGTTTATTCTATTAATCATCTTGTGTGGATCGATATTCCTCTATGTTGATACTGTGTGCACTAGCGTAGTCCTGGACTAGTGCAGAATACACAGATGGTCCAGAATTGCATTTTTGGGTCCCGACACTTGACTCTTTAGCAAATATCAAGCGTGCAACGAACTCAGCAATTTCTCATTTCATACTGACCCACCAATATTTTTCCTTTAGATCTTGGTACATCTTGGTACTCCCGGGATGAATAGAGTGTGGTGATTCATGAGATTCCTTTAGAATCAACTGCTTTGTTTGTTGATGATCAGGTACAAAAATGCGGTTTCTAAACCAAATGGTAGCTTGCTTATCTTCAAAAAATCCTGAAGCATGCCTCTTCTCATGTTCTTCGTGATTTCTTTTATATCGTCATCTTCCTTCTGTTTTTCCATGATCTGATTCTGAACAGTTGGTTGAACTTCTAAAGTGTTTACATAGCCCTGGCTGACAATCTCCAAGTTTAAATGCTTCAACTGTTCATACAACTTCGACTGATTTTCCTTAACCAAACTAGTGTTGCAGTACCCTTTTCTACTCAGAGCATCTACTACTACATTTGCTTTTCCTAGATGGTAATATATTCCAAGGTCATAATCCTTTATCAGTTCCAACCATGCTCTGTATCTGAGGCTGAGCTCTAACTGAGAGAAGATATACTTCAAGCTTTTGTGATCTGTAAAAATCTCACAGTGGTTACCAATAAGAAAATGCCGCAAGATTTTCAAAGCGTGAACAATTGCTGCTAACTCCAAATCATGAGTTGGGTAGTTTCCTTCATGAGGCCTCAACTGACGAGACGCATAGGCCACAACTTTACCTTCTTGCATCAGCACTATAACATCCCAATTCTAAGTCTTGGTTTCAAATGTAAGAAAATGAGAAGAAATTAAAACTTTTCTTACATCTTGAGGTCCTTGAATATTTCTGTAATTCTTGTAAAGGAATTATGGAAATTAAAAATCAAAATCCTCATTTTACTCCAATCAAAAACCTCCTTGGCAAAGATCTTGTGCCAAACCCATGTAAATATTTTTCCTAGGCTCTAGGGATGACTTGTGACACCTCTGAATTATTTCATGATTTTTGGAAATTATTTGATAATTTTTGGAGGCAAGTCAAACCAAGTCAAACCTTGTACAAACCCTAACTCTAACCTCCTGGAAATTTCTTGAGAAGAATGCAGTTCATGAAAATCTCTGGAAATTTTGTGTAAGGTTAATCGTAAAGTCAACAACCTCCAGTTAAAATTTCATGATTTTTGGAGCTAGTTTGCTACCTCAAGCAAATCCTCCAAAAATCAGATGTTTAATTCAAACCCTAGTTGGTTTTCACTATTCCTTGGGCGCGAGTCAGATTCGGGCTCGGGCCAAGTGACTTGGTTCAATCAACTAACTGCACCGCCGCGGTTGTTCGAGAGCGAGCACTGTGGGCCGTCGGATCGTCATCGCACGATCCACGAGTGGCGCGGAGCGTTGCCGATTCAATCACAGGGGAACGGTCCGATTTGGAGATAACGGCTTGGATTGAAGTGAACGTTCGGACCGTCCGAACGTCTCGCGCAGTGTGAGCCGTAGGATCTTGATCAAAGGCCTGGATTGAAGTGAACGTTCGGACCGGCCGATCGTCCCGTTCATTTGAACCATCTAATTTGGAGATAACGGCCTGGATTGTAATGAACGTTCAGACCGGCCGATCGTCCCGTTCAGTTGAACCGTTCGATTTTGATCGAACGGTGGCCGCGTCGTCTCCTTTCTCGCATCTGAGCGAACGTTACAGCTGTGACAGAGTTATGGCGTGCGCAGGACTAGGAGCAGCATAGGGTCACCTCGGTGACCACCTTTAAACGACTCCTTCTGCTTGCATTAAATGACCGTCGTGCACCGCCCTCAAATGTCCATAGCTCAACTGCTCCCATCACTCTTTGAGCTCTCATGGCAAGTTTGACCCGAGGGGAATTATTGCCGTTGCTCTCTGCCATTTCCTCTATTTAAGCTCCATTGTTTCCTCTCTTGGCTTCCTTTAGCATTTCCACAACTCTAGCTAGCACCTCAGTGCTTGTTTGAGCTTGATTTACCCGAAAACACTTCGGCCGCCATTGCCGAGCTTCAAGCTTTCGGTGAAGGCGGTACCTCAGTGGCTCTCACTCTCCAATTCTTGCTCCCTCTTTACTCTCTTGAGCTTAACCCTCACTTAATTTCACTTATCTTTCTCAGGGCTTGGCTGAATTTGAATTTTTTCTGTTTCGGCTGAAGTTCATCCCCTTTCTTCTTCCTCAGCGTCGGAGCAGCTCCAACCTTTCTCTGTGTCTCTCCCGTGCTCAGGTAGCTCCACTTTAGTCCCTAGTTGCTTGGCACTCGCTTACTTGGACCACAGCAGAGCTTCTTTGTATTTTTTGTTTTTGACCATTTTTGTCACCTCTGAAAACTCCAGCTTGCCGGTATTCTAGACCGCCGCAGCCGCAGTTTTTGGGTCCTAGTGTGTGCGCAAAACTATTGCGGATCCATTTTGGGCCTTAGCTCGCGCCGCCGTGACCGAGTCGCCGGTGGTGAGCCTCCTTTCACCGTCGGGTTTTGCCGGACAAGCTGTGCGCGAGCGTTTAGAACGTAGTTCTCTGTGGACCGTCGATCTCTAGATCAACGGCCCAGGCTCGCGTGAACGTTCGGACCGGTCGAAAGCTCCTTCGTTGTGAGTCGTCGATCTTTAGATCAAGGGCTCATATTCGAGTGAACGTTCGGACCGTTCGAACGTTTCGATCAACGTGGATCGTTGGATCCAAGATCAACGGCTCATGTGTGTGTGAACGTTCGGACCATCCGAACGTCTCCATCCACGTGGACCGTTGGATCTAAATCCAACGGTGGGGTTTGTGAGCCGCGTACGCGCGCTCCTTGTCCCGTGCACTTGGACCGTTGGATCCAAGATCAACGATCCAAGTTCGTCCACGTTGTTTTAATCTCGGATTTTCCCGAAAGGATTATTTGTTAGCTAAAAAATGCAATTAACTTGTAAAATGCATAACTGTTTCTCTGTAAACTATTTTTGAGTGAATCCAATTTTATGGGATTCCTCTATTAATGAGCTTACTGTGAAAATTAGTTTTGAACATGTTACTATTCCCAATTTAATTGCAATGAATAGTAGCATTTGTGATTTATAAGGCTGAGCAGAATTGTTTCGCTCATATATTTTGCATTAAGAATCCAAATCAATTGGTTCTTGTTGATAAATTCCTTATAAATCATGCTCTTACTGCTGTAAAATTTTCAAAGCATTCGGAGAAAGTTTGCTGTTGCGTCTTTGTGTTTTCGTCGTTCTTATCGATTCTTTTTCGCTCTTTCGTTAGGTTCCAACGATTGTGCTAACCACGAGAGTGATCCTCAGCAACATATTGAATAGCAGCAACCAGGCAAGTAGTTTGATCATGTTAATCCCAGTATTTTTCTAGTCTAATATATTGTTTGCAACTTGTATGTATGCATTGCTATGTTGTGTTAAATTATGATTAGTGGATCCTATAGTTGCATAATCTGTAGGAATTGATTATCCTCTACTACCTGAGCCTAGGTTATTTGCTGTGATTTGAGTTCGATGGATGAGCTCTTGTCACTTAGTAGATTGCGATTTGAAATTGCTTAGAAATGCTTAGTTTCAGTAGTAATGGGCGATCATCGATTTAGTCGATGATCTTGATCACACATCCAATTATTACTGCTTTATGTCCAGCACTTGAGCTTTGTTATATTGTAAAGTCAAAATCTGAAAATAAAAAAAATTGATTTAGACTTGGGCAAGTGGTTGGATGGTGGGTTATTGGGTTTGTGGATGTCTTGCCCAGGTCAACAAGGACCGAACATCTTGTGTCACACTCTCCAAGCAATTTTGCGTGCTAACCACGCGAGAGGGATATGGGACCTCTCTTGACTTAGTACTTTGGCGTGTGTTATCTCCGAGTCACAGGAGGGGGTTGTGTGTGTGGCGTGAAAAAGGATCTGTGTTTTTGTGTTGGGCGTGCGGTGGTGGAGATTCCGGGTAGGTTCTCCACCTCGAGGGGTATCATAGTTGTCCAAGGCTTTGCCCATGAGGGGCAGTTGACCGAGGCTTTACAATGACTACGACACAACGTATGGGTTTATATCCGTACAGGCGACTCGCAGTTAATGCATAATATTGGAAATATCTCGTAGGAGTTAGCCGTGCCAGCATACCTAAGGAAGTGTGCTTAATAGCTTTGTAAAAAGGCGGTCTGGCATGTGGGTACATTGGTACACCCCTGCATGGATAAAACTATTCGAATAGCCTCGTCCAAGGTTATGGACATGCTTGGTTAGGTTTTGCAAGAGTTAGACTACAACTTTTTAATTAAAATTTGACATGGTTGGCATGAATGGGTAATTCATGCTATTGTTGTGGTGACTAGTGGTTAGTCACTTCCAGGATATTGTTGTCATCTATCTATTGTTATTATTGTTGTCAAATTGTTATTTGAACATTAAAAACAGATTTGTCAACCGAGTGAGCCAAATCTCAGGACGAGATTTTTGTAAGGGGGGGAGGTTTTGTAACATCCCAATTCTAAGTCTTGGTTTCAAATGTAAGAAAATGAGAAGAAATTAAAACTTTTCTTGCATCATGAAGTCCTTGAATATTTTGGTAATTCTTGTAAAGGAATTATGGAAATCAAAAATCAAAATCCTCATTTTACTCCAATCAAAAACCTCATTGGCAAAGATCTTGTGCCAAACCCATGTAAATATTTTTCCTGAGCTCTAGGGATGACTTGTGATACCTCTGAATTATTTCATGATTTTTAGAAATTATTTGATAATTTTTGGAGGCAAGTCAAACCAAGTCAAACCTTGTACAAACCCTAACTCTAACCTCCTGGAAACATCTTGAGAAGAATGCAGTGCATGAAAATCTCTAGAAATTTTGTGTAAGGTTAATCCTAAAGTCAGCAACCTCCAGTTAAAATTTCATAAATTTTGGAGCTAGTTTGCTACCTCAAGCAAATCCTCCAAAAATCAGCTGTTTAATTCAAACCCTAGTTGGTTTTCATCTTTCCTTGCAGATGTCTGGGAAAACCAAAACAAGTGTAGAAACTTGCCTTTTCTTTAATTCCTGAAAACTTTGCTCACAAGTATTTATCCATTCAAACTTCTTTTCCTTCTTCAGAAGCTAAGTCATAGGTCTATCTGTTTTCGAGAAACCTTCAATGAATCCGCAGTAATAACCAGCTACACTGAGGAAACTTCTCACTTCTGTGACGGACTTGGGCTGTTTCCAATCTATTATGGCTTTAACCTTGGTAGGGTCTACTACAACTCCTCCTGCTGACACAATATGTCTGAGGAATATCACTTGACTTAGCCAAAATTCACTCTTGCTAAATTTGGCATAAAGCTGATGCTCCCTGAGCTTTTCCAATACAGTCCTAAGGTGCTTCTCTTGCTCTCCTTCATCCTTCAAATAAATGAGGATGTCATTGACGAACACAACCACGAACTTATCCAAGAATTCCCTGAATACCTTATGCGACCTTGAAAACTTGTGAATCTTTGTATCCTTTGAAACCATAGAAAGGGATGATTTTAGTTGGACATATTTTTAATACCAACATGGGTGGCGTTGTATGCTTAGTCATGCTTACTTGTACAATGGGTTCCTATAATCAATGTTAATCCTGATAACTTGACTTAATGAGATATAGAATTGTGGTGCAAGACCATAGTTATAAAAATTATTGTGCCTTGACAAGGGATGTTGTTGGACCGAAAAGGCGGCTAGAGGGGAGGCGCCAAAATATTCGGCCTTGACAAGCGATTCTTCCAATAGGCATAGTCGTGCCCATCGAAGATATGCGGCTTTGTGGAGTATCTATCCATCGCCAAGTTCAGTGACTGGTTAAGATCAAGATTGAACTAACCGGGCTCTGATTCCACTGGTTGGACCGAAAAGGCGACTAGAGGGGGGTTGAATAGGAGTACGCTCACTTTTTCACAAATAATGGATCCAATAAAACTTTACTCCAGTAGCTATAGAAGCTATGAAGATCAGTATATCAGTATAGCGGAAGACTAATATTAAATCTAATTTAAAACCCTGAGCAATAAGACAAAATCACCAAAGATTCAAACAAAATAGCCTGCTGGCGGTCGGACCGCTGGGTAGATGGCGGATCGACGGCTGCATCTTGGGATCCGACCGGTGAGGCTCAATGATCGACCGTCGGGCTGCCCGTAATAGTAAAATAGCCCCGATGACAAAGATGAAAATAGATGAAACTTTTGATCTACTATTTCAAACTTGATGAAACTTGGAACACACCTTCTCTATGATATCAGGAAGCTATTCCAATCGAAGATTTTGATAATTCTTGGAAGAATAGCGATACTTTTCGATTTGATTGCAGAGAGGTTCAAAACCGGGTCAAAACGAAAACTAGGTCAATGCTCTTGCCCGTGGGTGATTGATGATCAAGATGATCCTAGATCAATTACGACACATCACAGCAAGCTAGATCACGTGAGAAAACCAAGCAAAAACTCACGGATCAAAGAAAGACCCAAAATCATCAAATAGAGAGAAAGAACGCAATGAGATAAAACATTGATCAAACTTTCCTTTGATTGATTGATATGATTTGGGCTTACAGCCACTCCATTAATGGAGGACAATGCTCAATCCAAGAGCACGAAAATCACATCAAACTATCAAGAATCCTAGCCTCCACAAAATCTCTCCCTAAGAAAATTAGGGTTTACAAGAATTGCAAAAGAGACCAAAGCAATAGTGCAGTCACCACCCTCTCCTATTTATAGTGGAGGCTTAGACTGTGAGACCCCGGGGTATTTAACTTGTAATACTTAACCAATCAAGATGATTAAAGCATTACAAATAAAATATCACGGCTCTCGGCGTATATGTACTTCCTAGAAGTGCAGTACACATACCCCATACAAAAATTATGCATCAATTCCATTCATCACATAGAATCAAAAGCACGACTACGCAATTCGGAAGACATACAATATAGAGTTATTACAAAAAGGGCCGACCGGCAAAATACAACAAAGAGTCTAGGATAACAGCGGAAGCAAGGTGCCATAAGATGGCGATAAACAAAAGCCAATTAGTGTGCCTTTAACCCACAAGGCAACCAACCGGTACACCGAGCTAGTCGTCAAACCCGCAACACATCTCACAAAAGTGAGGCCCTTGGGGCTCACCTTCCTCCTCTACAACAATTAGTTAAGCAAAGCAAATGAGTACAAAAATTATGCTCCGCAAGACTTGCGTGTAGAATAACAGACCTATACATATGCTAGATGCAAGCTTATTTGAGTGGAGGCTGTATGTTTCATTTTCGGCATAAAGCAATCTTTATTTGCAATAAGATAGTACATTAGAAAGTAAGTTTACAATCTGTTTTTTATTGTTCAAATAACAGTAAATAACAACAATATAACAATAAATAGATGACAACAACATCTTGGAAGTGACTAACCGAATAGTCACCACAACAATAGCATGAATTACCCATTCATACCACCTATGTCAAGTTTTAATTGAAAGTTGTAGTCTAGTTCTTGCACGACCTTACCAAGCATGTCCATAACCTAGGACTAGGCTATTCGAATATATTTAACCCTGTAGGGGTGTACCATTGTACCCACATAGCAGACCGCCTTTTTGCCAAGCTATCACTACTACAGAAAACCTCATCACAGACGGTTCGGAACCGTCATCACAGACGGTTTTTGAACAGTCTGAATTTTTATGTCTGTGATAACAGGCGGTTATCACAGACGGTTTTTTAATAGAACCGTCTGTGAATCTGAAGTATCACAGACGGTTCTATTACCAACCCGTTTGTGAATCTGAAGTATCACGAGCGGTTACAAGTATCACGAGCGGTTCTATTACCAAACCGCTCGTGATACTTGAAATCATAAACGGTTCTATTAAAAACCGTCGTGATACTTCATAATCAAAGACGGCTCTAATAAAAAACCGTCTGTGATACTACATAATCACTGACGGTTTGATCTAAGAACCGCTCGTGAGGCTTGCATATCACGAGCGGTTCTTGGTTTAAACCGCTGCAGTGATTACCTAGTATCACACACGGTTTTGAACAAAACCGCTGCGTGATATGTCCTTCCACTAACTAGTTTTTGTCGTATTTTTAGCTAGCCTCGGGAATTGCTAGCCATGCCCTCTCAAAACAAACAAGCGAAAGCAATGACATCACAGATTATTGTTGACAACTCAAAGTGATCATTTAACTCAAAATCAATTACAAGCGAATAAGTAGAAACGGCTACATCACAGTTATTGTTGACAACTCAAAGTGTTTATTTAACTCAAAATCAATTACAAAAGAATGTTTCAAGTATTGTCGCTCTGATTTACAAATTGAATTACAACTAGTCAAAGTGAGTTACAATATTGAATCAATTACAACTAGTCGACGACGTGAAACTCTCCGTCGGGGTTAACGATTTCGACTTGATGAAGCGCGGTGCAACCCTCGAGCGTGTGTGACCTCATTCTTACGGAGTGCTTTTAACTCTAGGTTCAACTCTGTCGCTAGCAAGAGTAAAGTAGTAAGAATATATATTTAAATTTATAATTAGAAAATAACTATAGCGAGATTGACCTACCGGGATCGTGTGTCGTGGAATTAATCAATAGCCGCATATGATGGCATCGTAGAATGCGCATAGGTGATCTTGTTTTTCTTTGGTGGCCTTTGCAAAAATTGAGACGCAATATTTACGAGTATGATATATTATTATTGTGTTGTATCGCGTCGGAAATCGCATCTTGTGGGTTAGTGTGGCGCTCGTTCCTTGTATAAACCTCCCTCGGCAACATAGCCGATGAACGCCTCTACAAGATTCCAAAAGTTATCCTCGTCCATTTCAAGCGAAGGAAGACTACAATACAATTATGTGCGGAGGAAATGATCGCACCTTTCGAGTATTCCTTTAAGAAGGGTGAAGTCATGGTTTTTGTTGAGTAGAGAATCAAGGTACAATACCATGTTCCTCTTTGGCACAATAATCACAAGAATCCAGTGGAACCTACTCATGTATGTCGCTATAGTCATAAACCTATATATGTTCAAGCGAATTTTGTGTAGCAAGTAGTGAAGCACTTACTACGGTTTATCGGCACCATTATGTACTCCTTGCCGTTCGAGCAAGCAATCCCATTTTATGTAATTCTCGACGTAGGATGCGTCTTGGTTTATTGTTTGCTCGAGATCACGTGCGGTCGAGGAAACCCACCGGTTCGTTGATTCGACGGGCACATTTCATAATGTATCTGTACGTAAGGAATGAGTTGTGATATTTATCGCTATCACGCGAGTGTAGAAATTGATTGTACACACTTACAGTGTCCAACATCGTAGAAGTGAGGCGTCGAGGGCAGTTAGGTTGTATAGGTCGAATAAGTCCCGAAGCCCACGCATTTAACCGCCCGCCTCGTGATGAAAATGCTCGCTCCCGTATCTGACGCTGATTCTAGTATGGCTCCCCTCCTCTTGGGTCTTGCGCATGTACCACTCATGCAAAGATTGACAAGCTAGTCCCGAGCCGGTTAGTTCTTTGTCAGAGACCAACGGATATCCAAGGGAGTATTGCCCGGGCTTGGCAGGCGCTTTAATCTTCTTCGATATCGATTTGCCCGTAACGAGACGCCTGCGGTACATCTTCTCTGGAGATGACTCAGGGACTGATATGGTGACACGCTTGTCTTGTCCCTTTGGCGTCTTCTCGACGGGAACCGATGAGACGGGCTTACAAGCGAAGGTCGGGCGGACTCGTCGAGGGTCCTATTGAGAGGCGGCGGTCGTGGCGATATCGCGTCCATCGCAGGTCGAGCGATGTCCTTCTTGGGCCACTGGATAAAAGTGTGCACGGCATCCCCTAGTGTTATGATTTCTTCGTTCGGGGGAATCTCCAGCGGGATGGCCATGAAATTGTCATGTACCATGTCCACCTGCACCCTGGCGTAACCCTGCGCTAGCTGTGCACCGTGCTGCACTTCCTCTTCCTGGTATGGATACACCATACCCCGCCCAGCCTCAATAGCAATCGACCCAACCATCCTCACTTGGAGCTTGCAGGGCGTCAGCTCCTACAAAACGGTACACAATTAGCTAAGGCGTCCTATATGTCTATATTTGGAGCATTCCAGAGATGTACATTACCTCGATGTCGTCGATCGGTAATTGCACGTCGTCATGTCCAGAATTATGTGTGGACGCGACGCTACTCCGATGTTGAGGAGGACTTGCTCCCAAATCAACAGGGGCGGCTTGCGCCCTCATGAGTTCATTTACTTGGTTTTGTAAATTTGTTATTTGTCCTTGAAATTTTTCAATAATGACATGTTCGGTAGGCGTCGTCTTTGGTCCTTGGATCTCTTCCTACTCCTATATGTGGCGGAGTCGTGTGGGAATCCATCCCTCCAAGGTACGTAAACCCCAACGCCTCGCGTGCGACCCGGGTGCTCCTTGTTTCCCAGGGCCATAGATAGTACATCCTTCTCCCTGTCCACTTCGAGGGAACCTTGGGAAGATGCGAAAGTCAATGCTTCCTGCAAGAGGACATCATGTTATTATAGACACCATGAAGTTATAGACTTATTAACAACTAAGTGGTTCGACATATTTACCAGGCGTTGGGACACTGCCTCGTCTGCCTGGTTTGCGAAAGAGATGCTGCCCGAAGACGTGGCTGATGCCCTCGCTCTTAACTGTGCTCGGCGCGCTCGTTCGAGATCCCAAACAAGCGGTCGGGCGGCGGTCTCGTCCTCCGCCGCCAACTTCGTGGCTTTACCCGCGTACCCAGCGGTGCCGAGTTTGTGGGGGTGAGTGTTTTGGGCCTGGATAGCTCTGTGCGCCGCACTTTGCTCCTGAAATTCGGTCGTCGTCTTCATCTGCACGAAGGCATCCCATGTATCCCGCGATAAGAAAGGATACTTCGTGAAGGGCGTCCGACCCGTGTTCACGCATCTTTGCGTGACAAGCGTGCTCTTGAAGGTCCTCCACGCGTGGCACATCGCGGCGGTGGCGTGCCATCGCTGCGTGTCTGGTCTGCTTCAGGGAAAGTGAACGAGGCAGAAAGCTCAGTCCACAACTGGTCTCTCTGTACATCCGTCAGACACTTCCAGGTTGGGGTGGTTATGGGGACCCGTTCCCTTACAAGTACCCCGCAGACGGTCCGGAATCTTGCAGCTGCGTTCTTGGGACTCAGCGGGATCCCGACATCACTGACCTCCGTGATCGTCATGCGGCCCGACGGCAATTTAGAGATTCCTCTGCCATCTCGCCTCCGTACCACCTTGATCGGAGATCCAGACGCATTTGGCGACGTCGGCGGGCGAAGACGATGCCTCGCCATCTCGCTAACTTGCTATCTATATAAGTTACGACGCAATGATTACTCACCATGCACTTTCATATATCTCACAGTGCATGAATAATCTGAAGTATGGTGTGGAGGCATGCAATTCACTGCAACAAAAGTAATGGAACTTCTATGTGTATAGTATATACTTGTTTACGTTCATAAGCATATACATGTGTATACTTGGAGGTGTACATAAATCTCCTGATTATAGTATTGCCAAATCAAGAAGAAATAAAAGACAGTAGTAAGCCACACATGTAGAGCTCAAATCTGAATATGCTATCACATCAATTTCAGTATATGACAATTATTATCACAGAGCAATTCCAACAGAGCCCACAAAAGTCACTTTGCAATATATATATCTCCTAGCACTAACAAATCAATTTCAGACTTGACTTAGTACAGCATATATATACTCAAAGTGATACTCAATAATTGAATACAAAGATACTCACAAGGCGATGTATGGTCCTAGAGAAGGTGTGCTTTAAGTCTCAAGTCGTTAGGAGTCTTGGTGTGAAAGTTGCGCAAGTACTTGCTTGGCTCTAGTTGATTATTTCTCTCCCTGTGCGCATCAGACTATCCAATCTCTAATCGGACCATCCAACCGTATGTTTTTCTCCCCATGTGGATCAAACTGTCCAATCTCAAGTTAGACCATATAACGGATTTGATTAGGACTGTCCAAACTATGGTCGAACCATCCAACTAAGGGTTTTCTATGCAACATTTCTATTTGTGTCATGTTTGATTTCGTGTTTCCGCTGCGGTTGTTAAGGATATGATATTCATAGCTTCTAGTAGCTATTGGAGTGAAAAAATCTTAGAAAACCTTTGGAAAAAGTTTTAGGCTCTCATCCCCCCTCCCGTCCCCCCTTTGATTGTTGGCCATGATCTTACAAATAATATTAGATGTCATCTAATTTCTAAAACAATTTTTCCTTAAATGATATTTTTGTTAATAAATTAATGTTTGATACCTCACAAAAAAACACTTATGTTACTTCTTTAGGTAATTTTTATGGTATTACAACCCATCTATTCTATCAAAGATTTTTCATATATATATATGGCAATCCACGTGTCACAGACATGAGGGTCATGGGGGCACATAACAGTGGCATGTGGAGTGGCAACATAGGAGGCACGACTCTTTGTAGTTGCAAATATGTTATATTGAATTTTATTCATAGAGTTGAAGTCCCTCCAAATCAAATCAACTGTTGTCGTTGTCACTATAAAGCTATGGTAAAAGACATATTTTATGTTGAAAAGTACATCGATTATTTCTTGACAAAACAAAACTTCAAGGTATCGGCAAGTTAACTTGTTCCTATCAGAATTAAGTAATCTATATGAACAATTGGAAAATATTAGGACAAACATTGTCATGTATATGAAATTCTCAAATTGAAGGGTCCTAACATAAATAAGGTAAAATGGTATGCAAAGAAGATCTACATAGAAATATTTGTCGATACACTAGTACAAAACATGTATCAAGTACGAGTCGCCCGTATGGATAGAAACCCATACGTTGTGTCGGGGTCATCGAAATTCTCGATCAACTACCCCTCACGGGTAAAGCCTCGGACAACTGCGATGCCCCTCGAGGTGGAGAACCTACCCGGAATCTCCACCATCGCACACCCAACACAATATCATAGATCCTTTTCACACAACACACACAACCATCCTCCTGCGACTCGGAACTAACACACGCCAAAGTACTAAGTCAAGAGAGGTCCCATATCCCTCTCGTGTGGCTAGCACGCAAAAGCGCTTGGCTTAGTGACACAAGTAACTCGGTCCTTGGGGGACTTAGGCACCATTCCATTCACACCCAACATATCACACCAACATCCATTGTGCCCAAGTCGAAAATAGTTTTGTTTTCAAATTTTGACTTTACAAAATTAACAAAGCACAAAGTGCTGGACAATATGGAGTAATAACAAAATTTGTGTGATCAAGACCATCGACTAAGTCGACAATCGCCCATACTTCTGATAGCTAAGCATGTCTAAGCATATTACTCGAAATACAGAGGAATAATCACAGCAAATAACCTAGGCTCAGGTAGTAGAGGAATAATCATTTACCTACAGAGTATGCAACTATAGGATCAACTAATAAATTTAACAATAAAAATAGCAATGCATACATACAAGTTAAAATCAATACATTAGACCTGAAAAATACTGGGATTAACATGATCAAACTGCCTGCCTTGCTGTGGATTACCCTCTTGCTGCAGAGAGGCACTCTCGTAATCAATAATATCGTCAGAACCTACCGAAATAAGTCGAAAGCACAATAAGAACGAATACACCGAAAAGACCCTAAAATACAAAGTCACCCAAAAATTATGAAAAATTTACAGAATGAAAATCATGATTTTAGATGAATTTAGCAACAAGAATAAATTTATTTGGATATTCTATACAGAAGTTATAGCCGTTTGAAAATCAGTTTTCAGAAAAAATCAATTTAATTATAATCTATCTCTGTTCACCTCATCTAAAACTTTCGCGAAAATTTCTGGAGTAGAGGTGCAAAGAGGATTACAAAAATGGATAGAGAATATTACTACATGACCAAAATAATTTGGTTCACCTCAATAGGAGTTCTTATGAATTAGTTATGCATTTTGGAAGTTAATGCTATTTTTCAGTTCACAATTAAATCCCCGGGAAAATCCTAAATCCAAAATCGACATGGACGAGTATGGGCCGGAGATCTGGAATCCGATGGCCCACGCGCACAGAGCACAGCGCGAGCGCACACGGCTCTCGCGGCTCATATGTTCACCGTTGGATTTAGATCCAACAGCCCATGTGGATTGAGACGTTCACGTTTACACGCGCATGAGTCGTTGATCTTGGATCCAACGATCCATGTTGATCGAAACGTTCGGGCGGTCCGAACGTTCACTCGAACCTGAGCCGCTGATCTAGAGATCGACGGTACACATGGATCGACGCGTTCGGATGGTCTGAACGTTCACGCGATCCCGAGCCGTTGATCTAAAGATCGACGGTCCACAGAGAACTACGTTCAAACGCTCTCGCACAGTTCGACCGACAAAACCGACGGCGAAAGGAGGCTCACCGCCGGCGACTCTGGTCACGGCGGCGCGAGCTAAGGCCCAAAACGGGTCCTTAATAGTTTTGCGCACACAATGGGACCATAAACTGCGGCTGCGGCGGTCTAGAACGCCGGCAAGCTGGAGTTGACAGTGGTGACCAAAAACGGTCGAAAAACGAAAAATGCAAAGAAGCTCCGCTGCGGTCCAAGAAAGCGAGTGCCAAACATCTAAGGACTAAAGTGGAGCTACCTGAGCACGGAAGAGACACAGAGGAGGTCAGAGTTGAGCCAGCGACGAGGAGGGTGACGGCGGGGCGGCGCTTCACCGAGGGAAGCTTGCTCTGGTGAAGGAGACAGAGAAAGAGTGGTAGAGAAAACTCAAAGACAACCCACAGATGGTGTAAAAGCAAAGAATCGACAAGGAGCTTACCACACCGGAGATGGGGACGAACAGGGCTCCGTGGCCAAAAATGGTTCAAACTCCGATTTTGCAGGCTCCTGTGAGCCGATAGCAAAATAGAGTGAGGGGAAGATTAAGCAGGCCAAGGCACGCATGGTGACGCACTAAAAAGGGAGAAAGGCTCACTGGAGTCAATAATGGCCGAAGGAGTAGCTTTGGGCGAGCTCTGGACAAAGCGGGAGCACGAGCTTGCCTTAGATCCTATATGCAAAGACAGAAGCCCCAATGAGCGAAAATGGAAAGGCCACGGAAGGTAGGAGTCGAGGGATGCAGCGGGTGGAAACCTACCTGTGGGAGATGCACAAACGAGCTCCCCTCTCCTCAACCACCGAGAGAAGTGCGGACGAAGGTGGGCATAGGGTCAGTTTTGAGCAGGAGCGAGGACGAAGGACAAGACAGCGTGAGTAGGCGAAGCCCTGCGATTGGCAGCCAGGGTCGGTGCGACAACGGCGTTGACGGAGATGCACAGCATACAATGGCCGCGTGGAGCTCAGCACCTGAGCAGCGCCAAGGTGGAAGACACACCTGACAGGTGGGGCCCGCGACGCCATTGACTCAGTCGCGCGAGAGAGACAAATTGAAAGTGGATTGGCATGGGCCGTAGGATCGAGATCGAACGGTCCAAGAAAAAGGGACGATCGGCTGGACCGAACGTTCACTCTATTCCAAACCGTTGATCTGGATCCTACGGCTCACATGCTGCGAGACGTTCGGACGGTCCGAACGTTCACGCAAACATGGGTCGCACGATGCCGATCCGACGATCCACAACGCTCGCGCCCGAGCGACCGCGCCGGGTGCAGTTAGTTGACTGGGCCGAGTCAAGTGGCTCGAGCCCCAGGAACAGTTTGAACCCGAGGAACAGTTCCAACTGATTTCGTTTTAGATTTTTTGAGCTAGACTTTTTGGGGAATTTTTAGAGGTAGCAAACCAGCTCCAAAAATTATGAAATTTTAACTAGAGGTTGATGAGTTCAGGATACACCTTACATAAAATTTGCAGAGATTTGTATGCAGGCATTCTTCTCCAGAAATTCTAGAAGTTTTGAATTAGGGTTTGACCTAGCTTTGACTTGGTTTGACTTGCCTCCAAAAATTAACAAATAATTTCTAAAAATCATGAAATAATTCAGAGGTGTCACACACCAGTCCTAGATCGAGGGAAAATTATTTCCAGGGAGTTGGACACAAGATTTTTACCAAAAAGGTTTAGGACCTGAGGGAATTGGGGATTTTGAGTTTGATTTATCCACAATCCCTATACAAGAATTATGGAACTGATCAAAACATCCAGATGTGAGAAAAGTTTTAATTTCTCCTCATTTTTATACATTTGAAACACAAATCCACATTTGGGATGTACGTAGATCTTCTAGAAGTTTGATCCTATTGGGCTCCCGTTGAGGCCCAAAACAAACGGGTCACATACGCACGTATTTTAATGAGCTGTCTTTAACACCTCTTGACCTAACTAGCTACACCTTGCGCCATCTTGCGCCTCGGATTAGCTAATAGATCATCCTTGTCCATCTTGCACCACGCTTGAGTACATTGACCTCACCCGGCATCGAAGATCGTTCTAGACCTCAGCTCTCCAAGCCTAGTCCCGATCATCCTTGCTATTGACCGTCGTTGACCACCAAGCAACCTGCACAACAATAGACATGTAAACAGATTTTGGGAACAAGTTCTTCACAACTTGACCCATGTTAGTCAAAACATGCATCATTCAACATATATGCCCTGAAACTCATGACTTTGACCTAACACACGAATATCGCTGCCACGCCGTTCGACGAACCAAGTGGAAACCAACCAGACCGCCCCCAGGGCTGGTCTGTGAGATCCCGGATTACTTGGCTTGTAATGCTTAACCATCCACTTGGTCCTAGCATCACAAATCAAATAAACCAAGACTCGAGATATCTATACTTCCCATAAATGCAGTATACACACCCCTTTACAAAATTCGTGCATCAATTCCATTCATTCACATAGAACCGAAGCACAGCAATAAACCAAAAGTTAACATAAATAAAGGATAGTTATTACAAAAGAGAGGCCGACCGGCCAAAATCATACAAATAAAAAATTAGACAGCGGAAGCGAAATGCCATAAGATGGCGATAAACAAAAGAGCCAATCAGTGTGCCTTTACCCACAAGGCAACCGACCGGACCGCCAAGCTAGTCGTCGAACCCAAAGCACATTTCACAAAAGTGAGGCCCTAGGGGCTCACCTTCCTCCTCTGCAACAAAAAGTTAAGCAAAGCAAATGAGTACAAAAATTGTACTCCGCAAGAATTACGTGTAGAATAACAGACCTATACATATGTTACATGCAAGCTTATTTGAGTGGAGGTCAGAGGTTTCATTCAAAGATAAAGCAAGTTTTGTTTGTAATAATGTAGTACATTTAAAAGCAAGTTTACAATCTATTTTTATTGTTCAAATAACAACTTGACAACAATAATAACGATAGATGGATGACAACAACAATCCTAGAAGTGACTAAACACACAGTCACCACAACAATAGCATGAATTACCCATTCATGCCAACCATGTCAAATTTTAATTAAAAGGTTGTAGTCTAACTCTTGGAAGACCTCCCCAAGCGTTTCCATAACCTAGGACGAGGCTATTCGAATAGTTTGAAACCCTGCAGGGGTGTACTAATGTACCCACACACCAGACCGTCCTTTTGCGAAGCTATTAAGCACACTTCCTTAGGTATGCCAGCACGGCTAAGTCCTACAAGATATTTTCAATATTATGCATTAACTGCGAGACGCCCGTATGGATAGAAACCCATACGTTGTGTCGGAGTCATCGTAAAGCCTCGGTCAACTACCCCTCACGGGTAAAGCCTTGGACAACTACGACGCACCTCGAGGTGGAGAACCTACCCGAAACTCTACCACCGCACACCCAATACAATAACACAGATCCTTTTTCACACAACACACACAACCCACCTCCTGCGACTCTGAGTTAACACACGCCAAAGTACTCAGTCAAGAGAGGTCCCATATCCCTTTTGCGTGGTTAGCACGTAAAAATGCTTGGTTTAGCGTAACAAGATGTTCAGTCCTTATTGACCTGGGCAAGACATCCATAAACCCAATAACCCACCATCCAACCACTTGCCCAAGTCTAAATCATTTCATTTGCACTTTTTGTTTTCAAAACAATTTAGCACAAGGTGCTGAACAAAGAGTAATAAAATGATTTGTGTGATCAAGGTTATCGGCTAAGTCGATAACCGCCCAATTCTACCGGTAGCTAAGCATTGCTAAGCATGACATCGAAAAGATAATAAAAGAGCATAATTAAATCACCGGACTCTAATTCACCAGCGATATTAGTAACTTATGTTTATGGCAGGGGATAACAATTTGAGGGCAACCATGCAATAGGAGTAACTACCTCTAATCGGGAAAATTAATTTGACACAAAAGCATGCATACATATGATTTGTAAACAAGATATTAGACTTGCAAGTAATGAGAAATTTATGATCAAACTGCTTGCCTTGCTGAAGTTGCTCGTTAAGTTGCGGAGGGTCACTCTCGTTATCAACATGCGTGTCGGAACCTAACGAAAGAACCAAAAAGAACCGATAAGGCAAGAAACACCGAAAAGATTCAAAAAACAACTTCAGCGAAAAGCTATAAAATTTCTACAGTAGGAAGGGCATGATTTTTAAAGAATTTAGCAATGAGAACCAATTGATTTGGATTCTCAATGCAAAAGTTGTGATCAAAACACTTCTGCTCAACTAGTAAAATACAATAGGCTACTATTCACCCTAATCAATTATTTAGTAAAAATTTCTAGAATAGTTGTGCAACCGAAATTTTTACAGTAAATCAAGCAGCTTATAAGATAAACAACCCAATTGGATTCATCTCATTTGGAGCTTGAATGAATTAGTTATGAGTTTTCAAAGTAGAACCCATTTTTCTATTGTAAAGATAATCAATTAAATGCTCATTTTTCAATTCTACCTTCTCTGCTGATAAGAGATTTGTGCAACCTATTCTGAAATAAAGTTCTTTAAAAATGAAAAATATCAAAAGTGGTTTCACTATTTTTGGGTTTAAAATGAATTAGTTATGCATTTTAGAAGTTAATGCTATTTTTCATTTCGCAATTAAATCCCTAGGAAAATCCTAAATTCAAAATCGACGTGGACGAGTATGGGCCGAAGATCTGAAATACGATGGCCCACGCGCACAGAGCACAACGCGCGCACGCGGCTCTCGCAGCTCATACGTTCACCGTTGGATTTAGATCCAACAGCCCATGTGGATCGAGACGTTCGGATGGTCCGAACGTTCACACGCACATGAGTCGTTGATCTTGGATCCAACAATCCACATTGATCAAAACGTTCGGGCGGTCCGAACGTTCAGTCGATCCTGAGCGATCGATCTAGAATCCTACGGTACACATGGATCGACATGTTTGGATGGTCCGAACGTTCACGCGATCCCGGGCCGTTGATGTAAAGATCGACGGTCCCCAGAGAACTACATTTAAACGCTCGCGCACAGTTTGTCCGACAAAACCGACGGCGAAAGGAGGCTCACCGCCGGCGACACTGGTCACAGCGGCGCGAGTTAAAGCCCAAAACGGGTCCGCAATAGCTTTGCGCACACAATGGGACCATTTACTGCGGCTGCGGTGGTCTAGAACGCCGGCAAGCCGGAGTTGACAGAGGTGACATAAACGTTGAAAACGAAAAATACAAAGAATCCCCCCTACGGTCCAAGTAAGCGAGTGCCAAGCATCTAGGGACTAATACGGAGATACCTAAGCACGGGAGAGGCACAGAGGAGGTCGGAGCTGCTCCGGCGACGAAGTGTGGTGCATTCGGCCGAAAACAGAGAATCACCAATTCAGCCTAACCCTGGGGAAATATGTGAAATTGAGCGAGGGTTAAGCTCAAGTGATTAAAGAGGGAGCAGAGGAAACAAGAAATGGAGATGGAGAGCCACTGTGGTACCGCCTTCACCAAAGTACCCAAGGTTCGGCAATGGCGGCAGAAGTGCTTCAGGTGAGTCAAGCTCAAACAAGCACCGAGGTGGCTAGCTAGAGCTGTGGAAATGCTAAAGGAAGCCAAGAGAGGAAATAGTTTGATTTTTCCACAATCCCTGTACAAGAATTATGGAACTGATCAAAAACATCCAGATGTGAGAAAAGTTTTAATTTCTCCTCATTTTTATACATTTGAAACACAAATCCATATTTGGGATGTTACACGGTATGACCGCCCACCCTGGCCGGTCAGACCGCCAGTAATGACTTAGCCGATTTTCAACCTCTGAAAACCGAAACCTACTGGAAATTTCAAACCAATAGAACTGTTGACTCGAGACTCCAAAAATTGTGGGACCAAGTGCAATAGAATCCCCTCTCTTGCCTACACCCTCTATTTTTGGCCCAGCTCAAAATAACACTTTTGAAGTTCATCGGTCCGACCACCGCCTATGGCCGGTGGGACCGATTTGGTACCATTCTGACCGCCACGCTATGACCGGTCAGACCGGTTACTACCTGACAGTTCTGAAACTTGTCGAAAACACATGAAACGACAAACCACAAACGTCATTGCCAATTGTCATATCATCCTAAGATCTGGAGCATATCCCCATGATATCCACGGATGTCATTGGGCCTGGTTGTATAAAAATGTTTTCATACTCGGGCGAATGATCGTGCAATAAAGGGGGTGTAGGTAGCACATTTTGGATGAGATTGTCTCGCCTGAGTAATTACTACGAACTTAATCTTGTGCGCCATTGATCCAGGCCTTATCGTGCAACCACATGTCCAGTATTGGATGGATCCGGCTAATTAATTAGCAATATCTTGATTTTAGTTCTGTTTTTGGAAGCGTGAACTTTGGGATATACATTCACAATGGTGCAAGAGGGGTGCCCGAATGGGTGCGAGGCCTATTCGTGGTCAAACCTTAGCTGATAGAACTAGGTTAAGACAAAGCTTTACAAAGTCATTGTGACAATCATTTAGTCGCACACCTATGGAAGTGTGTCAGACGAATATTATAAATTGATTATTTCTTGTGGCTAAAGCTGTACAACCTCAGCATAGTGTTAAAATTGTTTGAACAACCGTGTCCCCAGTTATGGACAATGAATGGGGAATTCACGCAAGCTATAGACATTTCTTAAAATATTTGGATGGTGGAATAGATGGGAAGTGAACGGGTAGTTCACTGGTTGTTAGTTGGGAAATAAACGGGTAGTTCACTAGTTGTTTCAAAGCAATTGTTTACTTTATTTATATAATCTTTTCAACTATATATTTTAATCTATTTACTGTTAATATTGCTTTATGCAAAATAATCATACAACTATCCCTTAATCAAGCCTGACATGAATATTAATTGCATACTTGTGAGACCCCGGTTTATCAGGCTTGTAATGCTTAACCATCCATTCAGTCCTAGCATCACAAATCAAATGAACCGAGACTCGAGACATGTATACTTCCCAGAAATGCTGTATACACACCTCTTTTACAAAAAGTCATGCATCAATTCCATTCATTCACATAGAACCGAAGCACAGCAATAACACAGAAGTTAATATATAAAAAGGATAGTTATTACAAAAGAGAGGCCGACCGGCCAACTAACATCCAAATACAAATTAAACAGCGGAAGCAAAAGTTTCATAAGATGGCCATAAACAAAAGAGCCAATCAGTGTGCCTTTACCCCACAAGGCAACCGACCGGACCGCCAAGCTAGTCGTCAAACCCGCAGCACATCTCACAAAAGTGAGGCCCTTGGGGCTCACCTTCCTCCTCTGCAATAAATAGTTAAGCAAAGCAAATGAGTACAAAATTGTACTCCATAAGACTTACGTGTAGAATAATGACCTATACATATGCTACATGCAAGCTTATTTAAGTGCAGGCTGTATGTTTCATTTTCGGCACAAAGCAATATTTATTTTTAATAATGTAGTATATTTAAAAGCAAGTTGACAAATCTATTTTTAATGTTCAAATAACAGTAAAGGACAACAATAATAACAATAGATAGAGGACAACAACAATCCTGGAAGTGACTAAACCCATAGTCACCACAACAATAGCATGAATTACCTATTCATACCAACCATGTCTAATTTTAATAAAAAGGTTGTAGTCTAACTCTTGCAAAACCTAACCAAGTGTGTCCATAACCTAGGACAAGACTATTCGAATAGTTTTATCCCTGCAGGGGTGTACCAATGTACCCACACGCCAGACCGCCTTTTTGCCAAGCTATTAAGCACACTTCCTTAGGTATGCCGGCACGGCTAAGTCCTACGAGATATTTCCAATATTGTGCATTAACTGCGAGCCGCCCGTATGGATAGAAACCCATACGTTGTGTCGGAGTCATCGTAAAGCCTCGGTCAACTACCCATCGCAGGTAAAGCCTTGGACAACTACGATGCCCCTCGAGGTGGAGAACCTACCCGGAATCTCCACCACCGCACACCCAACACGAGAACACATATCATTTTTCACACAACACACACAACCCCCTCCTGCGACTCGAAGATAACACATACCAAAGTACTAAGTCAAGAGAGGTCACATATCCCTCTCGCGTGGTTAGCACGCAAAAATGCTTGGAGAGTGTGACACAAGATGTTCGGTCCTTGTTGACTTAGGCAAGACATCCACAAACCCAATAACCCACCATCCAACCACTTGCCCAAGTCCAAATCAGTTTTTCATTTTCAGATTTTGACTTTACAAAATAACAAAGCACAAGTGCTGGACATAATAGAATAATAATTAGAGGTGTGATCAAGATCATCGACTAAAATCGATGATTGCCCATTACTACCGAAACTAAGCATTTGTAAGCAATTTCAATTCGCAATCTACTAAGTGACAAGAGCTCATCCACCAACTCAAATCACAGCAAATAACCTAGGCTCATGGTAGTAGAGGATAATCGATTCCTACAGATTATGCAACTATAGGATACTAACCATAATTTAACAACAACATAGCAATGCATACATACAAATTGAAATCAATATATTAGACTTGAAAAATACTGGGATTAACATGATCAAACTGCTTGCCTGGTTGCTGCTGTTCAAGATGTTACGGAGGATCACTTAGATTATCAATGTGCTCTTCGGAACCTAACGAGAAAGCGAAAAAGAACCGATAATAACGAAGAAAACAAAAAGACTCAACTGCAAACTTTCTCCAAATGTTTTGAAAATTTCACAGCAGCAACAGCATGATTTATATGGAATTTAGCAATAAGAAACAATTAATTTGGATTCTTAATGCAAAAGATATGAGCAAAATAAATCTGCATAGCCTTATAAATCATAAATGCTACTATTCATTGCAACTAACAACTTAGCAAAAATTTCTGGAGATATAATGAGGTTAGAAACATTTTTAGATAAAAGTTCAGTTAAAAACATAGCCAACAAAATTTGAATCAACCGAAAAGGAATTAAAATGAAATAGTTATGTATTTTACAAGTTAATTGCATTTTTCAATTAACAAATAAACCTTTCGGGAAAAACCGGAATTAAAATGACGTGGACGAACTTGGATCGTTGATCTTGGATCCAACAGTCCATGTCCACGGGACAGCGCGCGCTCAAGTGGCTCACAACCCCACCGTTGGATTTAGATCCAACGGTCCACGTGGATGGAGACGTTCGGACGGTCCGAACGTTCAAATAGATGTGGGCCGTTGATCTTGAGATGGACGGAACCTTCGATCGGTCCGAACGTTCACGCGAACTCGAGCTGTAGATTCGAAATCCAACGGCCCACGCGCGCAGAGCACAGCGCGCGCGGCTCATACGTTCACCGTTGGATTTAGATCCAACGGTCCAGGTGGTTCGAGACGTTCGGATGGTCCGAACGTTCACTCGAATCTGAGTCGTTGATCTAAAATCCTACGGTACACATAGATCACCGCGTTCGGATGGTCTGAACGTTCACGCGATTGTGGGCCGTTGATCCAAGGAACAACGGTCCACAGCGAACCACGTTCAAAGAGCTCGCGCCCAGTTCAACCGACAAAACTCGATGGCGAAAAGAGGCTCACCGCCGGCGACTCTGGTCACGGCGGTGCGAGTAAAGGCCCAAAATGGGTCCGCAATAGTTTTGCGCACCCCCTAGGACCAATTTCTATTGCTGTGGCGGTTTAGAACGCCGGCAAGCCGGAGTTGACAGAGATGACCGAAAACGGTCGAAACGAAAAAAAAAATACAAAGAAGCTCTGCTGCGGTCCAAGTAAGCATGTGCCAAGCATCTAGGGACTAAAGTGAAGCTACCTTAGCACATGAGAGGCACAGAGAAAGGTTGGAGTTGCTCCGGTGATGAAAAATGGTGTTTTCGGCCGAAAATGGGGAATCTCCAATTCAGCCAAGCCGTAAGGAAGATAAGCAAAATTGAGCGAGGGTTAAGCTCAAGAGGGTAAAAGAGGGAGCAGAGGGAGCAAGAAATGGAGAGTGAGAGCCACTGAGGTACCGTCTTCACCAACAGCTTGAAGTTCGGCAATGGCGGCCGAAGTATTTTCGGTTGAATGCAGCTCAAACAAACACTGAAGTGCTAGCTAGAGTTGTGGAGGTGCTAAAGGAAGTCAAAGGGAAAGCAATAGAGCTTAAATAGCTTAGAAGGCAGAGGGCAACGACAATATTTCTCCTCGGGTCAACACTGCCATGAGAGCACTTGAGAGCGACGGGAGCAGTTGAGCAATGGACTTCTGAGGGCGGTGCACGACGGGCAATTAATGCTACCAGAGAGAGCCGTTTAAAGGTGGTCACCGAGGTGACCCATCGCTGCGCCCTTCTCCTCTACTTACGCCATAGCTTGACTCAAACGCACGCTCAAACTCGAGGAAGGAGACGACTCGTCCACCGTTGGATTGAAATCGGACGGTTAAAATGAACAGAACAATTGGAACGGTCCGAACGTTCACTTCAATCCAGGCCGTTATCTCCAAATCAGACGGTTCAAATGAACGAGACGATTGGCCGGTCCGAATGTTCACTTCAATCCAATCCGTTGATTTAAGATACAACGACTCTTGTTGATCGAAACGTTCGGATGGTCCGAACGTTCACGCGCATTTGAGTCGTTGATCTCAGATCCAACGATCCACCATACTCGCGCCCGAGTGACTGCGCCGGTGCAGTTAGTTGATTGAACCAAGTCAAGTGGCTCGAGCCTGAGTCTTATTCAAACCCAAGGAACAGTGAAAACCAGCTAGGGTTTGAATTAAACAGATGATTTTTGGGGGAATTTTCTTAAGGTAGCAAATAAGCTCCAAAAATCATGAGATTTTAACTGGAGGTTGCTGACTATAGGATAAGCCTCACATAAAATTTCCAGAGACTTTTATGTAATGCATTTTTCTCCAAAAATTCCAGAATGTGTGAATTAGGGTTGGTACAAGGTTTGACTTGGTTTGACTTGCCTCCAAAATTATCAAATAATTTCTAAAAATCATGAAATAATTCAGAGGTGTTACCAAGCCTCCCTAGAACTCAGGAAAATGTTTACATGGGTTTGGCACAAGATCTTTGCAAGGAGGTTTTTGATTGGAGTCAATTGAGGATTTTGATTTTGATTTCCATAATTCCTTTACAAGAATTACAGAAACGTCCAAAGACTTCAAGATGCAAGAAAAGTTTTAATTTCTTCTCATTTTCTTACATTTGAAACACAAATCCACATTTGGGATGTTACAATACTATTCCCTACGACCTTCTGAGTACTTTATGTACTCACGGCTTTATAGCATTGTTGATCAGTTGCTAAGGAAGAATCTGGGAATCCATAGTTCTACTAGGAGGAGTACTTCGAAGACTATACAAATTAGGATGTGCTCCCCACTCGATTGCATGTAGGCATGTTGGACGACTACCACAAGTTATCTTATTTTCGTTACAAGAGTTCTATTCGTCTTTTAAGCTATGCGTGTCAAACTATGTAAACTTTGACTATAAAATCTGCTGCTTATATCTATTAATAAATTGCTTTTTTTCTTAGCTTGTTCGTTGTATAGATATGATTTACATCGATGTTGTCACTGTGTGAGCTAGCTACTGATCATGAGACTAGTTAAGAATACACAGAGAGACGGAGTTTTATGTTTGGGTCCCAACATCATACCACTTTTTTTTGTTATTAATATCTTGGATATTCAAATAAGACTTAATTAAGTAGGTATTTTATTTCAAATTCATATTGGTTATCATATTCAGTTTGAAACCGTATTTGTATTTGTCTATAATACGCAGATAATCATATTTGTATTTGTATTTGTTTTTAATACACATATACAACTGTGATACGAATACAGATGTTCCTTGGGTTGGTATACAATTTGTTTTCACCGGTAGGGGAGAGAGAGAGAGAGAGAGAGAGAGAGAGAGAGAGAGGTGTGGTTGTCGTCTCAGGAATGAGACATGGGCATGGAAAACAATTTCGCTGAAATTTTGGTGATTTTGCCCCCTCCGAAATTGGTATGATTCGTTCAAAAACAATTAGGAAATATTTGAATTTTGACAAAATTCGGTCAAATTTTAAGTCCAAAGTTTATGAAAAACTACTTAGATTGCTTATGCGAGAATAATATTATTAGATTTGTCATGATATATATATATATATATATTCGTAATATAATAATTTTGTAATTTATTACTAATATTTTTATTTAAAAAGTAATGGCTACAGTTGAATATTATAGTCCGTACCAATATCCAAAACGACGTCTATTTTTTCAGTAGAGGGAGTAGTTGAAGTGCCAGGACGAAGAAACTGACCCTATCTTACCCGAACCGTCGGATCATAAACCACCGCACCAGATCTACCGTGTGACGCGTCCTCTGCCCCATGGGCTCCCGCCACGGCAGATTCTCATCCGGTAGCCAACTAGCTATATATACGTACGCATGGGGATGCCTCGCGACAAAGCAAGAGCGGAAGAAGGAAATTTAGAATCGAGGAGGCAAACGTGCGCAGGCAAGCTAGGCCTCGTCGAAGATGTTTCTGGTGGATTGGTTCTACGACCTGCTGGTGTCTCTGGGGCGGCTTTGGCAGAGGGAGGCTAAGATCCTCTTCCTCGGCCTCGACAACGCCGGCAAGACCACCCTCCTCCACATGCTCAAGGAAGAGGTCCGTCGACTATCCTTCCGATCGCTGCAAGTGTCGGAACTGATCTTGGCTCTTCCTAGTTCCGAATCCGATTTGCTGACCGTTTGATTTGACTGCGTATATATGCAGAAGTTGACGCTGCACCAGCCGACGCAGCATCCGACGTCGGAGGAGCTGAGCATCGGGCAGATCAAGTTCAAGGCGTTTGACCTCGGCGGCCACAGGATTGCGCGCCGTGTCTGGAGGGACTACTACGCCAAGGTTTGCTCTTTCTCATGCTGTGGAAAATCATTTTTTAAAGTAAAACAGCACAAAAGGATCCTACTGCATATAACAAACAAAATAATGTTAGAAATGTATTTACAAAGATTACAGATAAATGGAGATTATCTAGCCAGTCTGTACCTAAGGGATGCGATGGATAGCGATGCCAAACACATGCTTAAAGGAGATTTCTTCCAATCTTGAAAGCTTCCGAAACAACTTTTTGTTTCTACTGATCCAAGTACTCCAGCAGCTGTGGAAAATCTTGCCGAAGTAGCCAGGACAAAATCTTCTAATGGCCAAATTCTACCTGTGTGATTATGCACTGGTTTTCTCTTCAATTCTGACTATGAGCTGTTTTTGCTGGCTGTTCCTGAACTTCTTTTCTGCTTGACAGGTTGATGCAGTCGTTTACATGGTGGACGCTGCTGATAGGCACCGATTTGTTGAGTCGAAGATGGAGTTGGACGCCCTCCTGTCGGATGACGCGCTAGCAGGCGTGCCGTTCCTCGTTCTGGGGAACAAGATAGACATCCCGCAAGCGGCACCTATGCACGAGCTGTGCTACTACCTCGGGCTGACCAGCTTCACCACTGGTAAGGGCGACGTCGAGCTCGCTGGCTCCGGCATGCGGGCCGTCGAGGTCTTCATGTGCAGCGTCGTCCGCAAGATGGGCTACGGCGATGGCTTCAGATGGATGTCACAATACATCAAGTAGAGCAGACGGAGGGCATCTCTCTTTTTGATGTGTTGGATGTAGATCTGACTCTGAGATCTTAAAATTTAAATTTATGTTTTGTTTTCTTTCAAAATTCCGAAGAATTGGTCGTACACATCTCTTTTGGTCCCCAAAATAACATGGCATCGGTAGCCGATAGCACAATCAAAGAAATTGTACAAATGTGTAGTCATATACCTCATTTTTGCTCAAATTTCAAATTGAACAAAATGATCCAGTGGGTGGTGACTCTCTTTTAAGTGATTTGCTAGCTGCGGTGAACTCCGCCATCCGGCGTGCCACCGATCCAGCCTTGTTGGCACTCATTTTAAGTGATTTCCATGGTCCTAATTCCAATGTGAGAACTTGTTTTTGTAAAATCCAATTTCTCGATCCATCGTCCACGTGGATGAATCAAGATTTTGAACTAATATCTCAGCCTATCTAAAGGATGGGTTAAAAATTTGGACTTACCAAACAAGGTCTAAATGCGTAAGAAAATACCAAAAATCATGAAGGTGTATTTTTGGAACATGTTTTTGCAGAAAAGGCAGAAAATACTTAGAAAATACCAAAATTCTATCATGGGCCCGTCTGGGCCAAAACTACCTTGCAACTAGCCCGGACACAATACTGCACCGATAACATCCTAAATTTTTTTGGATTGTCAAAAACTTCAATCTAACATAATGATTCGAAAATTTCCTAAATTTTCTAAACAATCAAACTTAAATGATTTTTTCAAATTTATTAAAACCCAAAATTAATTTTCTGAAGTAAACATTTAATATGATTTATCAAATAATAATTTCCTGTCAAAAATATTTTATTTGACTTAAGCACATTCAAATATGCACATGAGAATTTTGAAATCATTTTGAACCCCCAAAAATCTTGTGGGCTGAATTAGCTCGGCGCACTCTCCCTTCTCTTTCGTTCGGGCCAGAGCCATTCCTCCACGGATGGTACCATTGCTAGGAAAAAAATATCGGGCAAAAAATTCGGATTCATTTGAAATTTGAGCAAAAATGAGGTATATGACTACACATCTGTTCAATTTCTTTGATTGTGTTATTGGCAACCAATGCCATGTTATTTTGGGGACCAGAAGAGATATGTATGACCAATTCTTCAGAATTTTGAAGAAAAAAAAAATAAAGCTCGAATGAAAGTACAAATCTCTGTTTGAAAATATCCTTTTTTTTGGTGGGTTATTTTCCGCAAACCGGTAGCGTTATCCCTGGATGTGAGTGTGACTACAACATTATAATGAGCTATTAATACCTGAGTAGCACTGACTGAAAAAAAGGCACTTAAATCGACGGTAGCACCGGGACGACATTAATATTCTTCAGCAAGTAAGAAAAGAAAAACAAAGGATGACCAAGTAACATAACTAAAAGTGCAGATGTGTGGCTGCCAGTAATCTACTAGCTGTCTAGCAGTGTCTCATTTGGTTTGTAATGTGCCCCCCCCCCTTTTTTTTTTGGGGGAAACAGTGGGACCAAGAAGGTCCGACTGCACTATTTTTATTATAATCCTTCTTGGTAACTTTTAAGGCTTCTGAGATTTATTTTGAGTGTAGTATGTGAGTACATAAAGTATTCCGTAAGTTTTGGAAAAAATGCATATGCATAACTTTAACAAATGAAACTTATACGGTTCTTTTACACAAAACAATATTTTAAGTTTTAACGGTTTCCATAAAGCACTTTTTACAAAAAGTAGTTTTTAATAATTAAACTAATTATATCACTAGTGGAAGTGTAACAGCCCAAATTTCTAAGTTGGATTAATTAAGCATCTAATGTGCATTTGTGAAATTTTGGACTTTTTAAAACTTTTTGTGTAACCCATATATTGAGAATCCTGTAATATTTGAAGACTAGAATTTAAAACCTAGTAATCCAAAACATCGTCTCCCATTCAAAAGCTTCATTTGAAGTCAGAGAAAAACTAAAAGGATTTAAAGTGTGGGAATATTTTAGTTGGATTCCATCTTCTCTTGTGCATGTTTGAATTCTTCTAGAATTTCTGGAGGTTATTTGGTTCCCTATTTATTTTTCTTGTTCAATCTGGAAATTGAATTTAAAACGCAAACTTAATAGATAAATAAAACAAATGGAGTTGAAAATTTACAATTAAAAATCTAAACTCAGCATAATGATTCTAAATATATATTGAGGAATTAATTAAAGCATGTTTTGCAATTTTCTCACACCAAGTAATAATAATGAATATTAAATCGAAGGTCTGAAAAACTCTAATTAAAGTTAATTATTTTGATTTCTTGTTTCGCATGCATCACAAAAATCATATCATTATGCATATATTAGTATCGTCATATTTCTCTTTCAGATCGACCAACTGCAGGCAAAACGCCTGTGTTATATCTTTTCTAGTCATCTTTTCCGTCTATCATCCCTACTAACTACTTTCGCTTCTCTCCTTCAAATCTCATCAAAAACTCAAAATCAAGCCACGCATGTTATACCACCGCGATCGGCATCGCACGAGGAAACCATTTCTACAATTTGTTGTCAAATGCATGGCAGTTTGAGCGAAATCACAAAAAGGAGAAATGAACTAGCAGATAAAACACATGCGTGTCCATTCTTTATTTTTCTAACTTCTCTCTTCGCGATCACAACGAAAAACTAAAAATCATGCGACGTATGTTATACCATTGCGATCGTTGTCTCGTGGGTATTCCGTTTCTATAATCGGTTTACACATGCAAAGTCGTTTGAATGACTTAAAAGAAAGAGAGAAGAAAAACTATACTGCTATTTATCTTCCAAGCAAACAGAAAATTTAAAGATTTTTAGAGAGCATCACACTCTGGATAAATTCATGAAAGTTTTACCTAAGAATATACATTATGTCAGAAACCTTCCCTAAAAATTTCGTAATTTTTCAAGCTAAGCAACTATGTCTAAAAATTACCTGAACAACTCAGCCATTTTGCTAATCCTGAAATCACTATTCACTCGGAAATTTATTATAGCCGAGCAGCTCCTGTCGTTTCACTTCAGCTCGCTGCCATTTCCCATCAGCACTCCCTGCCATTTCTCCACTACAAAGCACCACCACCATTCATCCCTCCCCACTACCCATTCTTTATTCTTCAACATGCAAAACCACTCCCAGCTCAACCCCCAACCGAACCAGTCTTTTTTCCATCCCCTCACTGCCTATCTCCCCATTTCTTTAATTCCCACTGAGTCCACCTCTCTGGCATCTTCTTCTCCCAAGAGCAGCCCACCATTTATTTCTCAAGCATGAAAACTAGCTAAAGTTCATCCCTTCTCTCCTTCCATTCTCCCCCAAAAACCGAAAATCGGTCTACGCATGTCATGCCATCGCGTTCGTCATCGCTAGAGCTTCCCATCCATACTAGTGATTTTTGCATGCGAGTTGATTTTAGTGTTTTGCAAGAGGAGAGAGGGAGCTGCATTGAGGTGACACACTCTGCTTGCAGTCCATACCGGCCATGCAACAGCAGAGGCAGCAGGCCTACCGGCGGTTCCATGTAGCGCTGACAGCAGTGGCTTCGGCTGGCTTGGAGCATCACAGCAGCGGCTTGGAGCGTCGGCACAGCAGCTACAGCAGGGCGCATGCCAGCACAGGGAGCAGCCGAAGCAACAACATAGCAGCAGCAGCTGGAGCTTGGCACTAGCATTGCAGCCGGCAGCAGTGTCGGCAGCACATGCGGCTGGGCGCCAAGGGGAGCAGGCGGCTTGCTCAGCTCCATGCAGTGCATTGAGTGGCGGCCGGCCGGCTTGTAGCACGGCCATGCAGCAGCAGCCGCCCCATGTGTGCAGCTGGTAGCAGTAGCCAGCGCTAGGAGAATGCAGGTGGCAGTGCACACCGCCGGGAGCAGCAGTAACCGAGCCAAGGAGTAGCTCCATGGGTGGCCTGGGCAGGAGCTAGCACAGTGGCATGCACGCATGTATTCAGCTGGGAGCTGCAGCAGGCGACAGCCTTGATGCAGCAGCAGCGCTCAGGCGGAAAAGGCGTCCAGGCGGCTCGGATGAGCAGATGGCCGAGGGCCCGATGGCGTGTGGCGAGCGGCTGTTGGAGCAGGCGATGGCCAGCAGCAGAGACGAGGTGGTGGAAGCAGTGCACAAGGAGCGGCCGGCGGAGCTACGGCTCGAGGCGCGTCGTCGACGCGACGTGGCTGGCTTGGTATGTCGAGGCCGAGCCGACACGACATGTCGTGCTGGAGCGCGGCGTGGTGCATGCGGCACTGAGGGTGCGTGTATGTGGCAGCGGCGATGGCTACGGCGGACGCGGAGCCGAGCGGACGTCGTCCGGTGGTAGTCGCACGCTTAGCGCGTGCGGCGATAAAATCTCTATTTAAATTGCGTTACGGCGTTAGATATTACCTATGCATATGCATAATCATGTTAAGCACGTCACGTTATTAGTCATGTATGTTTAAAGGTAATTAACAAATTAATGATTAATTTTAACCATGAACTAAGTGATCACTCAAATATATTTAACAAATAAATGTTTGATTAAAGTGAGGAAAATTACATGCAAAAAAATCATTGGGAAAAAAATAAGTGAATAAACAGTGACATAAATCATGTCACATGCCAAAGCAAATTGATTAAAAAGTTAATGAAACTTTAGCCATTAGCATTTAATCTAAAAGAGTAAAATTATTTAGAAGGCAAGAGTTAGATTTTATGAAATTGTAATAACCTTGTGCCATGAATATAACAAAAGCAAGAGTAGCATTATGTATTTAGGATGGTTGATAAAAATTGACAAAGCAATTAGAGTTTAAGAATCATTAGTACTTACTTACAACAAAAAATGATAACTAATTCATGCAAACTCCAAATAGAGTAAAATCAATTTTGTTAGGATCCTCTGTTAGAGTAGTTTATTGTAAAATAGGTTGTGAGCATGATACTGTTACTGAAAATCTTATTTTGCATGTAACTTGGTACTACTTTCATGCCTTTGAAAAATCATAGAAAATTCATCTTAGCTCCAAATGAGGTGAATCATTTTTCGTTGATCATGTCTTGTGATGCTCTATCTACTATAAAAATTTCATGTGCACCACTTCTCTGAAAATTTTCATCAAAACTTTTAATTTAGGATGAATAGTGACAGCTAGTAATTAAATTAGATTTTTCTGAAAACTGATTTTCAAACGGCTATAACTTCTGCATAGAACATCAAAATGAATTGATTCTTATTGCTATATTCATCTAAAATCATGATCTTAATTCTGTGAAATTTTCATAATTTTGGATGAATTTGAATTTTTGGGTCTTTTCGGTGTTATTCGTTCTTATTGTGCTTTCGACTTCTTTCGCTAGGTTTAAACGATATTATTGATTGCGAGAGCGCTCCTCTGCAGTAAGAGGGTAATCCACCGCAAGGCAAGCAGTTTGATCATAAATGTCACATTACTTTCAAGTCTAATATTTTGTTTACAAATCATATGTATGCATTCTTTTGTGTCAAAGTAATTTTCCCGATTAGAGGTAGCTATTCCTATTGCATGGTTGCCCTTAAATTGTTATCCCCTGCCACAAAACATAAGTTATTAACATCGCTGGTAAATTAGAGCCCGATGGTTTATTTTCGCTCTTTTATCATATTTCGGTGTCATGCTTAGAAATGTTAAGCTACCGGTAGATTGGGCGGTTATCGACTCTCAGTCGATAACCTTGGTCACACAAAATTATCATTATTGTTACACTCTGCACCTTGTGCTTTGTTATTTTATAAAGACAAAAACTGAAAATAAAAATGAAATCTTTGAGACTTGGGCGCAATGGTTGAAGGTATGATTTTTGGGTGTGTTGGAATGGTGCCCAAGTCAATCAAGGACCGAGTTACTTGCACCACCGTACCGAGCTATTTGCGTACTAGCCACATGAGAGGGATATGAGACCTGTCTTGACTTAGTACTTTGGTGTGTGTTAGCTCCGAGTCGCAGGAGGTGGGTTGTGTGTGTTGTGTGAAAAAAAAACTGTGTGTTATTGTTGGGTGTGCGGTGGTGGAGTTCGGGGTAGGTTCACCTCGAGGGGCATCGTAGTTGTCCAAGGCTTTACCCGTGAGGGGTAGTTGACCGAGGTTTTACGATGACTCCGACACAACGTATGGGTTTCTATTCATACGGGCGACTCGTAGTTAATGCATAATATTGAAAATATCTTGTAGGACTTAGCCTTGCCGGTATACCTAAGTAAGTGTTCTTTATCATGTGGCAAAAGAGGCGGTCTGACGTGTGGGTACGTTGGTACACCCCTGCAAGGTTTCAAACTATTCGAATAGCCTCGTCCTAGGTTATGGACACGCTTGGATACGCCTCGTGAGAACTAGACTGCAGCTTTTATCTAAAACTTGATGTGGGTGGTATGAATGGGGAATTCATGTTATTGTTGTGGTGGCTACTGGGTTAGCCACTTCCAGGATATCTTGTTATTATTGTTACTTTTATATCGCTGTTTTTATCAAATAAAATCAGATTGTAAAATTGCTTTCAATCTATTACATTATTGCAAATGAAAACTTACTTTATGCTGAAAATGAGTCTAGAGCCTGCTCCACTTAAATAAAATTGCATGTAGCTATTTATATAGGCCTGTTACTCTACACGTAAGTCTTACGGAGTATAATTTTTGTACACATTTGCTTTGCTTAACTATTTGTTGCAGAGGAGGAAGGTGAGCCCCTAGGGCCTCACATTTGTGAGATGCGCTGCGGGTTTGACGACTAGGTTGGCGGTCTGGTCTGGTTGGTTGCCTTGTGGGTAAAAGCATACTAATTTGCTCTTTTGTTTATCACCATCTTATGTCATTTCGCTTCCGCTGTCTAATTAGTTAATTGTATGTCTTTTGGCCGGTCGGCCTCCCGTTTGTAATAAATCTACTATGTATGTCTTTTGCTTTGTTAAGTGTTGCTTTGGTTCTATGTTTAGAATGGAATTGATGCATAAATTTTGTAAAGGGGTGTGTATACTGCATTTCTGGGAAGTATACATATATCGAATACATGGGTTATTTTGTTTGTGATGCTAGGGTCAATTAGTGACTAAGCATTGCAAGCTTCATAAACCGGGGTACTCACAGGAAGTTCTAGCTACTAACTATTAGTATCAAGGCTCTAGACGTCAAGGTTCAAATGATAGGGCTCTAGCTGCCCAATTGGCTCTAGCTTCCAGAATATCTACTCGAGAGTCCCAACTGCTCCTGGGTTCCTAAAATTCACTTCTGAAATCAAAACCAAAATCTAGCATGTGAAAACACACATTGCCCACCCTTGATTGTGGGCACGGTTATTTGAATAGTTTTATACTCTACAGGAGTTGCACAGCTTGACCCACACGAGATAATCAACTTATAATGTTGGCCATTACACGCTTCATTGGGCATACGACAAAACTATTATCACAAGGTCTTTACAATACAACGCTCTAACACTAGCTCACCCGATGAGCTTAACCCAAAGTTATGAACGTCATTTACCATCACGGTGCCATTCCAGAACATCCAGACAATCATCAGAGATTTCATTGAAGACCGACAGCATTTTTGGGTAAGAGACATACAACCATACCGTCGGTCGGGAAACCCCTCTCCCATTGAGCACCAGCCTTGCCCGGTGCTTGAGAAGAAACTGGACACAGCTGTCACGCCGCTGAGTTCATGTCCTTTCCATCTTAGGCTGTTTGAAGTTGGTGGGACACAGGCTCATAAGCCCATGGCGTGAGGTTGCTAAAGCAAAGCCACCCCCTTGCGCCTTGGCCAGTTGACGCCCAGCATTGGGCCGTGGGCAGCGCTGGCAGTTACCGTGATTGAGACCTTTCCTTGGGGCTTGAGGCTTGGGATGCCTGTGCGCACGCAATACATCCCTTATCCCTAGGCTCCGCGAGATGCCCACCTCGTCGTCCTCAAGGCCTCTGGAGCCGCACCAAGGTGACCCTTGTTCCTGCTCACTCTGCATCTCATATGCTTCTAACTTCCATTATCATCATCAGAGCAATCTCATAAGTGGATTTTTTTTTATCATGTCGTAATTAGATGATATGCGTGTCGGAGGCGGCTGCGGGCGAGGAGGGAGCAGAGTTCGCGTGATCCACTTCAGCTGGAGGTGTGTGTCGCTTGGATCCGTGCTGATTTAGCCGGTTCTAGTCGTTTCAAGGGGTGTTGCTGAATTTTAAGGCCATGTTTGGAACAGCTTCCACTACCATCTTCTCAGTCGATTCTCGTGGAGTCGTACCAAACACTCTAATTCTCAAAACCACTAGATTATGCTTCTTGCGAGGAGCTGTCTCGAAAATGAACTAGTAGCGAGAAGCAGCCTCCGAGTAGATTCTCGTGAGAATACAACCTTCAGAAACCAAAATACCCTTCGAAGTTGAAGGTTTTTACCCACAAATGCCATTGAGTTACACAAATATAATTGAAGTATTACACCCAGGGGTGACATGGTCTATTTGCTTCTAATCCTCCCTCATATGGTTTTTGGAGCCAACCTACCAGCCAAACGGTTTCAACAGACAGCTCCGGATTCTCTGAGAAGTGGATTCTCTGAGAATCAGGAGCAGAATCTGAAAAATGAGAATCTGAAGCTGTACCAAACAGGGCCTAAGCTGAATATTTTGGGATTTGGTGAAAATGAGGATCTCTTAGCTCTTTCTTGAGCTAAATTTCATGGGATTTTGTTGGAAACAACGAGTTGAGACACAATTTTGCGGCAATCTTTGTCGGATTCGGTGAAATAGTCACTAGATGTTATTTTAGCCATTCGTTAATTTTGATTACTATTTTTTGTGTGACAAGGGTTTCATTGATGCAACATCGTGTAGTTAGTCAGCAGGCGAGGTCATGAGGAGGGCCAAACTGGCTAGCCGAGCTCCTCAATTGTCTGGTGAGGTACATACGTTCATAATTTACCTCATGTTCTTCTCTCTCAGCTTCTCAATTGTTCTTTTAGAATTTATACTCAGCAAATGTAACATCTCACTCTTGGGTTTGTATTTCAAATGTATAAAAATAAGAATAATTTAATAATTTTCATGCATCATGTTTTCTTTTGAATTTTATGGAAATTCTTTCAAGGATTTTGTTGAGTTTGAAAACCTAATGCGTCGATTACTAGAATCATATCTTCTAAGATTTACAAAATAAATCTTGTGAACAGTCCATAAAAATAAATTTCCTAGCTTCTAGAACATCTCAGTGACTCACTTTGAAAATTTTCATAATGTTTATATTTTGTTTCCTATTTTAAAATGGCCAGTCAAACCAGTTGGTCCCATAGTCAAAACACTAGGACATCAACTATAAATTTATCTAGAGAGAAATGTGTTACATGAAAAACTCTATAAAAATTACATGATGATCTCATCCAAAGGTCGTAGTTTTCCATAAAAATTTTATGATTTTTGAAGTTGATCTTCTACCTCTAAAAATTATATAAACCTCTTGGCCTTATTTTCCAAAAATCAGCATTTCACTGTTGGACTCGGTCGGACCCGAGTCACTCGGTTCGACCCAGCCACCTAACCAGACCGACCCGAGCATCTTACCTTGAGCCACTGACCGGTGGGCTTCTGCTGCATTTCTTCATTTCCACGTGGACGCCGTGCCCTCGCCAGCGCGCTCCGCCAGGGCGTCAGCGCGAGCTATTGCGCCCATCGTTTCTGACGCGTGCCCATAGCTTCTCTGCATCTCTCGCACTCACCCATGACTCCGTCGCCTCACCATCACCTCCCAGTCACCTCGGCTCGTCCAGCTTCTTCCAGGGCGATAAATCTTGAGGTTCATGTCATTTCTAACAAGCAGTCCCCATGAGATCGTCTAGATCATCAAACAATCTCCAAGTTCATGTCTTTGACAAGCAGTCTCATAAGAGTAGTTTGGCACATTTTAAGCATAAAACAATCTTGATTTTTCATTTTTCACAGGAGCAGTTTTAGAATCTCAAGAACACAAGAAGCTCAAGTAATGGTCAATTATAGATTCAAGAGTTAACAAAGCAATTCTGATAGGATCAATGTCACAAAAGGAGCACCAATTGCGCAACTAGCTAAAACATCCACAAATTGTAATTTTTAGTTCGAGTTGTTTTTAGAGTTCTAGCTTATACAACAAAGACTTATATGTATATGTGAAAGCATGATAATTCTAGCAAGTCAAAGAGCTCGACATAGCATTGAGCAAGAATTGAAATACTAAAGCTCCAAAGGGTAATAGGCAAAGCTTCATCAATTATTAAAAAAATAAGTAGAAAAACTTATGTTACAATGCATCTTTTTGGATTTTTCATGCCACTTGTTGGATTTTTCATATGAATGCAATAGGATACAATAAGATGCAATAAAAAGCCTAAAAATCTAAAAAGTTCAAAAAGATAAATAAGTTCAGAAAGGAACAATAAAAGATCAAGAGAATAAGGTAAGATCAGAAAAGATCGAACTCCCCCTCAAACCAACCCATAGGGATAAATTACCCATAACTCGCTTCTCAAGTGGCAAACCTAGTTGGGTCTAAAGGCTTGGTGATGATATCAGCCAGTTGAGCCTCAGACTCCACAAAGTGTAGCACAATATCACCTTTCTCGACATGATCTCTAAGGAAGTGATAGCGAATATCTATGTGCTTGGTCATAGAGTGTTGCACAGGATTTTTAGCAATATTAATAGCAGAAGTGTTATCATAGAAAAGAGGAACACTAGCAAAATTTAACCCATAATCCTTAAGAGTGGTTACCATCCACAAAATCGACTACAAAGAACTAGCGCTGACTACATATTCACTTCAATAGATTGATTGTGCAATGTAAGATCGCTTCGTGGATATCATGGGGATATGCTCCAAATCTTAGGATGATGTGACAATTGGCAATGACGTTTACGGTTTGTCGTTTCACGAGTTTTCGGTAAAGTTCGGTACTGTCAGGCAAGAATCGGTCTGACCGGCCAGGGCGGCGGTCAGACCCGTCCCAAATAAGTCTGACCGGCCATAAGCGGCGGTTGGACCGGTAAACTTCAAAAGTGTTATTTTGCACTTGGTCTCATAATTTTAGGAGTCTCCAGTCAAAAGTTCTATTGGTTTGAAAATTCCAGTAGGTTTCAGAATTTCAGGGGTTGAAATTGGCTAAGTCCCAACTGGCGGTCTGACCGGCCCATAGGTGGCGGCCGACCCGGCCAGGGCGGTCGACCGCCCTAGGGCGGTCGACCGTTTTCACTTTGATCGTCGGTCTTCGAGGCAGCGATATTCATTTGTTAGGTCAAAGTCATGAGTTTCAGGGCATATATTTTGCATGATGCATGTTTTGACTAACATGGTTCAAGTTGTGAAGAACTTGTTCCCAAATTCGGTTTATTTGTCTATTGTTGTGGAGGTTGCTTGGTGATCAACGACGGTCAACGGCGAGGATGATCGGGACTAGGCTTGGAGAGCTGAGGTCCAAAACGATCGACGATGCCGGGTGAGGTCAATGAACTCAAGCGTGACGCAAGATGGACAAGGGTGATCTTTTAGCTAATCCGAGGCGCAAGATGGCGCAAGGTGTAGCTAGTTAGGTCAAAGGGAGATAAAGACGGTGCATTAAAATACGTGCATAATTGTCCCGTTTGTTTTGGACCTTAACGGGAGCCCAATAGGATCAAACTTCTAAAAGGTGTAACCCTCCACTATAAATGGGAGACGGTGGTGGCTGCACCACCTCTTCGTCTCTTTTGCTATTCTTGCAAACCCTAATTGTCTTAGGGAGAGCTTTTGTGGAGACTAGCGTTCTTGATGTTTTGATGTGATTTTCGTGCTCTTGCATTGAGCATTGTCCTCCGTTGATGGAGTGGCTGTAAGCCCAGATCATATCAATCAATCAAATGAAAGTTTATCAATATTTTGTCTCATTGCGTTCTTTCTCTATATTTGATGATTTTGGGTCTTTCATTAATCCGTGAGTTTTGCTTAGTTAGGGAAAGCCAGCTTGGAAGATGCCTCAATGGAACAAACCAAGGTTTGATGTTGCCAAGCTGACAAAGGCCGCTCACTGGGTGCTTACCGCTTTTGAGGATCAATCCTTAAGCGATGTGGACTCCGGGAGCGAGGAGGACAACGAGGAGGAGATCCCTCAAGACAAAACGAAAGGGAAGGCCAGGGACTTCACCGGCTTGTGCTTCATGGCCGACTCCGTTGACGACGACAACAATTAGGTACTCCTTCCTATGATGTTCTTTCTGATAGATGTGAATCCATGTTTGAGAAACTTATGAATTGGGATAAGCCTTTAGAATATGTCATGGCTAGGAACAAGGAATTAGATTCTCAAATAGGCAACTTGACTTTAGAACTTGAGAATGCTAAGAGTCTTGAAATTGATGAATGTTCCTCTTGCCATGCTTTGCATTCAGAACTTGCTAAACTACAATCTGCTCATAATATTGCTTTGCAACAACTTGAAAATGCTAGGACGGAGCTAGTTGAGGTTAAATCTGCTCCATGTGAAAAATGCTGAGATTCTAGCAAATTAGTTGCTTCTGGTGCTGTTGCTTCTAGTCTTTGTACTTTTTGCTTAGAACGTGAACATGAAGTTAAAGATATTTTAGAAGTAGCTAGAGCTAAATATGCCAAGCTTAAGGACAGTATTGAGTCTACTACATGTGCTTTATGTCCAGCTCTTAAACTTGAAACTGCTTTATATAAGGAAAAATATGCTAGAGCCATTAAGGGTAAAACTTGTGAATCATGTGTTAATCTTGAAAAAGAAAATGCCTATCTTAAGAATACCTTAGAAAAATTCTCTAAAGGTAAGAAACAATTAAACATGATTCTAGACAAGTCTAAAACTCCTTATAAGAAGCAAGGATTAGGATACAATCATGTTCAAAATAATTCTAACTCAAAAGTTACTCGAGTCTTGGAAAATAGGCTAATTGAATTCAAAACACAACCTGCAAAAACTATCTTTAAATCTGCAGGTATTGCCCAACCATCTATTAAGTCTAAGGGTGTTTCTTCTAGTGGTATTAAGTATCATTGCACCTATTGTAAAAGGGATGGGCATTTGATTGAGTTCTGTTGGCGTAGGTTGAAAAATGATAATAAAATTTTTGTAGAAATTCATCTCATCAACCTAGAGCTTTTATAAGACATCGTTAAATTGAAAAGAATAAACCTAGTTTAGGATTTGTTTCACATGCTAGTCATCATCATGTTCCTAGACAGGATGTTTCTTTTGTTCGTGTGACCATTGCTCATGATAGAACTTCTGATAAAATCAAGAATAGCACTTCTGCTTTGCATACTACACGCAGACGTGTGTCTCGGTACTGGGTTCTTACCAGTATTGAGACACATCGTATTGAGACACATCGTTATTCTGTTCCTTGATTTTCAGGATTACCGCGGAAAGAGGAAGGACACGTGGTTCGTCGACTCCGGCTGTTGACGCCACATGACCGGAGACTCAAGATGGTTCACCTCTTTCACGCGGTTGACAGGTGATGACTTCATCACCTTTGGAGATGATAAACAAGGGCGGATTGAAGGAACGAGATCGATCAGGGTGAACGACAGTTTCATCCTCAAGGACGTTGCTCTTGTGGACAAGCTAAGGTTTAATTTGCTTTCTGTGTCTCAACTTCTTGATGATGGCTATGAGACTATATTTAAGAAAAATACTTGTCGGGTGCTTGATTCAACTGGTGAGTTTGTTTTTGGGATTACTAGAGTCGCGAGGATTTTTGGAGCTGATTTTTCTGAATCTCTTGCTGGTTCTTTCAAATGCTTGATTTCATCTTCTTCTTGTGAGTTTTGGATTTGGCACCGTCGTTTGGGGCACATTAGTTTTGATCATCTGACGCGAGTTAGCAACCTTGAGCTTATTAGAGGTTTGCCCAAGCTCAAAGCCGTCAAAGATGTTGTATGTGCGCCCTGTAGCCATGGCAAGCAAGTTGCCGCCTCACACCACTCATTGACTATGGTCATGACTGATGGACCAGGACAGTTGCTTCATATGGATACTGTTGGTCCCGCTAGGGTTCGGTCAGTTGGTGAAAAATGGTACATTCTTGTCATAGTCGAAGATTTTTCTAGATATACTTGGGTGTTCTTTCTTGCTTCGAAGGATGAAGCTTTTGATTATTGTCATGATCTTGTTCTGCGTTTGGCTTCTGAACTTCCGGGTGCCTTGAGAGCGATCCGCAGTGACAATGGCACGGAGTTCAATAATGCCTCATTTGCTTCTTTTTGTGCTGAGCGTGGAATTGAGCATCAGTTCTCTTCTCCACACGTCCCTCAACAAAATGGTGTTGTGGAAAGGACGAACAGAACCCTGGTCGAGAAGGCTAGGACGATGCTAGATGAGTATAGCACACCGAGGATATTTTGGGCCGAAGCTATTGCTACTGCTGGCCATATTGCAAATCGTGTCTTTGTGAGAACTTCTTTGGGCAAGGCTGCTTATGAGCTTCATTTTGGTAGAAAACCCTCTGTCTCGCACTTTTGAGTCTTTGGATCCAAATGTTTTATTCTTAAGACAGGAAATCTAGATAAATTTGAGTTAAGATCTTTTGATGGTTTAGTTCTGGGTTATCCTGCACATTCGAGGGGTTTTCGGGTTTTTAATGCTGAAACTAACCTTATTCACGAGACATGCAATGTCACTTTTGATGAGACTAGCCCTGAAGCTATATCAGATATTTCAGGTGATACACAGGTGACAGAGAGCATATTCATAGAAGAAGATGATGAAGGATTTGATGTTCTTCCACCTGCTGCTGTTGACCCTATTTCAGCACAAGAATCTGTTGTGATTACTTCGCCTTCAGATGAGGCTCCTGATGCATATTCATCATCAGCAGTACCTGCGAAGGTCGAAGAGATATTTTCCTCTTCGGGTGCACCACTACATATTCAAAGGCAGCACCCTCCGGATCAGATAATAGGTAATTTCCATGAGCGAGTCACTCGCTCCAGGTATAATGATCTAGATCTCTACTCTCATTCTGCATTTGTTGCTTCTTTTGAACCCTGCGATATATCACATGCTTTATCAGATTCTAGCTGGGTTAATGCCATGCATGAGGAGTTGGAGAATTTTGAGAGGAATAAAGTTTGGAACCTTGTAGAACCTCCTAGTGGCCATAATGTTATACGAACCCGATGGGTCTTCGAAAATAAACAAAATTAGGATGGTTCTGTGATTAGAAATAAGGCTAGGTTGGTAGCTCAGGGCTTTAGCCAAATTGAGGGGTTAGACTTTGATGAGACATTTGCTCCTGTTGCTAAATTAGAAGCCATTCGTATTCTGCTTGCATTTGCTGCATCTAAGGGCTTTAGATTATATCAGATGGATGTTAAAAGTGCCTTTTTAAATGGTTTCATAGAGGAGGAAGTTTATGTTAGGCAACCCCTAGGCTTTGAGAATCCCAAGTACCCAAATCATGTGTTCAAGCTATCCAAAGCCTTGTATGGTCTTAAGCAAGCCCCTAGAGCCTGGTATGATAGACTTAAGACCTTCATGCTTAAGAATGATTTTGAGATGGGTAAGATAGACAAGACTTTGTTCATTCTTAGGCGTGGTAATGACTTCCTGCTTGCTCAAATTTACGTTGACGATATTATCTTTGGTGGTTCTTCTAATGCCCTTGTTTCCAGCTTTTCTGAGACTACGTCCAGGGAATTTGAGATGAGTATTATGGGAGAGCTCAATTACTTTTTGGGGCTTCAAATCAAGCAATGCAAGGAAGGGATCTTCATCCATCCCACGAAGTACACTAAAGACATGCTCAAACGTTTCAACATCGGTGACTGCAAGCCAATCTCTACTCCCATGGCAACTTCGACTGTTTTGAATTAATCTAGATGAGGAAGGAGAAGCCGTGAATCAACGCGAGTACCGCAACATGATCAGTTCCCTTTTGTATCTAACAGCCTCAAGACCGGACATCCACTTCACGGTCTGCCTTTGTGTGAGGTTTCAGGCGTCTCCGAGGACTTCCCATCGCCAAGCCGTTAAACGCATATTCAGTGTAACATCCCAAATTGGGTTTGTGTTTAAAATGTAATAAAGATGATGATAAATTAAAACTTTTGTTGCCTCATGTGTTGTTACAGTGTTTGAAACCTCTTTCCTTTAATTGGTGGAAATTAAAACTCAAAATTTCCCCAATTAAATTCAGGTCATAAATCTCCTCAATAAAAATCTGTGCCCAACCCTCCAAATAATTTTCATTGGACCTAGGAGTGATGTTTAACCCTCGTAATTATTTCATAATTTTCAGAAATTATTTGATAATTTTGAGACAAGTCAAACATTAGTCAAACTCCTAAAATCGCTACGGAATTTTTAGAGAAACAGCAAAGGCATAACAGTCTCTCGAAAATTTTATATAAGGTTCCTCTGCTCATCAAGAATCTCGATTAAAATTTCATGAATTTTGGAGCTTGTTTGCTATTCCATATAATTTTCTAAAGTCGGCTCACCAATTAAGTCAAAAATCGGTTTCATCGTTGCTCGGGTCAGTCCGACATCGGTTCGAGCTCAAGGGTGCAAGCCAGATCAACTAATAGCACCTTAGGGCGTCTCTCGGTGCGCTGATCCGTAGCCGCTTGATCTCAATCCAATGGTCGACGCGTGGGTGAACGCTCGGACCGAACGAACTCACTTGTTGCAGTTAGTCGCTTGATCTTCGATCAACGGCCGCGATGGAAGGGGATGTTCGGACCGTCCGAGAGGTGCGGCTAAGAACCGACGTTGGATCTTGATCGTGCGGTCGACAAGCGATGGAACGCCGCCACCGGATCGAATAGCCGCACGATTGGAATCCTATGCGATCGAACGGCCGTCCTCTTTCGTCTTCCTCTCGCCACGCAAGGTCGGCCAAGTCGCAGAGAACGCATGACAACAACCACGGTGCATTGTCACCTCCATCGCTCGATCAACGCCTTTGAGCATTAAATGCTAGTGCCGCCGATTGCTGAGTCGTCTTCTATCTCGTGCACCGCCCCATCCCTTCGGCCGGTTTGACAAAGCAAGCTTTTGACCGAAAGTTGCATTGCTCCATCCTTTGCCCTCTCGGCCTATATAAGCTTCTTCATTGCTTCATTAGCATTCTTTGAACACCTTTGAGCTTCAGCATCACTTCTAGTGCACTGAGTGAGCTCCTTGGTGATATATTGCTCTCGGCCGCCATTGTTGAAGCTTCAAGTTCTTCGGTGAAAGTGGTGTTCTTGGCCCTCTCATCCGAACCTGTTGCTTCCTCAGTTGCTTAGCCTCTCGAAGAGTATTAACCCTCTGTCGGTTTTGCTTTTGGGCAGAGAGAGCACCATTTCGCTTTCCCTTTCACCGCAAGGGTGATCTTCTTCTTTAGCTCTGGTAAGTGCACCATTTTCAATTTCCTTGCTCCCTCCGCTTACTCTCATCTCTGTGCGCATTAGCCCTCAATCAATTTCACATTTGGCCGCAGGAATCTTATCAATTTGGTTTTTCCCCCCTTTCGGCCGAAAATTGGTTATTGTCATCTCCAGCTCCGGTAAGTCCATATCTGTCCAATTCCTTGCTTCAGTAGGTACTCCATGCTATTGCGATCATCGTAGTAGCTTTAGATTTCGCTATTTTTGCTTGAGTCGCCGGCGCATCGTCGGGCTTTGCCTCTGTTCTTTTGTCGATCTTCGTTGTCGGACGAAAAACAGAGAGCTTTCGGCTTTCGTTGAGTTTGAGCCGTAGGATTTTAGATCAAACGCTCGGATTCTTGTGGCCGTGATCGGACGCGCGCGCTAGGTCATCGCGCGTGGCCGTCCGATGTTCGATCAACGGTCCAGATCTGGATGAACGTTCGGACCGTCCGAACGGTTCGATCCGCGTGGGCCGTTGGATCCAAGATCAACGGTTCACGTTCGTGTGAACGTTCGGACCGCCGGACATCCTTGGCATCTGGTTCGTTCATCTTTCATCCAACGGTCGATGCTTAGGGTTGGCGCGTTCGCTCTGTTGCTGCGCGTGTGGGCTGTTGGATCGATGATCTTCGGCCCATAATCTTCCACGTCGTTTATCTGGGTTATATTCCTCGGGTGGAGTTATTTATCAACTGAAAAATAGTTTTATCTTCCAAAATTCATAAGTATTTTTCTCAGAGCTTCAAAAATGATAAAACCAAGTGCCATTATTTTTCATTCTTAGTAAACTTATTTCAAAGATAGGTTGCTCATTTATCCCAAAGAGCGTAAAAGATTTATTTTGAAAGTAAGCATTAAACCGATTATCTTTGCAATGTAAAAATAGTGAATCTTAGAAAACTCATAACTAATTATTGCAAGCTCCAAATGAGATGAATCTGTGGGGCTGTTCATCTTATGAGGTGCTTGTTTTATCATAAAAATTTCAGTAGCTGTATCATCCTAGAAAATTTCACTAAAATCATTGCTTAGGTGAATATTGTTGTTTTTCCTTTTTCGCCGATCTGAAAATGTTTTGGCCATAACTTTTGCATTGAGAATCTAAATCAATTGGTTCTTGTTGCTTTAGTTCATAAAAATTATGTTCTTTCTCTGTAAAAATTTGAGAACTTTTGCTGAGTTTTGCTGTTGCATCTTTTGATGTTTCTCGCCTTATTGGTTCTTGTTGGTTCTTTCGATAGGTTGCGATAATATTGTTAATATCGAGTGATCCTCTGCAAACAAAACAATGAGCTTCAAAGAAGGCAAGATATTTGATCATAAATGTCCCATTACCTTCAAAGTCTAATATCTTGTTTACAAATTATATGTATGCATTGCTTTTGTGTCCAAGTATTTTTGTCTGTTTAGAGGTAGCTATTCCTAATGCATTGTTGCCATTAAAATGTTATCCTCGCCACAACCATAAGCTATTATCATCATTTGGTGAATTAGAGCCCGTGATTTAATTATGCTCTTTACTTGTCTTTGCGATGTCATGCTTAGAAATGCTTAGCTACAGGTAGAATTGGGCGGTTATCGACTTAGTCGATGACCTTGATCACACAAATCATTTTGTTTATTTTTGGTTCAGCACCTTATGCTTTTGTTTTGTAAAACCGAAAATGAAACAAAATGATTTGACTTGGGCACAATGGCATGTTGGTGTGATTGTTGGGTGTGACAAGGAAAGGTGCCTGTGTCCCTAAGGACCGAAAATGTTGCTTGCGCCATCGATCCAAGTACTTTATGCACTAACCACATGAGGGTTATATGGGACCCCTCTTGACCTAGTACTTTGGAGTGTGTTATCTCCGAGTCGCAGGAGGAGCGTTGTGTGTGTTGTGTGAAAAGGAATTGTGTTCTTGTGTTTGGGTGTGCGGTGGTGGAGTTTCCGGATGGACTCTCCACCTCGAGGCGGCGCAGATTGTCCGAGGCTTTACCCGTGAGGGGTAGTTGTCCGAGGTCGGGCCACGACCCGACACAACGTATGGGTTTCTATCCATACAGGCGACTCGAGTTAATACATAATATTGGAAAAGTCTCGTAGGACTTAGCCGTGCCGGCATACCTAAGGAAGTGTGCTTAATCATGTGGCAAAAAGGCGGTCTGACATGTGGGTAAGTTGGTACACCCTGCAGGGATAAATCTATTCGAATAGCCTCGTCCTAGGTTGTGGACACGCTTGGTGATTTCACGCAAGATCTAGACTTCAACAACTGTTTTTGTTTTAAAAATTAAAACTTGACATGGTTGGCATGAGTGGGTAATTCATGCTATTGTGGTGGCTATTGGGTTAGCCACTTCAGATTATTTATCGTTGTTGATACTTGATTACTACTGTCTTTATCAAATAAAATCAGATTGCAAAATTGCCTTCAATCTATTACATTATTGCAAATAAACCTTGCTTTATGCTTACAAACTTGAGTCCTATCCTGCTCCACTTAAATAAGCTTGCATATAGTTATTGTATAGATCATTATCATTCTTATATATCTTGTAGTACATTCAAAGTACTCACCCAGCTTTTGCTGGGCTGCTTTTGTTTGCAGAGGAAGGAGGTGAGCCCCAAGGGCTTCACTTCTGTGAGATGTGCTGCGGGTTCGACGGCTAGCTGCGGCCTGGTCGGTTGCCTTGTGGGTAAAAGGCACACCGTTGGGCTCTTTTGTTTATCGCCATCTTATGGCACTTTTGCTTCACTGCTCGTAATATTTATCATTGGCGGTTGGCCTCTTTGTTGTAATTACTCTTGAATATTATTATGTATGTCTTTATTTTGTTACGGCTTTCGGTTCTATGTGATTGAATGGAATTGATGCATGAACTTTTGTGAGAGGGGTGTATACTGCACTCTGGGAAGTATACATTCCTCGGCGTCACGAGTTATTATGCTTATGATGATAGGGTCAAGTGGTGACTAATCATTATAAGCTTAATAATCCCGGGGGCGTCACAAGAGGTTGGTATCAGAGCCATACTGACCATAGAAGCCGCTAGCTTGGTCGTCTTTAGGATATTTTGAAAAACTTATTTTCAAAGTGTCAAATGATTTTTGAAAGCTTAGGTATTCTCAGGTTTTACTCCTTACCTCTCTTAGCTTTCTCCTCTCATCTTACTCTAATTTGAGTTTTGAAAATTGTTTACCTCTCCTTCTTTCAAAGTTAGTTGTTATCGATTAAATGGGTTTGGGAACCACTGAGTTTGGCAAATTGAAGTGCTTAGGGTTTTTGAAGTTTCTGGACTGGAGATTTCGGCTAGAGGCTTGGATGCGGAATCTGGACCGCACGCTTCAATTTCCAGACAGCGAGCTCAATGGTTTCTGATAGGACCACTGAGCTTGGCAAATTGAAGTGTGCCAGATTTTGAAGTTTCTAGAATGGAAGACTTCGACTGGAAGCTTGGATGCAAAATCGCTACAGCAACCTCAATTTCCGGACAGCAAGCTCGATGGTTTCTAGTGGGGTAGAAAATGAGAGTTTAATCAACTAAAATTTGTGGGGCTAAAAGGGTAAGAAGTGATATCCTATATCTTGTGACTAATGCCTCTCTAAGTTGGTTTTTACCCCGAATTTTCCATGCAATAAGCTTTTGGTAGTGTTCTGAAATTTTCTTCTCAAAACGACTACTTGTTCATTCAATACAAGTTAGTCGCATCGAGAAGTTGGATCTTGTGTCTTATGAGTTTTGCATGGATCTTATGCCTCTTTGCAACTATTTGGAGTTCGTTTTATTGCGGGTTATGTGTTTACAGTAGGCTTAGGGTTGTAGGCACTAATCCCTAGTGGATAGCTTATCTTTTGCTATCCCTTCGTTATAGCTCTCAGGTTTATGTTTTCTAACTCGCCTTGATGCGACAGGATGGCTGGTCGTACTCGTAGCAGCCAGGGGCAGCCAGAGGGTCGGGATGAGGAACTTCCACCTCCTCCGACCATGGCTGAGGTGCTCGCTCAGATCGAGCGGAACCGTATGGACCAGACACGGATCCTGGAGGTGATCGCACGGAACACCTCCAACATCTCCGGTGCCTCTGGATCAGGAGGAGGTGGCCACCCGCAGAGGGGAGGACTCTCGGAGTTCCTTCGCACTCAGCCACCCACCTTCTCGAGGTCCGAGGACCCACTCGACGCGGATGACTGGCTGCGTCTCGTTGAGCGGAAGCTCAACATCGCTCAGTGCCAGGATCACGAGAAGGCACTGTTCGCCTCCCATCAGCTGGAGGGGGCGGCACTCTCATGGTGGGAGAACTTCCTCGCCATGCAGCTCGAGGGCCGGGCTATCACTTGGGCGGAGTTTCGCGTCGCTTTTCGGCGGGCTCATGTCCCCGCTGGATTGATGAAGTTGAAGAAGAAGGAATTTCTGGCGCTCAAGCAGGGGCGCAAATCAGTTACCGAGTACCTCCATGAGTTCAACCATCTTTCTCGGTATGCTCCTGAGGATGTGCCTACGGATGAGGCAAAGCAGGAGAAGTTCATGGATGGCTTGTCCGAGGAGCTTCAGGACAAGCTATCTATTGTTGACTTCCCCGACTTCCAGACCTTGGTCGACAAGGCCATCATCGCCGAGCATAAGGCGAGGGCACTTGGCGACTCTCGCAAGCGTAAGTGGGAGGCCCAGAAGGCATCCAGGGCCGTTGCTCCTCGTCCGTATGGCGGACCAGCTCCGGTGCGTCCCTCCCCGACTGCAGCACCACCGAGGGCACCGGCGTTCGTTCCACGCCCACGCGCAGCCGTGCCCGACCACGTGCACTGCGGGACAGCAGAGGCATCCGCAACCCCGCCGCGGATGTCGTATGTTTCTTCCGCCACGACAAGGGCATTATGCTAATAATTGCCCTAAGAAGATCGAGCGCCCTCGTCCTAATGGAGGACGCGGGCAAGGGAGTGGTCGTGATCAGAAGGCCCCAAATGTGGGAGCGGCCGAGTCAACCTTATCTCGGCCGAGGAAGCTCAGGATGCACCCGACGTCGTGTTGGGTACACTTTTCGTTAACTCTCACCGGACTCACGCTTTATTTGATTCCGGCTTCTCACCGCTTATATCGAGTCTTTTGCTGCACTTAGTGATCTTTGGTGATCCCTGCATGTTCCTTTGATTATTCATTCTCCGAATTCCTGTAATGAGAGTGAAAATGAATGCCGGGTGTTTTGATTGAAATTGGAGGAGTGGGATTTTGGCAAATCTTATTCTCCTCAATTCATCAAGTTGATGTGATACTTGGCATGGATTGGTTGTCTCAACATAGGGGACAAATCGATTGCGCTGGAAGGTTCATTTCCCTCACAAGCCCGTCTGGCGGCCAAGTGGGAATTTTTACAAGCCGCAAGAACCACACCTTTATGCACTTGAAGCCAAGCTAACCCTGGAGATTCATGAAGTCCCCGTGGTGTGTGAGTTCAGCGATGTGTTTCCCGAAGATTTGCCCGGGATGCCTCCAGCAAGGGACATTGAATTTGTCATCGAATTGCTTCCTGCATCGCCCCTATTTCAAAGAGATCAGATCGAATGCCTCCAAATGAATTGGAGGAGTCAAGAAGCGACTTGGCGAGCTTCAAGAGAAGGGTTTTATTCGCCGAGCTCATCACCGTGGGGTTGTCTGTTATCTTTGTGAAGAAGAAAGACAAGACTCTACGGATGTGTGTTGATTACCGTCCGTTGAATGCCGTGACGGTGAAGAACAAGTATCCCCTGCCTCGGATTGATGACCTCTTCGATCAATTGACCGGTGCTCGGGTATTCTCCAAGATTGATCTGAGGTTGGGCTATCATCAAGTCCGAATCAGATCGGAAGACATTCAAGACGGCTCTCTACTCATTATGGATTATACGAGTATACCGTTATGTCCTTCGGTTTGACCAATGCTCCTCGCTCTTTTCATGAATCTTATGAACATGGTATTCATGGAGTATTTGGACAAGTTCGTGGTTGTCTTTATCGATGATATCCTCATCTATTCGAGGGATGCCGAGGAGCATGTTGAACATCCGGCTAGTGTTGGGGAAACTTCGCGAGCATCAACTTTATGTGAAGTTCACAAGTGCGAGTTTTGGTTGAAGAAAGTGGCATTCTTGGGTCATGTTCTTTCAGCATCCGGTGTCGCTGTTGATCCTAGCAAGGTTAATGATGTGCTATCATGGGTCCAGCCGAAGTCAGTCACCATGAAGTGAGGAGTTTTCTCGGTTTAGCGGGATACTATCGTCGCTTATTGAGAACTTCTCCAAAATTGCCAAGCCAATGACCGAGTTACTCCGAATGACAGAAGTATGTGTGGTGCGCGATTGCGAGAAGAGTTTTCAAGAACTCAAGAACAGGTTGACCACAGCTCCAGTTCTTGTTCTTCCTGATGTCCACCGAAGCTTCGATATCTATTGCGACGCTTCTCGCCAGGGGCTCGGTTGTGTTCTTATGCAAGAGGGCCAGGTGGTGGCTTACGCATCGAGGCAGTTGCGGCCTCATGAGCTGAATTATCCAACCCATGACTTGGAGTTAGCTGCAGTGGTCCATGCACTAAAGATTTGGCGGCATTACCTCATCGGTAATCATTGCGAAGTATATTCGGATCACAAGAGTTTGAAGTACTTGTTCACCCAACCAGATCTGAACCTTAGGCAAAGAAGGTGGTTGGAATTGATCAAGGATTATGATATGGGTCTTCAATATCATCCGGGCAAAGCAAATGTTGTGGCCGATGCTCTCAGTCGCAAGGTTCATTGCAATTCCTTAATGGTCTTGGAGCAGCAGCCAGCCCTTCATGAAGAATTTCAGCGGCTCAACTTGGGAGTGGTTGAGCAGGGTTCTCTCGCTGCTTTGGTTGTGCAACCCACCTTGGAGGACCAAATCAAGGCTGCACAACAGTCAGATGTCGGTGTGAGTCACATCAAGGAAAATATCAGGAGTGGCTCCGCTAAGTGCTTTTCTGAGGACGACCATGGGGTCATTTGGTTCGGATCACGCCTGGTTGTTCCGAAGATCGTGGAATTGCGGAACTTGATTCTCCGCGAAGCTCATGACTCTCCGTTGTCTATTCATCCTGGGGCCACGAAGATGTATCAAGATCTCCGGCAAAGATTCTGGTGGACCCGAATGAAGCGGGAAATCGCAAGGTTCGTCGCCGAGTGCGACGTATGTCGTCGCGTCAAAGCCGAGCATCAGCGTCCAGCAGGACTGCTTCAGCCTTTGCCTATTCCTGAATGGAAGTGGGATTCGATCGGGATGGATTTTATCACCGGTCTGCCTCGCACCTCCAAGGGCAATGATGCCATCTGGGTTGTCATTGATCGGCTAACTAAAGTGGCGCACTTCCTTCCAGTCAAGACGGATCTCCGTGTAGGCCGGTTGGCGGATCTCTATATTGCCCGCATCATGAGCTTACATGGGGTACCCAAGACAATTATCTCGGATCGTGGTTCTCTTTTCACCTCTCGCTTTTGGCATAGTTTGCAAGAAGCTATGGGAACTCGCCTCTCTTTCAGCACAGCTTATCATCCTCAAACTGATGGCCAGACTGAAAGAGTCAACCAAGTATTGAAAGACATGCTCCGTGCTTGTGTTCTCTCCTATGGAAAGCATTGGGAGAAATGTTTGCCATTCGCCGAGTTCTCCTACAATAACAGTTTCCAAGCTAGTCTTGGAATGGCACCTTTCGAGGCTTTGTATGGAAGAAAATGCAGAACTCCGTTGAATTGGTCAGAAACTGGTGAACGACCATTCTTTGGCCCAGACTCAATCAATGAAGCCGAGAGCGTGTTGATTGATTCGAGATCGGTTGCGCCACACTCGATCCGAGCAAAAGAGCTATGCGGATCGTCGTCGCCGTGAGTTGAGCTTTGAGCCGATGACTTTGTTTATCTCAAAGTCTCTCCTTTGAGGGGTCATCGCGATTGGCGCCAAGGGCAAGTTGGCTCCTCGATATGTCGGTCCATACCGAGTCATCGAGAAGAAGGGAGCCGCCGCCACAAGTTGGAGTTGCTCACGCACTTGAGGGGTGCATGACGTGTTCCACGTATCCCAGCTCAAGAAGTGCCTCCGCGTTCCAACTGAGGAAGCTCCATTGGAAACTCTTGATGTTCAGGAAGACTTGACCTACAAGGAGCACCCTGTTCGCATCCTTGAAGAGGCTGAACGAAGAACGAGGAATCGTTCCATCAAGTTCCTTAAAGTTCAGTGGTGAAATCATTCTGAAGATGAAGCCACTTGGGAAAGGGAAGATCGTCTGCGTGCAGACTACCCCTCTTTCTTTGCCGAGTGAGTCAAATCTCGGGGCGAGATTTCTGTAAGGGGGGGAGGTTTTGTAACATCCCAAATTGGGTTTGTGTTTCAAATGTAATAAAGATGAGGATAAATTAAAACTTTTGTTGCCTCATGTGTTGTTACAGTGTTTGAAACCTCTTTCCTTTAATTGGTGGAAATTAAAACTCAAAATTTCCCCAATTAAATTCAGGTCATAAATCTCCTCAATAAAAATCTGGTGCCCAACCCCTCCAAATAATTTTCATTGGACCTAGGAGTGATGTTTAACCCCTCAGAATTATTTCATAATTTTCAGAAATTATTTGATAATTTTTGAGACAAGTCAAACATTAGTCAAACTCCTAAAATCGCCTTCTGGAATTTTTAGAGAAACAGCAAAGGCATAACAGTCTCTGAAAATTTTATATAAGGTTCCTCTCATCAAGAATCTCCGATTAAAATTTCATGAATTTTGGAGCTTGTTTGCTATTCCATATAATTCTCTAAAGTCGGCTCACCAATTAAGTCAAAAATCGGTTTCATCGCTGTTGCTCGGTCCAGTCCGACATCGTTCGAGCTCAAGGGTGCAGCCAGATCAACTAATAGCACCTTAGGGCGTCTCTCTGCGCGCCGATCCGTAGCCGCTTGATCTCAATCCGGTCGACGCTACGGTGAACGCTCGGACCGAACGAACTCACTTAAGCGTGTTAGTCGCTTGATCTTCGATCAACGGCCGCGATGGAAGGGGATGTTCGACCGTCCGAGAGGTGCGGCTAAGAACCGACGTTGATCTTGATCGTGCGGTCGACAAGCGATGGAACGCCGGGCCACCGGATCAATAGCCGCACGATTGGAATCCGGCGCGATCGAACGGCCGTCCTCTTTTCGTCTTCCTCTCGCTCACGCGTCGGCCAAGTCAGCAGAGAATGTGCACGAGACAACAACCACAAGGCATTGTCACCTCCATCGCTCGCCAACGTCTTTGAGCATTAAATGCTAGTGCCGCGACTGCTGAGTCGTCTTCTACCTGCACCGCCCCATCCCTTCGCCGCTTTGGACGAGCAAGCTTTTGACCGAAAGTTGCATTGCTCCATCCTTTGCCCTCTCGGCCTATATAAGCTTCTTCATTGCTTCATTAGCATTCTTTGAAAACCTTTGAGCTTCAGCATCACTTCTAGTGCACTGAGTGAGCTCCTTGGTGATATATTGCTCTCGGCCGCCATTGTTGAAGCTTCAAGTTCTTCGTGAAAGTGGTGTTCTTGGCCCTCTCATCCGAACTGTTGCTTCCTCGGTTGCTTAGCCTCTCAAGAGTATTAACCCTCTGTCGGTTTTGCTTTTGGCGCAGAGAGCACTCAATTCTGTTTTTCCCTTCGGTATGAAGGGTGATCTTCTTCTTTAGCTCGTAAGTGCACCATTTTCAATTTCCTTGCTCCTCCGCTTACTCTCATCTCTCGTGCGCATTAGCCTCAATCAATTTCACATTTGGCCGCAGGAATCTTATCAATTTGGTTTTTCCCCTTTCGCCGAAAATTGGTTATTGTCATCTCCACTCGTAAGTCCATATCCGCCCAATTCCTTGCTTGATGGGTACTCCATGCTATTGCGATCATCGTAGTAGCTTTAGATTTCGCTATTTTTGCTTGAGTCGCCGGCGATCGTCGGGCTTTGCCTCTGTTCTTTTGTCGATCTTCGTTGTCGGACGAAAAAGAGAGCTGGCTTCGTTGAGTTTGAGCCGTAGGATTTTAGATCAAACGCCGGATTCTTGTGGCGTGATCGGACGCTGCGCTAGGTCATCGCGCTGCGTGGCGTCCGATGTTCGATCAACGGTCCAGATCCGATGAACGTTCGACCGTCCGAACGGTTCGATCCGCGTGGGCCGTTGGATCCAAGATCAACGGTTCACGCTCGTGTGAACGCTCGGACCACGGACATCCTTGGCATCGGTTCGCTCATCTTTCATCCAACGGCCGATGCTTAGGGTTGGCGCGTTCGCTCTGTTGCTGCGCGTGTGGGCTGTTGGATCGATGATCTTCGCCCATAATCTTCCACGCCGCTTATCCGGTTATATTCCTCGGGTGGAGTTATTTATCAACCTGAAAAATAGTTTTATCTTCCAAAATTCATAAGTATTTTTCAGTAGCTTCAAAATGATAAAACCAGTGCCATTATTTTTCATTCTTAGTAAACTTATTTCCAGATAGGTTGCTCATTTATCCCGAAGAGCGTAAAAGATTTATTTTGAAAGTAAGCATTAAACCGATTATCTTTGCAATGTAAAAATAGTGAATCTTAGAAAACTCATAACTAATTATTGCAAGCTCCAAATGAGATGAATCCTGTGGGGCTGTTCATCTTATGAGGTGCTTGTTTTATCATAAAAATTTCAGTAGCTGTATCATCCTAGAAAATTTCACTAAAATCATTGCTTAGGTGAATAGTGCTGTTTTTCCTTTTCTCGCCGATTGAAAATGTTTTGGCCATAACTTTTGCATTGAGAATCCAAATCAATTGGTTCTTGTTGTTTTAGTTCATAAAAATTATGTTCTTTCTGCTGTAAAAATTTGAGAACTTTTGCTGAGTTTTGCTGTTGCATCTTTTGATGTTTCTCGCCTTATTGGTTCTTGTTGGTTCTTTCGATAGGTTGCACAATATTGTTAATATCGAGAGTGATCCTCTGCAGCAAAACAATGAGCTTCAAAGAAGGCAAGATATTTGATCATAAATGTCCCATTACCTTCAAAGTCTAATATCTTGTTTACAAATTATATGTATGCATTGCTTTTGTGTCCAAGTATTTTTGTCCTGCTTAGAGGTAGCTATTCCTAATGCATTGTTGCCATTAAAATGTTATCCTCGCCACAACCATAAGCTATTATCATCATTTGGTGAATTAGAGCCCGTGATTTAATTATGCTCTTTACTTGTCTTTGCGATGTCATGCTTAGAAATGCTTAGCTACCTGTAGAATTGGGCTGTTATCGACTTAGTCGATGACCTTGATCACACAAATCATTTTGTTTATTTTGGTTCAGCACCTTATGCTTTTGTTTTGTAAAACCGAAAATGAAACAAAATGATTTGACTTGGGCACAATGGCATGTTGGTGTGATTGTTGGGTGTGACAAGGAAAGGTGCCTGTGTCCCTAAGGACCGAAAATGTTGCTTGCGCCATCGATCCAAGTACTTTTGCGTACTAACCACATGAGGGTTATATGGGACCCCTCTTGACCTAGTACTTTGGAGTGTGTTATCTCCGAGTCGCAGGAGGAGCGTTGTGTGTGTTGTGTGAAAAGGAATTGTGTTCTTGTGTTTGGGTGTGCGGTGGTGGAGTTTCCGGATGGACTCTCCACCTCGAGGGCGCCGCAGCTTGTCCGAGGCTTTACCCGTGAGGGGTAGTTGTCCGAGGTCGGGCCACGACCCGACACAACGTATGGGTTTCTATCCATACAGGCGACTCGAAGTTAATACATAATATTGGAAAAGTCTCGAGGACTTAGCCGTGTAGGCATACCTAAGGAAGTGTGCTTAATCATGTGGCAAAAGGCGGTCCGACATGTGGGTAAGTTGGTACACCTCGCAGGATAAATCTATTGAATAGCCTCGCCCTAGGTTGTGGACACGCTTGGTGATTTCACGCAAGATCTAGACTTCAACAACTGCTTTTGTTTTAAAAATTAAAACTTGACATGGTTGGCATGAGTGGGTAATTCATGCTATTGTGGTGGCTATTGGGTTAGCCACTTCCAGGACTGTTTTACTGTTGTTGATACTTGATTACTACTGTCTTTATCAAATAAAATCAGATTGCAAAATTGCCTTCAATCTATTACATTATTGCAAATAAACCTTGCTTTATGCTTACAAACTTGAGTCCTATCCTGCTCCACTTAAATAAGCTTGCATATAGTTATTGTATAGATCTGTTATCATTCTTATATATCTTAAGTAGTACATTCAAAGTACTCACCCGACTTTTTGTTGGGTTGCTTTTGTTTGCAGAGGAAGGAGGTGAGCCCCAAGGGCTTCACTTCTGTGAGATGTGCTGCGGGTTCGACGGCTAGCTGCGGCCTGGTCGGTTGCCTTGTGGGTAAAAGGCACACCGTTGGGCTCTTTTGTTTATCGCCATCTTATGGCACTTTGCTTCACTGCTCGTAATATTTATCTGCTGGCGGTTGGCCTCTTTGTTGTAATTACTCTTGAATATTATTATGTATGTCTTTATTTTGTTCGTGCTTTGGTTCTATGTGATTGAATGGAATTGATGCATGAACTTTTGTGAGAGGGTGTATCTCGCACTGGAAGTATACATTCCTCGGCGTCACGAGTTATTATGCTTATGATGATAGGGTCAAGTGGTGACTAATCATTATAAGCTTAATAATCCCGGGGGCGTCACATTCAGGTATTTACACTCTACCCTTCTGTATGGCATTTGGTATTCCTGCTCGTCATCTTTGTCCATTCGGGGGTTTTCAACTTCTGATTTTGCGGACTGTCGGTTAGATAGGAAGAGTACCTCAGGCACTTGTCACTTCCTAGGCACTTCTCTTGTTTCTTGGTCTTCTAGGAAGCAGTCTTCTGTTGCACAATCCACTGCTAAAGCTGAATATGTAGCTGCTTCTAGTTGTTGTAGTCAGATTTTGTAGATGGTAACCCCTCTTAAGGATTATGGGCTAAATTTTGCTAGTATTCCTCTTTTCTGTGATAACACTTCTACTATTAACATTGCTGAGAACCCTGTGCAACACTCTAGGACCCAGCACATAGATATTCGCTATCACTTCCTTAGAGACATAGATATTCGCTATCACTTCCTTAGAGATCATTGCTAGTATTTGGAGCTTTAGTATTTCAATTCTTGCTCAATGCCATGTCTAGCTCTTTTACTTGCTAGAATTATCATATGTTCACATATACAAATAAGTCTTTTCTATATGAGCTAGAACTCTAAAACAACTCGAACTAAAAATTATAATTTGTGGATGTTTTAGCTAGTTGCACAACTAGTGCTCCTTTTGTGACATTGGCCCTGTCAAAATTGCTTAGTTAGCTTTTGAATCAAAAATTGACCATTACTTGAGCTTCTTGTGTTCTTGAGATTCTAAAACTGCTCCTGTGAAAAATGACAATTCAAGATTGTCTTAGGCTTAAAATGTGCCAAACTATCTCCAAGTTCATGTCTTACACAAGCAGTCTCGTAAGAGTAGTTTGTCATATTTTAAGCAAAAGACAATCTTGATTTTTAATTTTTCACAGGAGCAGTTTTAGAATCTCAAGAATACAAGAAGGTTAAGTATTGGACAATTTTAGATTCAAGAGCTAACAAAGCAATTCTGACAGGGCCAATATCACAAAAGGAGCACTAATTGCGTAACTCGCTAAAACATCCACAAATTGCAATTTTTAGTTCGAGTCTTTTTAGAGTTCTAGCTCATACAACAAAGACTTATCTGTATATGTGAAAGCATGATACTTCTAGCAAGTCAAAGAACTAGAGATGGCATTGATCAAAAGTTGAAATACTAACACTCTAAAGGGTAATAGGCAAAGCTTCATCAATTTTAAAAGATAAGCAGAAAAACTTATATTACAATGCATCCTTTTGGATTATTCATACCACTTGTTGGATTTTTCATATGAATGCAATATGATACAATGAGATGCAATAAGTTCAGAAAGAAGAACAAGAAAAGATCAAAAGAATAAGGTAAGATCAGAAAAGATCGAACTCCCCCTCAAACCAACCCATAGGGATAAATTACCCCTAACTCGCTTCTCAAGGTGTCAAACCTAGTTGGGTCTAAAGGCTTGGTGAGGATATCAGCCAGTTGAGCCTCGGACTCCACAAAGTGTAGCACAATATCACCTTTCTCGATATGGTCTCTAAGGAAGTGATAGCGAATATCTATGTGCTTGGTCCTAGAGTGTTTCACAGGGTTTTTAGCAATGTTCATAGCAGAAGTGTTATCACAGAAAAGAGGAACACTAGCAAAATTTAACCCATAATCCTTAAGAGTGGTTACCATCCAAAAAATCGACTACAAAGAACTAGCGTGAGCCTACATATTCAACTTCAAAGAATGGATTGTGCAACAAAAGACTGCTTCCTAGAAGACCAAGAAACAAGAGAAGTGCCTAGGAAGTGACAAGTGCCTGAGGTACTCTTCCTATCAAGTCGACAGCCCGCAAAATCAGGATCTGAAAACCCCCGAATGGACAAAGATGACGAGTAGGAATACCAAATGTCATACAGAAGGGTAGAGTGTAAATACCTGAATATGCGCTTAACGGCTTGGCGATAGGAAGTCCTCGGAGACGCCTGAAACCTCGCACAAAGGCAGACCGTGAAGTGGATGTCCAGTCTTGAGGCTGTCAGATACAGAAGGGAACCGATCATGCTGCGGTACTCGCGTTAATCCACGGATTCTCCTTCCTCATCTGGATATAACACAGTCGAAGTTGCCATGGGAGTCCAGATTGGCTTGCAGTCACCCATGTCGAAACATTTGAGCAAGTCTTTAGTGTACTTCGTCTGATGGATGAAGATCCCTTCCTTGCATTGCTTGATTTGAAGCCCCAAAAAGTAATTGAGCTCTCCCATCATACTCATCTTAAATTCCCTTGACATAGTCTCAGAAAAGCTGGAAATAAGAACATTAGAAGAACCACCAAAGATAATATCGTCAACGTAAATTTGAGCAAGCAGGAAGTCATTACCATGCCTAAGAATGAGCAAAGTCTTGTCTACCTTACCCATCTCAAAATCATTCTTAAGAAGGAAGGTTTTAAGTCTATCATACTAGGCTCTAGGGGCATGCTTAAGACCACACAAGGCTTTGGATAGCTTGAACACATGATTTGGGTACTTGGGATTCTCAAAGCCTGGAGGTTGCCTAACATAAACTTCATCCTCTATGAAACCATTTAAAAAGGCACTTTTAACATCCATCTGATATAATCTAAAGCCCTTAGATGCAGCAAATGCAAGCAGAATAGAATGGCTTCTAATCTAGATATAATCTAAAGCCATTAGATGCAGCAAATGCAAGCAGAATAGAATGGCTTCTAATCTAGCAACAGGAGCAAAGGTCTCATCAAAGTCTAACCTCTCAACTTGGCTAAAGCCCTGAGCTACCAACCTAGCATTGTTTCTAATAACAGAACCATCCTCATTTTGTTTATTTTTGAAGACCCATCGGGTTCCTATAACATTATGGCCACTAGGAGGTTCTACGAGGTTCCAAACTTTATTCCTCTCAAAATTCTCTAACTCCTCATGCATGGCATTAACCCAGCTAGAATCCGATAAAGCATGTGATATATCGCGGGGTTCAAAAGAGGCAACAAATGCAGAATGAGAGTAGAGATTTGGATCATTATACCTGGAGCGAGTGACTCGCCCGTGGAGATTACCTATTATCTGATCCGGAGGGTGCTGCCTTTGAATATGTAGTGGTGCACCCGGAGAGGAAAACATCTCTTCGACCTCCGCTGGTACTGTTGGTGAAGAAGATGCAGCAGGAGCCTCATCTGAAGGCGAAGTAGTCACAGCAGGGTCTTGTGCTGGAATAGGAGCGTCAACAGTAGCAGGTGGAAGAACATCATCGAGTTCTTCATCATCTTCCTCTATAAATATGCTCTCTGTCACCTGGGTATCACCTGAAATATCTGATCTAGCTCCAGGGCTAGTCTCATCAAAAGTGACATTGCATGTCTCCTGAACAAGGTTAGTTTCAGCATTAAAAACCCGAAAACCCCTCGAATGTGCAGGATAACCCAGAAATAACCCATCAAAAGTTCTTGACTCAAATTTATCTAGATTTCCTTTCTTAATAATAAAACACTTGGATCCAAAGACATGAAATTGCGAGACAGAGGGTTTTCTACCAAAACGAAGCTCATAAGCAGTCTTGCCCAAAGAAGGTCTCACAAAGACACGATTTGCAATATGGCAAGCAGTAGCAACAGCTTCGGCCCAAAATCTCATCGGTGTGCTATACTCATCTAGCATCGTCCTAGCCATCTCGACCAGGGTTCTGTTCTTCCTTTACACAACGCCATTTTGTTGAGGGACGTGTGGAGAAGAGAACTGATGCTCAATTCCACGCTCAGCACAAAAAGAAGCAAATGAGGTATTCTTGAACTCCGTGCCATTGTCACTGTGGATCACTCTCAAGGCACGTGGAAGTTCAGAAGCCAAACGCAGAACAAGATCATGATAATAATCAAAAACTTCATCCTTCGAAGCAAGAAAGAACACCCAAGTGTATCTAGAAATGTGAGGCGGCAACTTGCTTGCCATTCCTACAGGGCGCACATACAGCATCTTTGACGGCTTTGAGCTTGGGCAAACTGTGAGACCCTGGCTTATCTGACTTGTAATGCTTAACCATCCACTTGGTCCTAGCGTCAGAAATCAGATAACCCGAGACTCGAGACATGTATACTTTCCAGAATTGCAGTATACACACCCCTTTACAAAATTCATGCATCAATTCCATTCATTCACATAGAACCGAAGCACAGCAAAAACCAGAAGTCAAAATACATAAAGGATAGTTATTACAAAAGAGAGGCCAACCGGCCCAATACATATAAATACAAAAGAAACAAACAGCGGAAGCAAAGGTGCCATAAGATGTCCATAAACAAAAGAGCCAATCATTGTGCCTTTAACCCATAAGGCAACCGACCTGACCGCCAAGCTAGTCGTCGAACCTGCAGCACATTTCACAAAAGTGAGGCCCTTGGGGCTCACCTTCCTCCTCTGCAACAAATAGTTAAGCAAAGCAAATGAGTACAAAAATTGTACTCCGCAAGACTTACGTGTAGAATAACAGACCTATACATATGCTACATGCAAGCTTATTTAAGTGGAGGCTGTATGTTTCATTTTCGGCACAAAGCAATCTTTATTTGCAATAATGTCATACATTGAAAGCAAGTTGACAAATCTGTTTTTAATGTTCAAATAACCGAAACTGACAACAATAATAACAATAGGTAGATAACAACAACAGTCTTGGAAGTGACTAAACCCATAGTCACCACAACAATAGCATGAATCACCCATTCATGCCAACCATGTCAAATTTTAATTTAAAAGGTTGTAGTCTAACTCTTGCAAAACCTAACCAAGCGTGTCCATAACCTAGGACGAGGTTATTCAAATAGTTTTATCCCTGCAGGGGTGTACCAATGTACCCACACGTCAGACCGCCTTTTTTCCACATGATTAGCATACTTCCTTTGGTACGCCGGCACAGCTAAGTCCTTCGAGATATTTCCAATATTGTGCATTAACTGCGAGCCGCTCGTATGGATAGAAACCCATACGTTGTGTCGGAGTCATCGTAAAGCCTCGGTCAACTACCCATCTCAGGTAAAGCCTTGGACAACTACGATGCCCCTCGAGGTGGAGAGCCTACCCGGAATCTCCACCACCGCACACCCAACACAAGAACACATATCCTTTTTCACACAACACACACAACCCCCTCTGCGACTCGTAGATAACTGTGAGACCCCGGTTTATTGGGCTTGTAATGCTTAACCATCCACTTGGTCCTAGCATCACAAATCGAATAAACCAAGACTCGAGACATGTATACTTCCCAGAAATGCAGTATACACACCTCTTTACAAAATTCATGCATCAATTCCATTCATTCACATAGAACCGAAGCAAGCAACAAACCAAAAGTTAACATAAATAAAGGGTAGTTATTACAAAAGAGAGGCCGACCGGCCAAATGACATATACATATAGAAATTGAACAGCGGAAGAACAAGTGCCATAAGATGGCCATAAACCAAAAGAGCCAATCAGTGTGCCTTTACCCCACAAGGCAACCGACCGAACCGCCAAGCTAGTCGTCGAATCCATAGCACATTTCACAAAAGTGAGGCCCTTGGGGCTCACCTTCCTCCTCTGCAACAAATAGTTAAGCAAAGCAAATGAGTACAAAAATTGTACTCCGCAAGACTTACGTGTAGAGTAACAGACCTATACATATGCTACATGCAAGCTTATTTAAGTGGAGCCTGTATGTTTTATTTTCGGCACAAAGCAATCTTTATTTGCAATAATGTAGTACATTTAAAAGCAAGTTGACAAATCTGTTTTTAATGTTCAAATAACAGTAAATGACAACAATATAACAATAGATAGATGACAACAACAATCCTGGAAGTGACTAAACCATTAGTCACCACAACAATAGCATGAATTACCCATTCATACCAACCATGTCAAGTTTTAATTTAAAAGGTTGTAGTCTAACTCTTGCAAAACCTAACCAAGCGTGTCCATAACCTAGGACGAGGCTATTCGAATAGTTTTATACCCTGCAGGGGTGTACCAATATACCCACACGCCAGACCGCCTTTTTGCCACATGATTAGCATACTTCCTTTGGTATGCCGACACAGCTAAGTCCTACGAGACATTTCCAATATTGTGCATTAACTACGAGCCGCCCGTATGGATAGAGACCCATACGTTGTGTCGGAGTCATTGTAAAGCCTCGGTCAACTACCCGTCTCAGGTAAAGCCTTGGACAACTACAATGCTCCTCGAGGTGGAGAGCCTACCCGGAATCTCCAGCACCGCACACCCAACACAAGAACATATATCCTTTTTCACACAACCCACACAACCCCCCTCCTGCGACTCGGAGATAACACACGCCAAAGTACTAAGTCAAGAGAGGTCCCATATCCCTCTCGCGTGGTTAGCACGCAAAAATGCTTGGAGAGTGTGACACAAGATGTTCGATCCTTGTTGACTTAGGCAAGATATCCACAAACCCAATAACCCACCATCCAACCACTTGCCCAAGTCTAAAACAATGTTTCATTTTTAGATTTTTACTTTACCAAAATAACAAAGCACAAGTGCTAGACATAAAGGAATATTATTTAGATGTGTGATCAAGATCATCGACTAAAATCGATGATCGCCCATTACTACCGACTAAGCATTTCTAAGCAATTTCCATTCGTAATCTACTAAGTGACACGAGCTCATCCATCGAACTCAAATCACAGCAAATAACCTAGGCTCATGGTAGTAGAGGATAAATAATTCCTACAGATTATGCAACTATAGGATACTAACCATAATTTAACAACAAAATAGCAATGCATACATACAAGTTGAAATCAATATATTAGACTTGAAAAATAATAGGATTAACATGATCAAACCGCTTGCCTGTTTGCTGTGGGTCAAGATGTTGCTGAGAATCAATTATATTGTCGACGTGCTCTTCGGATCCTAACGAGAAATTGAAAAACAACCGATAAGAATGAAGGAAACGCAAAGACCCAACAGTAAACTCTCTCCAAAAATTCTAAAAATTTTACAGTAGCAATATCATGATTTATAAAGAATATTACAATAAGAACCAATTGATTTGGATTCTTCATGCAGAAGATATGACCAAATCAATTTTGCTCAGCTTTTATAAATCAAAAATGCTACTATTCATTAGCAAAATTTTCTGGAGCTATACTGGGGTTGGAAATATTTTTAGATTAAAGTTTAGTTAAAAACATAACCAACAAAATTTGAATCTCCCGAAAAGGAATTAAAATGAAATAGTTATGCATTTTACAAGTTATCATATTTTTCAGTTGATAAATAAATCCTTTCGGGAAAATCAGAAATTTGAAATGATGTGGCCGAACTTGGAGCGTTGATCTTGGGTCCAACGGTCCAAGTCCCTACGCTGACGCGCGCGCGCGGCTATGAAACCCTAAACGTCAACCGTTGGATCTGGATCCAACGGTCTACGTGGATCCGGACGCTCGGACGGTCCGAATGTTCACACGCACATGAGCCGTTGATCCTGGATCCAACGACCCATGCGAACTCGAATCGGGACCGTTGATTTTGGATCTAACGGGCCACGGACCGAAACGCACGATGAATTCAAATTTCCGCGCGAATGTGGGCCGTAGATCTAAGGATCGACGGTCCAAATCGACTCATGTTCAAGCGCCCGATCTGTTTCGTCCGCCCAAAAAAACGACGGGAAGAACGATTCGCCCCGGCGGCTCGCCTTGTGGTGCGAGCAAGTGCCCAAAATGGGTCCCAAACATCATTGCGCACCTAATGGTACCAATGGATTTGGCTGCGGTGGTCCAGAACGCCGGCAAGCCAGAGAGAACCGAGGAGAACGGAAATGACAAAAATGAAAATCGGCGTTGAGCTCAGCTGCGGTTCAAGGGAGCAGGTGCCAGGCCACTAGGGACTAAAGAGGGGTTACCTGAGCTCAAAGAATGCACCGAGGAGAGTCGAGACGGCTCAAGAGGAAGAATGCGATTTGGTGAAATTGGGGAATCAATTCAGTTCAACCCTGAGCAAATTGAACCTAATTGAGTGAGGGTTAAGCTTCAGAAAGTAAAGGGGAAGCAGAGGGAGCAAAGACTCGAAGAAGAAAACCCCTGCTGCACCGACTCCACCGAAGCTCCAAAACCGACAATGGCGGCCGAAGGATTTTCGAGGATCTGCAGCTCCAGCAAACTTGTGAGTGCTAGCTGGAGTTGCGGAGGTGCTAAAGGAAGCTAAGGGAGAAACAATGGAGCATAAATAGCTGAGGATGGCAGAGAGCAACGGCGATATCCCTCTCGGGTCAACACGGCCATTAGAGCGCGAGAGAGCGACGGGAGCAGTTCGAGAGTGGACGCCTGAGGGAGGAGCACGACGGGCATTTAATGCGCGCAGAGCTAGCCGTTTAAAGGCGACCGAAGAGTGGACTGCACGCCACGTCTTTTCTCCTCTGCGCACGCCATGGCTGAGCTCATGCGCGCGCTGACCGGAGGAAGGAGACGACGTGCCGACCGTCGGATTGAAATCGCACGGCTGAGTTAGAATGGGTGGATTAAAACTATTCCATCGTTCGGTTGATCAAGGACCGTTCGATGCTGATCCAACGGCTCACAACGCGCGCGCCCGATCGACCGAGCCGGTGCCTTTAGTTGACTGGACTGAGTCAAGTGGCTCGAGCCCGAGTCTGATTCGAACCCGAGGAACAGTGCAAACCAGTGAGGTTTTTAATTTTAAACATATGATTTTTGAGGAATTATTTGAGGTAGCAAAAAAGCTCCAAAAATTATGAAATTTTACCTGGAGATTGTTGACAGCAGGAGGAACATCTCATAAAATTTTCAGGGATTTTCATACAGTGAAATTTTCTCCAGAAATTCCAGAATAGGAGAAATAGGGTTTGACCAAATTTGACTTGCCTCCAAAAATTATCAAATAATTTCTAAAAATCATGAGATAATTCAGAGGTGTTGCCAAGCCTCCCTAGAACTCAGGAAAAATATTTCCAAGGGTTTGGCATAAGATCTATGCCAAGGAGGTCTTTGATTAGAGTCAAATGAGGATTTAAATTTGATTTTCTATAATTCTTTTTAAAAGAATTACAAAAATAACCAAGGGCTTCAAGATGCAAGAAAAGTTTTAATTTCTTCTTATTTTCTTACATTTGAAACACAAATCCATATTTGGGATGTTACACACTTTAACCTGGACCGTTGATCTGGATCCTACGGTTCTCGTTGCGCGAGGCGTTCGAACGGTCCGAACATTCACGCGATCGTGGGCCCTTGATTTAGAATACTACGGTTCACATGGATCGGCGCGCTCGGATGGTCCGAACGTTCACGCGATCCTGGGCCGTTTGATGCTGATCCAACGACTCACAACGCTCGCGCCCAAACGACTGAGGCGGTGCTGTTAATTGATCGAACCCAGTCAAGTGGCTCGAGCCCGAGTCTGACTCGAACCCAACGAACAGTGAAACCAGTTAGGGTTTGAATTTAAACAGCTTATTTTTGATGAATTTATTTAAGGTAGCAAACCAGCTCCAAAAATTATAAAATTTTAACTAGATGCAGCTGACTGCAGGATGAACCTCACATGAAATTTTCAGAGATTTTCATGCACTGCATTTTTCTCCAGAAATTTCAAGAAGTGTGAATTAGGGTTTGACCAAGCCTTGACTTGGTTTGACTTGCCTCCAAAATTAGCAAATAATTTCTAAAAATCATGAGATAATTCAGATGTGTCACAAGTCATCCCTAGATCTCAGGAAAAATGTTTACATGGGTTTGGCACAAGATCTTGTCCAAGGAGGTTTTTGGATTTGAGTCAATTGAGGATTTTGATTTTGATTTCCATAATTCCTTTACCAGAATTACAGAAATGGCCAAAGACTTCAAGATGCAAGAAAAGTCTTGATTTCTTCTCATTTTCTTACATTTGAAACACAAATCCACATTTGGGATGTTACACAAACCTCTCATAAGCTCAAGGTTGCTAACTCGCGTCAGATGATCAAAACCAATGTGCCCCAACCGACGATGCCAAAGCCAAAACTCACAAGAAGAAGATGAAATCAAGCATTTGAGAGAACCAGTAAGAGATTCAGAAAAATTAGCTCCAAAAATACTAGCAACTCTAGCAATCCCAAAAACAAGCTCACCAGTTGAATCAAGCACCCGACAAGTATTTTTCTTAAATATAGTCTCATAGCTATCATGAAGAAGTTGAGAAACAGAAAGCAAATTAAACCTTAGCTTGTCCACAAGGGCGAAGTCTTTGAGGATGAAACTGTCGTTCACCCTGATCGAACCCGTTCCTTCAATCCGCCCTTGTTTATCATCTCCAAAGGTGATGAAGTCATCACCTGTTGACCGCATGAAAGAGGTAAACCATCTTGAGTCTCCGGTCATGTGGCGTGAACAGCCGGAGTCGACGAACCACGTGTCTTTCCTCTTTCCGCGGTAATCCTGAAAATCAAGGAACAGAAGAACGATGTGTTTCGATACTGGGGTTAGTTAAACAAGACTTAGGAAACCAGTACTGAGACACACATATGCGAGTAGTATGCAAAGCAAAAGTGCTATCCTTGATTTTATTTGAAGTTATGTTATGAGCAATGGTTAAAGTAACATGAGAGTTATCCTGTCTAGGAACATGATGACGAGCATGTGACACAAATCCTAAACCAGGTTTCTTCTTTTCTATGTTACCATGTCTCATAAAAGCTCTAGGTTGAATAGTTAAAATTCTGGGAAAAATTTTCTTATCATTTTTCAACCAACGCCAACAGAACTCAATCAAATGCCCATCCTTTTTGCAATAGGTGCAATCATACTTAATACCACTAAGAGAAGCACCATTAGACTTAACAGATGGTTGGGCAATACCTGCAGATTTAAAGATAGTTTTTGCAGGTTGTCTTTTGAATTCAATTAACCTATTTTCCAAGACTTGAGTAACTTTTGGGTTATAATTATTTTGAATATGATTGTATCCTAATCCTTGCTTCTTATAAGGAGTTTTAGACTTGTCCAGAATCATGTTTAATTGTTTCTTACCTTTAGAGAATCTTTCTAAGGTATTCTTAAGATAGGCATTTTCTTCTTCAAGATTAATACACGATTCATAGGTTTTACCCTTAATGACTCTAGCATATTTCTCCTCATATAAAGCAACCTCAAGTTTAAGAGCTGGACATGAAGCACATGTACAAAACTCAACACTTAATGTCCCTGCTACCCAAGGAATGAGATGCTCCTGAATCAAACAAAACAGTAGCAGAATGAGAGTTAACAGAAAGTGTACCCAGCACAACGTCGGGTGCCTCCTGTGCCTCCTCTGCTGAGATGAGGTTGACGCGACCACTACCCATGCCTTGGGTAGTAGGGACTATCTTCAGGTCCTGAGAAGAACCACCTCCTTGCCCGCGTCCTCCATTAGGACAAGGGGCTGCTCCTGTCTTCTTAGGGCATTGGTTCGCATAATGCCCCTTCTGGTTGCAGGCGAAGCAAGTGACTCCGGCAGCCGGGTTGCGGGGCCACCGGTGACTCGCAGTGCACGTGGTGGAGCACGGCTGCGAAGGGACGACAGTGCAAAGGACGGCCTCGAAGTCTTTGAAGCTGTTGACGCGACCCGAGGCCGATCGAAGCGGGATAGCGGCCCTAGAGGACTTGTGGGCCTCCACTTACGCTGCGGGAGTCCTGGCGCTCTCCACGAGTGCTCGGCGACGATGGCCTTGTCCACCAAGGTCTGGAAATCAGGGAAGTCGACGATGGATAGCTTGTCCTGAAGCTCCTCAGACAAACCATCCTTGAACTTCTCTTGCTTGGCCTCATCAGTGACCACCTCTTCCGGAGCATAACGTGCTAAATGGTTAAACTCGACAGTACTCAGTGGCGAGAAGCGTCCTTGTCTGAGCGACAAGAACTCCTTCTTCTTCAGCCTCATTAGGCTGGAAGGAATATGACTCCGACGGAAGGCACTGCGGAACTCCTCCCATATGACGGTGTGGTCGTCAGGCTGCATGGTGAGAAAGCTCTCCCACCAAGACAAAGCTGCACCCTCCAGCTGGTGCGATGCGAACAGCGCCTTCTCATGCTCCTGCCTGCGCTATCACGGCTTCGCTCAACGAGCGAAGCGATCGTCTGCGTCAAGCGGTCCTCGGACACGAGAAAGTGGGGTGGGTGCGAAGAAACTCCGCAAGTCCCCACGCGGTGGTGTCCACTCCTTGCCGGATCACGAAGCACCGGTAAGGGCGGAAGTGTTATGCGCGCAATGGCGTCGGAAGAACCCTACATCTTTCGCGCCGGTTGCGCTCAATCTGAAGAAGGACCTCGGCCATGGTCGGAGGAGGAGGAAGATCCTCGTCCGGACCAGCTGACTGGCCTTGGCCGCTACGAGTGCGTCCGGCCATCCTGTTACAAGAAACTTGGGCTAAAAACTAGACCCGAAAACAAAGCCGAAGAAAGCGAAAAGCTAACGACTAGGGGAATGGAATATACCCTAATCGAAAGCCAAAAACAGTAAGTGTATAAACTTAAACAGGCTTATAAAAAGACTCCAAGAACAGCAACGAATCACCAAACCGAAGCTCAACTTTCCAATGCAACTAACCCGTATTGAATGAACGAGTAATTGATTGAGAAGATAAAAATCAGAATACAACGTAAGATCTAATACCACTAAAGAGCAAGGTTCAAACAACGAAAATAGTGTTAGATACATAGCTAACTAGTATCACATCTTACCCTTCTATTCCCACAAGTTTTAGTTGATTAACCCATCATTCTCTACCCCATTTAGAACCTTTGAGCTTGCTGTCCGGAAATTGAAAAATCGCTGTCCAGGTTTTGCATCCAAGCTTCCGGTCGCCATTTATCCATTCCAGAAACTTCAAAACCTTATAGAGGGCAACCACCACTTCAATTTGCCAAGCTCATCAGTTCCCAAAACCCAATTAAACGATAACACTACCTTTGAAGAAAGGAGAGGAAATCAATTTTCAAAACTCAAATTAGAGTAAGATGAGAGGAGGAAGCTAAGATAGGTAAGGAATAAAACCTGAGAATTCCTTAAGCTTTCATAAATCATTTGATAATTTGAAAATAAGGTTTTCCAAAATATCCTAAAGACGACCAAACTTGGGTTACTACGGTCAACATGGCTCTGATACCAAACCTTGTGAGACCCCGATTTATCGGGCTTGTAATGCTTAACCATCCACTTGGTCCTAGCATCACAAATCAGATAATCCGAGACTCGAGACATGTATACTTCCCAGAAATGCAGTATACACACCTCTTTACAAAGTTCATGCATCAATTCCATTCATTCACATAGAACCGAAGCAAAACAACAACCAGAAGATAACATAATTAAAGGATAGTTATTACAAAAGAGAGGCCGACCGGCCAAATGACATATACATATAGAAATTTAACAGCGGAAGCAAAAGTGCCATAAGATGGCCATAAACCAAAAGAGCCAATCAGTGTGCCTTTAACCCACAAGGCAACCGACCGGACCGCCAAGCTAGTCGTCGAATCCACAGCACATTTCACAAAAGTGAGGCCCTTGGGGCTCACCTTCCTCCCCTGCAACAAAGAGCCCAGCAAAGCCGGGTGAGTACTTGGAATGTACTCGCAAGACTTACGTGTAGAGTAACAGACCTGTACATAACTATATGCAAGCTTTTTGAGTGGAGGTTGTATGTTTCATTTTCAGCACAAAGCAATCTTTATTTGCAATAATGTAGTACATTTAAAGGCAAGTTGACAAATCAGTTTTTAATGTTCAAATAAGCGAAAAAGACAACAATATAACAGTAGATAGGGAACAACAACAATCCTGGAAGTGACCAACCCATAGTCACCACAACAATAGCATGAATTACCCATTCATACCACCCATGTCAAATTTTAATTTAAAAGGTTGAAGTCTAACTCTTGGAAGACCTCCCCAAGCGTGTCCAAAACCTAGGACGAGGCTATTCGAATAGTTTTATCCCTACAGGGGTGTACCAATGTACCCACACGCCAGACCGCCTTTTTGCCAAGCTATTAAGCACACTTCCTTAGGTATGCCGGCACGGCTAAATCCTACGAGACATTTCCAATATTGTGTATTACCCCGCGAGCCGCCCGTATGGATTGAAACCCATACGTTGTGTCGGAGCCATTGTAAAGCCTCGGTCAACTACCCATCTCAGGTAAAGCCTTGGACAACTACAATGCTCCTCGAGGTGGAGAGCCTACCCAGAATCTCCACCACCGCACACCCAATACAAGAACACAAAAACACATATCATGTTTCACACAACACACACAACCCCCTCCTGCGACTCGGAGATAAAACACGCCAAAGTACTTAGTCAAGAGAGGTCTCATATCCCTCTCGCGTGGTTAGCACGCAAAAATGCTTGGTTTAGTGTAACAAGATGTTCGATCCTTGTTGACTTAGGCAAGACATCCACAAACCCAATAACCCACCATCCGACCACTTGCCCAAGTCCAAATCAATTTTCCATTTTCAGGTTTTGACTTTACAAAATAACAAAGCACAAGTGCTGGACATAATGGCATAATACATAAATGTGTGATCAAGATCATCGACTAAAATCGATGATCGCCCAAAGATCTACTAGAAACTAAGCATCTCTAAGCAATTTCATTCAAATCTACTAAGTGACAAGAGTCCATCCATCGAACTCCGACCACAGCCAATAACCTAAGCTCATGGTAGTAGAGGGTAGACAAGTTCTACAGATTATGCAACTATAGAATACTAACCATAATTTGACAACAAAATAGCAATTCATACATACAAGTTGAAAACAATATATTAGACTTGAAAAATAATGGGATTAACATGATCAAAGCGCTTGCATTTGCTTTGTGGGGTCAAGATGTTCTTTGAGAATCAATTATGTTGTCAATGTGCTCTTCGGATCCTAACGAGAAGGCGAAAAGCAACCGGTAAGAACGAATAAAATGCAAAGACTCAACATCAAACTTTCTCCAAAAATTCTGAAAATTTTACAGTAGCAAGGTACTGATTTACAAAGAATTTAGCAATAAGAACCAATTGATTTGGATTCTTAATGCCAAAACTACGACCGAAAGAAGGTCTTACGACCAGGTACAGGTCGTAGAAGGATTTACGACCAGGTAGCGGTCGTAGAAGAACTTATGACCGTGACATAGTCGTAGTAAGACTTACGACTAGGTACAAGTCGTAGTAGAACTCACGACTGGGTAATAGTCGTAGTTGGCCTTACGACTAGTTACAAGTCGTAGCAGAACTTACAACTAAGCTACGATGACTGGTCGGGAATCCGACTACGAGGCAGCGCCTCCCGCACGCTTTGTGATGGCGGTGGCGTCTCCGACCACGTGGCGCCCGGTGAGGCGGGTGGATGAGTGTCTAAAAGTTTAGCAGTTCGACCGTGGCGATCTTGGTCGGAGTATGGCTGCTACGGTGGTACGACCACGGAGTGCGGCCGAGTAGGCATGGCTCGGGAGAACTCTCCGAACGAACAATACCAAAAGAACAACGAAAACACACCTAAGCTCCTATAGGGCAAGGTGAAATTACCTGAGCTGAAGAAACGACCAGAGACCCACGAGAGTGCTCGACAACAGTGACCGAGCGGCGGCGGTAAGGTCCTCACTAGGCCACAACGACTGAGCAAAGAGAGAACCAAATCGAGTGAGGTTAAGCTCAGAGAGTAAAGGGGAGCGAGAGGGCAAAGACTTGAAGAAGAAAACCCTGCCGCACCGCCTCCATCAAGCTCCACACTCAACAATGGCGGTCGAGGGGATTGCAAGGAACTGCAGCTCAAGCAAGCTGGTGAGTGCTAGCTGGAGTTGCGGAGGTGCTAAAGGAAGCTAAAGGTGAAGCAATGGAGTTTAAATAGAGCAATGGCAGAGAACAGCGGCCGGGTTTTCGGTCGGGTCAACAACGCCATGAGAGCACTGAGAGCGATGGGAGCGATCGAATCATGGCCTTCGAGGGAGGCGCGACGGGCATTTAATGCGCCGTGAGCTAGCCGTTCAAAGGTGACCGCAGAGTGGATCGCGCTGCTGCTCGCTTTTCCTCCGCTCGAAGACCGTTCGATGCCGATCCAACGGCTCACGACCCTTTTGATCGATCACGCGGGCGATTAGTTGACTGGACCGAGTCCAGTGGCTCGAGCCCGAGTCCGGTTCGAACTCGAGGAACAGTGCAAACCAGTTAGGATTTGAATCCCAAATATCTGATTTTTGAGGAATTATTTAGGGTTGCAAACAAACTCCAAAATTTATGAAATTTTAACTGGGGCTTGCTGACAGCAGGAGGAACCTCTCATAAAATTTTCAGAGATTTCCAGGAACTAAATTTTTCTCCAGAAATTCCAGAAGATGAAAGCTATGGTTTGACCAAGCTTTGACTCGCCTCCAAAAATTATCAAATAATTTCTAAAGATCATGAGATAATTCAGAGGTGTTGCCAAGCCTCCCTAGAACTCATGAAGAATATTTCCAATGGTTTGGCACCAGATTAATGCCAAGGAGATTTTTGGATTAGAGTCAATTGAGGATTTAAATTTGATTTTCCATAATTCTTTTATAAGAATTACAAAAATGACCAAGGGCTTCAAGATGCAAGAAAAGTTTTAATTTCTTCTCATTTTCTTACATTTGAAACACAAATCTATATTTGGGATGTTACAAGAGTCAGCCATGAAGCACAAGCCAGTGAAGTCCTTGGCCTTCCCTTTCTTCTTGTCTTGAGGGATCCCCTCCTCCTTGTCCTCCTCGCTTCCGGAGTCCACATCGCTTAATGGTTGATCCTCAAAAGCGGTAAGCACCCGGTGAGCGGCCTTTGTCAGCTTGACAACATCAAACCTTGGTTTGTTCCATTGAGGCTTCTTCCAAGCTGGCTTTCCCTCCTTGTGGTTGCTCTTACCTTTCAGCTTGGGGCAATTTACCCGAATATGATTAAGCTCACCACACTCATAACAAGTCACGGGACCTCCTCGATTTCTGTTTCTCATATTGTTAAATGCCCGTGTGACCTTTCTGACTATGAGGGCCAACTTAGCCTTAGGAAGATTCTCAAACTCCTCTTCATGAATTGCAGATAAACCAGCAAACAAAAATCCAGAAGAAGACTCAAAAGACCCATCAGAAACTCTCTTGGCGGTGCGCTACAAAGCCATATTTTCCTTCTTGGGATGATCAATCCTCTTAATCTCATGAGTCTTAAGCTTGCTATAGAGCAACTCCAAAGTTAGATCAGAAAGATTGACATTCTCCTCAATGGCAGTAGCCTTTAACTCCCACTTCTTGGTGTTGATTGCAGCCAAGAGATGGGTGGCATTTTCAGACTGAGAATATTCAATACCAACAGCTTTTATCTGATTAATCACTTTATTAAAGTGACTGAAAATGTTATCGATGCTCTCTCCAGGACACATCTCGAATTTGGCGTATTCACGCTTATAGACTGTTTGGCGTACTTTCTTGACTTGAGACGAACCCTCATGATATGTTTTGAGAGTGTTCCAAATCTCATGCGCAGTCTCAAGATTGCAAATTCGATCATACTCCTGTCTCCCAAGCCCACTATACAAGAGGTTTTTAGCCTTACTGTTGTTAGCCAAAAGGGCTTCTGAAACCGGCGTAGCAACTTCGGGCAAAATGAGAGGAACTCGAATAACCTCCCATATAGCGTGTCCTTCGCTCTCAAGGAAGACTCGCATGCGATTCTTCCAATAGGCATAGTCGTGCCCATCGTAGATATGCGGCTTTGTGGAGTATCTATCCATCGCCAAGTTCAGTGACCGGTTAAGATCAAGATTGAACTAACCGGGCTCTGATACCACTTGTTGGACCAAAAAGGAGACAAGAGGGGGGTGAATAGGAGTACGCTCACTTTTTCACAAATAATGGATCTAATAATATTTTACTCCAGTAGCTATGGAAGCTATGAAGATCAGTATATCAGTACAGCGGAAGACTAATATTCAATCCAATAAACACCCCTAAGCAAGACTACAAAAGATCAAAACACAATATAGCAACTCTCAGTGCACTCCCGGTCGGACCGCTGGCCTTGGGCGGTCGTTGATCACCAAGCAACCTGCACAACAATAGACAAGTAAACCGAATTTGGGAATAAGTTCTTCACAACTTGACCCATGTTAATCAGAACATGCATCATGCAAAATATATGCCCTGAAACTCATGACTTTGACCTAACAAACGAATATCGCCACCTCGAAGACCGACGATCAAAGTGAAAACCGGTCAGACCGCCAGTTGGGACTTAGCCGATTTCAACCCCTGACTTTCCGAAACCTACTAAAATTTTCAAACCAATAGAACTTTCGACTGAAAACTTCAAAAATTATGAGACCAAGTGCAATAGAATCCCCTCTCTTGCCTACTACCTCTATTTTTGGCCCAGTTCAAAACAACATTTTTGAGGTTTACCGGTCCGACCGCCGCCAAGGCCATTCAGACCGATTTGGGACCGGTCCTACCGCCGTCCTGGCCGGTCAGACCGATTCTGGCCTAACAGTACTGAACTTTGCCGAAAACATGTGAAACGACAAATCGTAAATGCCATTGCCAATTGTCACATCATCCTAAGATCTGGAGCATATCCCCATGATATCCACAGTGGGGATAGCTCAAGTATGGTCAGTAGATGGTGTGAGAGTGTGGAATCGACGAATGCCTTACTGGGCCGGAGTGGAGGAAGAAGGAGAGCTTTGCGGCTGAAAATGGAGAAAGTCCCAGATCCAGAAGCTCCTGTGATCAATCGGAAAAATAAAATGAGGGGAAATACTCCTTATGCCATGGAACACACGGTGATGCACATAGAAGAGTGAAAAAGCTCACCGGGAAGGACTTGACACGACAGAACATCACGGGCGTGCTCTGTGTGTGTCCACCGGCGCCGAAGACGACTCGTGTGTTCTGAGAGCTATGTGCGAAGGCAAAGGCTGGCATTAGCATAGATGACGATGGCGTGGGAAGTGGAAGAAAGAGGACACAACAATGCAAAGCTTACCTGAGAGAGTCTTGCAATAGCATCCTCCTCCTTGTCACCGAGAGAAGTGAGGCGAATTGGTGGCATGCGAGGGGCCTTCAGCTCATGCAATGGACGGAAACAGAGGCGGCGTTAACAACAAAGCTCTGGGTTGGTGGATGGTGCGGTGGAATGACGCCATTGACGGGAACATGCAGAGGTGCTCGGCCGCATGGTGCTGGAACTCTGCTCTCCCTCGCTCGTGAGCGAGTGAGGGAGACGAAACCGATAGGTGGGGCCAAGGCGTCAGCGACATAGGGTGGCTCAAGTCGGAGTTGGGCTCGGGTCGTACGGTTCGTGAGTTAGGTCGAGTCAATTCATCCAGGTCGGAGCTGGGTTCAAGTCAAGTGCGTCTGGTTCGGTCGATTGGGCTAATTGGTTGAGTCTAGTCAAGTCAAAGTGGCTAGGACTGAGTAAACAGCATTGACTAATTTTATTTCAAACCTTCAACTTTGATCGGGGCTTTACAAATAGTAAATAAATTTTTAAAAAAATTGAATTTTTTTAGAGAGGTTGCTGGGATGACCTAAAACTCATATAAAGTTTTTAACCTCATTGTTCATGTTTTATTTACTTATTTAAAAATCTTTAACCGCAAGGGTTAATGAAATGGGTTTTGAATTTTCTTTAATGGTTGATTTGGTTCCTAAAAATTTGAAAAAAAAATTATATTTATTAATGATAAATATTATAAGAGTTAAATAAATTATTTCCCAAGTATAATCACAATTATTTATTTCTGGCTTCATTTATAGCTTCTATTTGAGTTGTATGTTTCACTTTTATTCAACATTTTCAAAAGCAAGATATTGTGCAAAAGCACCAGAAATAATATGCATGCTCAAAAGTTTTAAAAAGTTTACCTTTCTATACATTTGAAATACAAACCCAAGATTTGGGATGCTACATCGGCATGCCTCATCACGACGACATGTACGCTTACCAGATTCTACTAGGCCAGGCTTAGCAGACTGTTCTACCTCAGCCTACTCAATGGTCTCCACACCCCTGTAACATCCCAAATATGGATTTGTATTTTAAATGTAAGAAAATAAGAAGAAATTAAAACTTTTCTTGCATCTTGAAGCCCTTGGTCATTTTTGTAATTCTTTTAAAAGAATTATGGAAAACCAAAATTAAATCCTCATTTGACTCCAATCAAAAACCTCCTTGGCAAAGATCTTGTGCCAAACCCATAGGAATATTTTTCCTGAGTTCTAGGGAGGCTTGGTAACACCTCTGAATTATTCCATGATTTTTAGAAGTTATTTGATAATTTTTGGAGGCAAGTCAAGTTTGGTCAAACCCTATTTCTCCTCTTCTGGAATTTATGGAGAAAATTTCAGTGCATGAAAATCTCTAAAAATTTTATGAGAGGTTCCTCCTGCTGTCAACAATCTCCAGTTAAAATTTCATAATTTTTGGAGCTTGTTTGCTACCTTAAATAATTCCTCAAAAATCAGTTATTCAAATTCAAACCCTAACTGGTTTTCACAATTCCTTAGGTTCGAATCGGACTCGGGCTCGAGCCACTTGACTCGGCCCAGTCAACTAACTGCACCGCCTCGGTCATTTGGGTGCGGGCGTTGTGCGTCGTTGGATCAGCATCGAACGGCCCACGATCGCGTGAACGTTCGGACCATCCGAGCGCGCTGATCCATTTGAACCGTTGGATTCTAAATCAACGGCTCACGATCGCGTGAACGTTCGGACCGTCCGAACGCCTCGCGCAACGTGAACCGTAGGATCCAAATCAACGCTCCAGGATTAAGTGAGCGTTCGAATCGTTATAATCACCCCGTTCGATTTCAATCCGATGGTGGATGAGTCGTCTCCTTCCTCGGGTCGGAGCGCGCGTCTGAGTCAAGAAATGGCGTGAGCACAGGAGAAGCGCTCAGTGTGGAGTCACCTCTGTGGTCACCTTTAAACGGCTATCTCTGCGCGCATTAAATGCCCGTCGTGCTCCTCCCTCAGAAGTCCATGATTCAACTGCTCCCGTCGCTCTCAAGTGCTCTCATGGCAGATTGACCGAGGAGAAATATCGCCGTTGCTCTCTGTCATTCTCAGCTATTTAAGCTCCATTGCTTCACCCTTGGCTTCCTTTAGCACTTCCGCAACTCCAGCTGGCACTCATGAGCTTGGTTGAGCTGCAATTATTCGAAATCCATTCGGCCGCCATTGTTTAGTTTGGAGCTTCGGTGAAGGCGGTACAGCAGGGGTTCTCTCCTTCCAATTTTTGCTCCCTCTGCTCCACCTTTACTCTCCGAAGCTTAACCCTAACTCAATTTGGTTCAATTTGCTTAGGGCTTGGCCGAATTCGGGTTTCCCCCTTTTCGGTCGAAAACGTAATTCTTCTTCGCCCGAGCCGTCTCGACTCTCCTCGGTGCATTCTGTGCGCTCAGGTAACTTCTTTTTAGTCCCTAGTGGCCTGGCACCCGCTCCCTTGAACCGCAGCTGTGCTCAACGCCATTTTTCGTTTTGGTCATTTTTGGCCACTTCGGTTCTCTCGGGCTTGCCGGCGTTCTGGACCACCGCAGCCAAATCCATTGGTACCATCGGGTGCACAATGATGTTTGGGACCCATTTTGGGCACTTGCTCGCACCGCCGCGGCCAGACCCGCCGGCGGCGAGCCGTTATTTCCCGTCGTTTTTGCCGGACGAAAACAGGGACGGGCGTTTGAACGTGAGTCGATCTGGACCGTCGATCCTTAGATCTACGGCCCAGGATCGCATGAAAGTTTGAATTAATCGCACACCCTAATCGGTGGACCGTTGGATCCAAGATCAACGGTGCCGATTCGAGTCCGCGTGGATCGTTGGATCCAAGATCAACGGTCCAGATTCGAGTGAACATTCGGACTGTCCGAAAGGTTCGATCCGTATGGACCGTTGGATCCAAGATCAACGGCTCCTATGCGTGTGAACGTTCGGACCGCCCGAACGTCCTGGTCCACGTGAACCGTTGGATCCAGATCCAACGGTGAGCGTTTAGGGTTTGTGAATCGCGCATGCGCGCGTTATCCCGTGGACTTGGACCGTTGGATCCGAGATCAACGATCCAAGTTCGTCCACGTCGATTTAATTTCTGATTTTTCCCGAAAAGATTATTTGTTAACTGAAAAATATGGTAACTTGTAAAATGCATAACTAATTCATTTTAATTCCTTTTCGGGAGATTCAAATTTTGTTGGTTATATTTTTAACTAAAATTTAATCTAAAAATGTTTCCAACTCCAGTATAGCTCCAGAAAATTTTGCTAATGAATAATAGTATTTTTTATTTATAAAAGCTGAGCAAAATTATTTTGGCCATATCTTTTGGATTAAGAATCCAAATCAATTGGTTCTTGTTGCTAAATTCCTTATAAATCATGATCTTGCTACTATAAAATTTTCAGAATTTTTGGAGAAAGTTTACTGTTGGGTCTTTGCATTTTCTTCTTTCTTATCGATTGTTTTTCGCTTTCTCATTAGGATCCGAAGAGCACGTTGACAATATAATTGATCCTCAGCAACATCTTGACCCACAGCAAATAGGAAAACAGTTTGATCATGTTATTCCCAGTATTTTTCAAGTCTAATATATTGTTTTCAACTTGTATGTATGCATTGCTATTTTGTTGTTAAATTATGGTTAGTATCCTATAGTTGCATAATCTATAGGAATTGATTATCCTCTACTACCATGAGCCTAGGTTATTTACTGTGATTTGAGTTCGATGGATGAGCTCTTGTCACTTAGTAGATTGCGAATTGAAATTGCTTAGAAATGCTTAGTTTCGGTAGTAATGGGCGATCATCGATTTTAGTCGATGATCTTGATCACACATCTAATTATTATTCCATTATGTCCAGCACTTGTGCTTTGTTATTTTGTAAAGTTAAAATCTAAAAATGAAACATTGTTTTAGACTTGGGCAAATGGTTGGATGGTGGGTTATTGTCTTGCCTAAGTCAACAAGGACCGAACATCTTGTGTCACACGTACTCTCCAATTATTTTTGCGTGCTAACCACGCGAGAGGGATATGAGACCTCTCTTGACTAAGTACTTTGGCATGTGTTATCTCCAAGTCGCAGGAGGGGGTTGTGTGTGTTGTGTGAAAAAGGATATGTGTTCTTGTGTTGGATGTGCGGTGGTGGAGATTCCGGGTAGGCTCTCCACCTCGAGGAGCATTGTAGTTGTCCAAGGCTTTACAGGGCGGGTAGTTGACCGAGGCTTTACAATGACTCCGACACAACGTATGGGTTTCTATCCATACGGGCGACTTGTAGTTAATACACAATATTAGAAATGTCTCGTAGGACTTAGCTGTGCCGGCATACCTAAGGAAGTGTGCTTAATAGCTTGGCAAAAAGGCGGTCTGGCGTGTGGGTACATTGGTACACCCCTGTAGGGTATAAAACTATTCGAATAGCCTCGTCCTAGGTTATGGACACACTTGATTAGGTTTTGCAAGAGTTAGACTACAACCTTTTTAAATTAAAATTTGACATGGTTGGTATGAATGGGTAATTCATGCTATTGTTGTGGTGGCTAATAAACAGTCACTTCCAGGATTGTTGTTGTCATCTATCTACTGTTATATTGTTGTCATTTACGATTATTTGAACGTTAAAACAGATTTGTCAACTTGCTCTTAAATGTATTACATTATTGCAAATAAACATTGCTTTGTGCTGAAAATGAAACATACAACCTCCACTTAAATAAGCTTGCATGTAACATATGTATAGGTCTGTTACTCTACACGTAAGTCTTGCAGAGTACAAATTTTTGTACTCATTTGCTTTGCTTAACTATTTGTTGCAGAGGAGGAAGGTGAGCCCCTAGGGCCTCAATTTTGTGAAATGTGCTGTGGATTCGACGACTAGCTTGGCGGTCCGGTCGGTTGCCTTGTGGGTTAAAGGCACACTGATTGGCTCTTGTGGTTTATGGCCATCTTATGGCACTTTTGCTTCATTGTTCAATTTTCATTTGTATATGTCATTTGGCCAGTCGGCCTCTCTTTTGTAATAACTATCCTTCATTTATGTTAACTTCTGGTTTGTTGCTTTGCTTCGGTTTTATGTGAATGAATGGAATTGATGCATGAATTTTGTAAAGAGGTGTGTATACTGCATTTCTGGAAAGTATACATGTCTCGAAGACACGGGTTATTTTGTTTGTGATGCTAGGGTCAATTGGTGACTAAGCATTACAAGCCCAATAATCCGGGGTCCTCACCTTCGAGCCGACACGTGCTCTCTGGACTGGCTCGTGTATCCCACGGGGAGTTGAAATGCAGCGTTTTTTCTCCATACATTCCAAGTCACATGAAATCATGAAACCCTAATTGTCGAAACCTAAAATCCAAATTTCCGCGACATAAATCCTAAATTTTCAAGATAATTCCATAACACATATAAAATTGTTGAAACATTACACAGTTAAGTCCACTACGTGAGGAGGCTTCAAAATAAAATTCATAATTTTTAGGTCATTTTCTACATTTACAAATTCTAGAAACAGTACACTTATATGAACTGTTTGTATGAAATTACGAGAAAAAATTTGAATGAATAAAATTGTGAAAAATTTACACAAGCAAGCCATGTAAAATTTCATAATTTTTGGAACTCGTTTGGTATATTTTAAAATTCCTACAAACAACGTCAAAACCCTAACCTAATTTCAGCCTAAACCCTAGTCCACCCTAATCCGGGACACGTGGAGGGCCGAGGGCGTTCATGCACGGACATGAACGGACGTGGTGGTGACATGTGGGCGTTCGTGCATGAACTTGTATGAACAGGCGACATGGCGGATTGGGAACGTTCCTACATGGTGGCTGTGGCAACAACACCATAACTGTATATAAAAAAAAAGGAGATGATCATCAGTATAAATACAAGATGAAAAATGGTCAATATGGAAAAATTCAGGGATTACTAAGTATATAAAACGAAAAAGACGTAGATAACGTCTACACCGTTGTACGTGTCAGCCTTACCGGGCGGCAAAGTTTGCCCAGGCAGGCACGTCGTGGTGTCCGACGTAGCGATCTCATCGCAGTCGATTCAGGCTTCGCTCGGAGCCACGAAATCCGGTAGACGTGTTGATTTTGGACCGTAATTTTGTACTTTTGTACAGCCCCGACATGTCCGCTATCCAGGCACGTGGGTTGCCGCGCAAGGAAAGCGTGCGCGGATTTTGCGTCTTTAATTTCGTCGTGATATTTCCACGTCCCCGTGCCAATCGGAGCCACCAAGAAAACAACCGGCCAACGATGATTTGCTCGCCACGGGAATGCATGGCTCTGTTGCAATGGTCGTCGGGAATACTATTAGGTCATCTACCTGACGAAATAACTCGAAAATTTTGGAATTTCAAAATATTTTGGAGTTTTTGTTCAATTCTGAAATCTTGCTAAATTCGCAAACACTTAAATCATTTCCGCTTTCCTCGTTTGACCGTTCCACCTTCCTCTACCGAAAACGCCTTCTCGAAAGCCGTCATTGCCCCTGTCTGCTTTTGCCTCGTGTCGCGCCGGCAACCATCGTTCCCACCGTCGCTCGCCGCTCGCCGCCCCGCTTCATGCCAAGGCCGCTCTAGTGATCGCCACCTTCTGCTCCCTATTCCGCCCGGGCTAACACAGCTTCACCTCGTGCTTTCTCTCGCGCAAACTGCCGCGTCAAGTGCTCGTCGCCCCGCCGCTGCCCCTGCCATCTTCGCTAGCTCCTGTGCTAGTGTGACCGAGCCACTCCCGCGACACCACAGCACCGCCACCCCACCACCGGCTTTCCCCCTTCCCCGGTGCCGATTGCGCTCGACTGCACACGTCGCCGCAAGGCGTCGCGCCCGCTCTGCCGCCACCGCCTTCACCGGCTATAAAATCCCGCACCCACGACTCCATCTTCATCCTCCACCTCACCACAACCCCACTGACTCCTCGTTCTCCCTCAATCCCAAACAAACTCCACAAATTGTCGTCGCTCTCTTTCTTCTTCCTCGTCGAGCTCAACACCGATTCGCCACCACCGTCCATGCCCCCATCCAATTAACCCCACCATGAGCTTCGCATTGAGCCCGCGATCATATCCCCGAGTTCCAAGCCCTTCGCCGCGCCCTAGATCACCGTCGTCGTGTGCCGAAGCTCTGTCTCCCATGGTCCACGCCGCCACAAACCACCCTGAGCTCCACCACCACCACCACTGCCATACCCCCCTTGCTCCACTAGTGCTCAAGCTACAGCTATTTAGGCCGGAGCACCGCTGGAATGCCACCACGCAGGTCCCCTGTTTCGGCTGTGCGCCACCACCGTCGCTCGCACCTCAACAGACCTCCTTCAGCCATGCAAAACCAAAAAAAGGTTGCCCACGCTCTGATGATTCTTGCCCCACAACCCGGCGCAACCGCTGACCACCACCGCTGGTGAAATCCCCGTCGCCGCCCTTTTTTCTGCTCGGCAGCCATAGGGAGCGAGCTTTAGATGGCTGGGCCACCAAAGTAGGCTGGCAAGGTTAGCTTGATTGGCTTTCGGGCCTGACAAGCTAAATGAGCCAAGCCCAGTACTGTTCAAAGCCCGTTGCTATTTAGCCCCTTAACACCTCTGCTCAAATCCATTACTATTCATCAAACCCGGACCGCTATGAATAGTGTTGATAAAACACTATTCATTAAACCATTACTATTCCACCTTAATAAATTAGTGAATAGTACTTGACCTAGTACTATTCATCAGACCCATCATTGTTCATTTCATACCCAATAAAACATACATACATACATATATATATATATATATGTCCATTTTGACCGTTTCGAGCCCATGAATCCCAATTTCAACCCCGTTTAGCTAAATCAAGCACCCAATAAGTCTCCACCATCCCACGCCACCTTTCTTTTCAACTCTTTCTGGATTTCTTTATTTTATGTTGCCTCTTGTTGAGCCCAGGCTTATTAATTTGATTTTCTTCCACGTTAGAACCTGATTTTGTTGATCAAGCTACAGAGGAGTTGATCAAGACACAGGCGAGGTAAATCCAGTCAAGGACTGCGGATATGGAGGCAAGTCGCATTCATTTGATCATTTTGAACCTATATTTTATGTACTTATATTATTACTTTCATTATCATATTTATGCAAATTATTTTAATATTGAAACAATATTTTTGAATGCCATGATGAGTATATAAATCCTATCACCACACATACAAGCCCTCCTATTCTTTATAAGCCAGATTCACTTTGACAAGTTTATCTTACATAAAATGATATCTAAATATTTAGCATTGTCACACAATGTGTTTTTAAATTTTGCAAAAGAGTATTGGCTACACGCCAATGGTTTTGGTGGAGAGTTGAGGGTTGAGATCAAGAGGATGGACAATGCAAGATACTTGACAAAAGTGAGTCGTAGGTGAGACCAAGCAGGTGGATAGCCACGGGTTGGTGTTGGTCCATTTCCTTAACGGAGACAGGTAAAGACAAAAAACTTGTGCCAAATAATAGACACAAATATTGCTCAACCACGAGTTTGGTATATCCAACTTGGCTTAGTACACTACTCTTCTAATTGACTATCTACAAGATGTCAACTGCTCTTGTCTAATAGAGCAGCTGAGGAATGGGGGTATCAGGAGTGGGCCGGTCAGAATACTCGCTGAACTACACAACGGTATTGAGCTGTTAGCATCGGACCGCGCACTCCATCATTGGCTGGTGGTTTTCCGATGGCTGTATTGACTTTGAACCTACCGGGTAGAGACTAGAAAGGTTGAGCATTGAAAATGCTTTGTTATCTTAGCTTAGTCACACACTAATGTGTTGCATGTTTATGATTTGACAGTATGAGTTTGAAGTATCTTGTGGGTAAAGTTAGGCAACTCTGTAGAGTATAATTAATGGTATTCGAATACGTCATGCTTCCAGTTAATGAAGCTGTGTTCATGAGTGATTCCAATATAAGAGGCATAAGTATATATTTTGTAATATTAAGGTGGTAATCACAATTGTTTAGTAAATCCCTGATTTTATATTAGTATGATTTTACTGTTTCAAAGATAAACTACTTTAAACTCAAAATGCATCCACATATACCTGACATGGTAAACACTAAACAATCCATTGAACTCCTAGCATGTAGTTAAATAGCTTTCCCATGTGGCTTGCTGAGTACGTTGTGTGCTCAAACTTGCTAAATTTTCATCAAAAGACATATCAGAAGATTGAAGGACACCATGGAGAGTGTGTTAGAGTTGTGACCACACTCAACCTTTCCTGTAGAAATCTTGGTTCTTCTGAATGTAAAGATGCCCATTTTGTTGCGGTAAAATAGCCGTTATGCCATAATTTAATCAAATTAATGATTTTTAATTGTTCGTAAGTAGGTTTGATTATATTTCGGCTCACAACCGAAATCCTAGGCAGTTGTGCAAATAAGGTACACCCTCTTTGGCAAATAGCGTCATTGCCCGGTTACCAGGAGACGTGCGAATGCTTTGCTGTGCTCTCAAATCTGCTTAGTCGTATAAATGTTTACTAATTCTATTAAGATTTTAATTTCAAAATTAACAGTTTTCCATATAAAGTCTCACAAAAAGCAAATTTTGATTTTTGAAAATACCTGCAAGGGGAGCCTGCGGCCTGTGTTTTACTCATGTTTAAAAGTATTTTATTTTCGTTTTATTTGGTCATTTTTATTTTATTTTCACAAATGGAACTAACAGAAAAACTATGCTTAGCGCTGAGCATGCAGAACAAATGGCGTCATCATCGTGGCGTAAGTACATTGTTTATGTTTAGTTCACTACCACATTTTGTTGGAATGAATGACAATGATGCTGTAGTATTCCAATGAATGACAAATATGCACTATTTACCCAAAAAAAATGGTGACCTATTATATTGGCTGCAGCACTGTACAATTATTTCCAATCAACATACAAAGACATGCATCATCACGAAATAACAAAGCTTCATCACTAAATACAAAGTTTCACAACAAAGCTTCATCACAAAGTAACTTATGTGCCTTTGGCCTTCCAGTTGGCCTCTTCAACTTTGGTGGATAAAGCTTGAAACCAGGGTTAGGATTTTTCCATTGAGACTTGTTAGGAATAGGTATGAATTAATAAACCAGCATACGTAGCCTTGAACTTATCCACTGTGAGGTAATCATCGACGAACTCCTCAATCTTTCCCCTTGCGTGGCATATGAATTCTATTGCATAAGTTATATATATATATATATATATATATGCCTTTTATGATCTTTACACACTGCATATTGACACAAGTATTTGTTTGACTGCTTGTAGGAAAATCTTTGCTTGTCTGTGACTAATCTAAATTTCAGAAGTTGCATGTGCGGCACAAGAAAAGGTGCATTTTCGTTTTTTTATATGCACGGGACTGGATTCCTAGAAGTTCCACCGGTTTGCAAATGGTGGATGATTCTGTTATTGCCTTGTCTTTTGCCTTGAAAATGTTAGCCTTATTCATTCCCATGTTTTCCTTTTAAGAATACTGTTATCTCCCGTTGAGAATCTGTTTTGGGGCGTGCCATCTACTTACTTTTCAATTTTTATTCCCCGGTCCACTTTTGCATCCTTTAGTTTGCCATCATCTATCATACTGATATGCAGTGATAAATTATCTTCTTTGCAAGGTGATATCCTGTTTTTGTACATGAACAAAGACTCTATTCGCACCGGAGAAAGAATTGTTTTTAACGTTGATATCAGTCGTACTGTAGAGTTGTAATTTGTAAGAGAAAAAACAGTAGGTGAATCATGAATTCATCAGCATGTCCTATATTTCATTGTATTGTGTGCTTGCACATGATTCCCAAGACACTAAATGTACATTTGCCTGCTATGTATGTAGGGGCATTAAATTGCAATCATCTAATTGTCTGTCTTTTTTTCGTTGGTTTGAAATTCTAGCCGTATGATTAAGGTATAAATTTTAATATCTTCGCAACGATTGCTCCAATTTACACTAGATGTCTATCTTTTTTTGGTTAGTTTGAAATTGATATCCTAACAATAGGTATCCATAATTTTTGGTTTAATCACCAGAAGTTTCTATTTCTGCTAATGCTATTTGTATAGTCCTGCCAATAATAATTGACACTTATGTATAATGTACAGTGGATGACACTGCAATATTCTGTCTTAGCTGATGAACTGCCTTATGTGTCCTATTTTTGTTCCATCAATTGTTATTTCAGAACATGCTTGTGCATAATTTCCAAGCACTTTGTCACATCATGTCTACAAGCTTCTGCAAGCTAGTAAGTACATTTGTATGGATAGCCATTACTGGTTTATGTCTACTGTTGTCTTCATGTATTCATAGAAATATGTAGACATCTATTTGAAACAGATAAATTGCAATGAACAGCTCCTCCGTCCTTACAAACCTATATTTTTTTTTATATAATTACTAGATACCTGAATCCAATTAATTTTGTTCTACATGATAATGTTCCCTTTTTTTGTCTCCATGAACAAAATCATGCAGATTCTTGCTTCTATCTAAGTAGTATAAAATACATGCAACTGAACTCATTGGTACCATATTAGTCAGGAAATCTGAATCTAGGGTAAGGGTTTCCCAAGATTCCTATGATCTACAATGTCTGCAACTATTAATTCTACCTATTAATTCACCGACGCGGCGTAGCGTGCGCTTTTATCCTAGTTTTATAAGTAGGAGTTGCAGGCAGCACTCGTTTTATACTGCATAGCGACAATCGCTATGCATTGTTGCTTAGACCCGGGAGAAAAGGCTACCTTACAGTGACCCTGATGCGCAACTAATGTCCAGTTACTGCCAAGATAGCGGTAGTAAGAGCGTGTCCTCCAAGTAAGCAGCTCCGGAAGATCCGTGCCTTGCCCGCCTACCTTGAAATGAGAGCGCTGAATGATTGGGACGGTTGAGAAAACAGACAGAGCTTACTTTCAAAGGCAATCCCATGCTGAAAATCGGGTAGTCACTTTGCTTCTAAGCAAGCGACTACCCCCATAGACTAGCCATGCAAATTTCTACTAATCTTAACAATGCCTGGTCAGCAAATGTACACTCTGCAATGTTCTTTTAATGGTGATGGCATTTCACAGGAGATTTTGCCAATGATGCCTTCTGAACCTCGAAACTTTTTGGTATCAATGATATATACATTTCTTCATGTATCAACAGATCTGAATTGCTGTTTCTTTCACTTGTGGTTATACAACACTACGAACAGTGTTTCTTTCTAGACACATTTTTCCACATATAACATTCGACAAAAGAATTATGTACGAACGAACGAATGAATCAAATGCACAAGATGACCTCAGTCAATTGGATCTAATGACTGACAGGACGCCCAGGACGAGCAGCTTGGCCGGCAACAAGAAAACAACCAGCACGTGCGCATGCCTCCGGAGCAGCCTCAACGCTCGTCTCCGGTTAACATTGTCGAGCTCAATGGGCCACCAATGGAACCGCCGCCGCTGCCGCTCTGCTCTGATCTCCGTCCGCACCACGGCTCGGACTGACCTCAAATACGACTGGACGTCATGGTCTCTGTAGACAGTACCCTTGGGACCATAGGCGCCACCGTCACTCAGGATCTCGAGGGGATGTGGAGAGTTAAAAAAAGCAGACATTGCAGACTCTAGTACTCTGGATGAAGTATCTGAATTCGTTGATGGGTCGCCAACCAGATACAAACCACTACCTGGTGGCAGCAGGTGGTGGTGTGGGGAGAACTTCTCGTCCGGTTGTAATATAACCACCTTGCCCATAGGAGCATACAAAAGCTTCTGCAATTAAGTTATAATTGAAAAGGTTTGTATTAACATCTCGCTTTGTAGGTCACTACAGCGACAACAATAGTCAGAGCAGTAAAAAGAACTTAACCAAATGATAATGTAGCCACAGTCTAGTAGCCTATAGGCTATACCTGATGAATCATCTTTGCTCTGCAAAAAACACCTTCCTATCCTATAGGCTATCCTTCGGAACATGTCCAGTACAATAATCTATCCTATATGCCAGTTACAAGTGAACTCTAACATTGGACAATGTGCGATAACCTTGGTTGTTGAATTCAGGGAAGGAACATAACAATGGAGATTTTCTTATAACCTTGATTGTAGAATTCAGGAAACACACATTCTATGGTGCATCAATGATATTCGGTTATTAAACATGAAGATGTATTTACCTGGTTGGTGAGGCATGGGTGGCTGCGGAAATTTCCGTTTACAAGTCTCAGAATGCTAGCAACATGATCCGGGTAGTTACAAGAAAATGCTCGAGGAACAATGTCCCGGTGCATCGTAATGGACTGCACGTGACTTTTTGGCAAATTGAGCTTTTGAAGCAAGTAGTCACCTCCACACATGATGGATGGTGCACCAAATGTTATCACAGCTAACAAGGAAGAAGCTGGAGCTACTCCTCTTATTAGTAACATCAAATTCACAAGCAATGCCAGACTTCCACCAAGAGAATGACCAGTGAATCGTAATCTTGCAGATTTACCACGATTTCTCAGGTGAGATTTGACATACGGTAACATTTGTTGGTATATTCCCTTGGCAGCCTCATATATTCCCCTGTGAACGAGTACATTAAGGCCCTGTTTCACAATACAAAGGTATTGAGATTATACCATAATGCAAGAATTCCTTTTGGCTAAGATATTATAAACATTTGATGAATCATAAACGATCTAGCTGCAGATGCTATAACAAATTAACGGTGACAGGATCAATGAGGCCCATTATACTTTAGAAATCACTACTTCGGAGAAAATATGACCGGCAATTCTTCATGGCTTCCACAGATCAATGGAACTAGTGATATGCCCATCATAGCAACCAGATATGTAAACTTTCCGAAAGTGTTGCTGCTGATTGACATTAGGTAGGAGTTGGACTTATGAATTATCATAGGAAACAAGGATTTAGGGGAGATAGCTAACAACAAAGGCGAGAAGGGATGTCCCATGGGGGGAAAACCATGTGTTTTGCCTTTATGGTGAGCTCCCCCAAACTGGAATCCAAAATATCAGGACTATACTGAGGCCCTATTTGGTACAGCTCTAGATTCTCATTTTCCAGATTCTGCTCCTGATTCTCTGAGAATCCACTTCTCTGAGAATCTGAAGCTGTCTGTTGAAACCATTTGGCTGGTAAGTTGGCTCCAAAAACCATATGTAGGAGTACTAGAGGCAAATAGACTATGTCACCCCTAGGTGTAATACTTCAATTGTATTTGTGTAACTCAGTGGCATTTGCGGGTAAAAACCTTCAACTTCAAAGGGTATTTTTGTTTCTAAAGGTTGGATTCTCACGAGAATCTGCTGGGAGGCTGCTTCTCGTTGCTAGTTCATTTTCGATACAGCTCCTCGCGAGAAGCAGAATCTAGTGGTTTTGAGAATTAGGGTGTTTGGTACGGCTCCACGAGAATCGATTGAGAAGCTGGGAGTGGAAGCTGTACCAAACAGGGCCTGAATTTGCAAAATCGCCCTTTGCATTCCTCATTGGACAAAGGAGCAGAAGATGATGAACAAAATATTTACATTTTCAAAAATGTGCTGTCAATGCCTTAATGAATTTAAAGAATAGTCGAACAGAATATTAAAACACCTTGGGAGAATGTAACCAGCAAAAAATGCTTGATATGACTTAAAACGCACCTCAAATTTAATAGGTTCAAACAGAAGGTTTGCCTGCCAGGAAGCAATTGTCTCTGAGCCCTGCCAATTTGAACAATTAAAGTTATCATGTAATCTTTATCATGTAATCTTTCGCATGTAATCTTTCGCAGCTTTACCTGCACTACAAAGTATCTTGTGCTGCTTTGATTGTCATCACAAATGAACCATTCACAAGGGCAAGATCTTGAAGAGTTCAGGTCATCGGCAACAGCTTGCTTTGTCTCCTCCTTTGCAGCAACCATTGAGGTCACTGAATTTGTTGTGGCCACGAATGACGCCTCGTCAATAGTAAGACATTCAGCGTGCTCACCATTCACAATGGCCTTGATAGTTGGATCGCTTTTACATCCGTTCCCAGAACGGAAAGGAAGGACTCCCATGGCTCGAGATTGTAGATAGGAGGCAGCAGATGCAGCAACATGATAAGCGGCAAATGGATGTATTCCCTGACCACTTTCTTTCTCCTTCTTGCCTTCTGGTTGAGCATTAGATACACACATTGATTCTTGATCATTACAAGGTCCAACGAGCGTGCCTGTAGTCATATTCTGCCCGTCATGGGGCTTCTGATCAGGCCTTGGATCTTTTGCCTTCTCTTGAACGGATGACGTCACAAACTGCAAATTGTACTTTTGGAGGTACTTTGGCTGAGAAGGAAAAGCAGTAAACGTGAGAATATGATAGTCAGGCAGGGGATGCTAGGCTACATGAATGCGAAAGACAGGTGTACAATTTGGAATGCCATGACCATATCCAAATTTCGTATCTTTTTTAGCAAGACCATATCCAAATTTCCATTCACTGATACATGAATC